>MU006092.1:1405318-1513340 GCA_010093705.1 Patellaria atrata CBS 101060
CGCCCTTAGCAATCCAAACCATACCTCCACCTCCACCTCCCCAACAGAGGGAAAGAAGCCACAGTCTCCAAGCGCAGACGCAACCGCAGGACCCAAACCAAACCTATCAACCCCAGGGCATGCATCTTCCACCGCTCCACCCCCGCCCTGCAACCCATCATCAACCCCACCCCCACGCCCGCTCTCACAGCCACTCCCACCCGTATTCCCACGACCCCCCGCCCTCGCCCTCAACGGCTCATCTCGAACCCACGCGCTTCGCGCCTACAGCGTCAGCCGATCCAGCACAATCACGCTACTCGAACCCGAACCCTCTAGCTAAACTAGGCGCCCTGCTCCCGCTCGCCCCGGGCCCCGCGGACCAGGAAAGGGGGTTTAGCGCTTTTGCTGCGCTTGGGAATCATAGGGGCAGGGTGGAGGAGGGGGCGTATGTGAGTCCGTTTAGGGCTGTGAGGCAGGAGGGGGGGAAAGATGTGGGGGAGAGGGGAAGAAAGGGAAAGGAGGTCGAGAGGGAGAGGGAGAGGGAGAGGGAGAGGGAGAGGGAGGGGGAGGCGGTCTATGAGACTAGGAGGAAGACTAGGGAAATGTGGAATTAGGGCTTTTTTTTTGTTTGGTCTTTGGAGGGGGGTTTATGTTTGTGAGGAGGGGAGGTAAGTGGATTATGGTGACGTGTTTTTTCAGCGTCGGGTTAGGCGTATCGTATCATCTGCTTTGTTGAGGGTTAAGGCGGCGGTCTTGATATCCCTTGGAGTTTGTGATTGTGGATTTTCTTCGTTGAAAATTTGGTTGTATGAACGGTTCGTACGGTACAGCAGAGCAAAGCACCGGCACAGCACATTAGATACGAGGATTTAGCACTGCAAATATCATGGACATAAACAATACATGAATAGCAGCATGAACATGACCATGACCCATGACCCACGACCCATGACCCACGAACAACAACGCAGAAAACCAAAACCCAAAAACCCAAAAGTGCACACAATCTACCTACCCGTCTAAAACCCCGTTACACGAAAAAACGCTTTAAGAAGCTAAATATCCACCAACTCTCTAGATAGATGCGTAGACCTCACTCTCAAAAAACACTAAACGTGCTCAAAACTCTCTCACCCGCGAAATCTGGTATTTCTTGACTCTGGTTCTGGTTTCGTATACCAAGGCACAAGTATCAAACCGACGAGAGGACAACCGATGACAATTTTCATATCCAAAACCCAAAGCCCAAAGCCCAAAGCCCAAAATTCAACATGCATGTTCGAGCTATAGATGACCATCTATCCGATATTTCCATTCTCAAAACCCCGAGAAAAAAGTGTCTCAGTGGTCCGCGGACCTCATCAGTTCCATCTCTTGACTCCCTTGTCCCTCGCCCAAATCAGATAGATGGGCAGAAAAACGGATCCCCGGTCCTCGATCCCTCCACAACTCGATTCGTCACGTAAAATCCCTCACATCTATTCAAAATCTCAATAACGGAGGACAAAGGGGTTTTCGATCACCCCAGCAACACAAACAAAACATACACAGCAAAGAGATATGAAAGATTAATCCCATAACCGAAGCTAAACTAAGCCTATATATGCACGCACTCTCCAGCACAATTCCCAAGGGGATCGTCCAATTCATCTCAAACTCCACCCCTACGAACTCCAACTTTGCGAGTTCTCTACAAACTGCAACCCCTCCGTGCTGTCCCCCATCCCCCATCTCCCACCCCCGCGCTTCTATACCTTCGAGAAACGCCGCCTTACCAATCCCTCGCGAGCTATTGCGCAACCATCATATCCCTCAACCCACTCGGAGCCTCCGGCTTCTTCCCCCTCCGCCCAAGTAGCGTCGCATTATCCAAACTGAGTTCAAACGCGCCCTTATTCTTGACCTGTCTCTTCGCCGCCGCGGCGACCGCAGGGGAATGCTGTCCATAACCCCTCTCCTCCTTTCTCGGAGCCTGCTGCTGCCTCGCTTGCGCCGCCGCTGATAGTGACGTATTCCTCATCTTCTGTTCCAGGACATCCGTATTCTGGCTCTTGGGTAATTTGGCTGGGGGATCGACTCTGCTGGGATCAAACTTATCACTCTGTGCCGCATCCTCGTCCTCATCGTCGTACTCTTCATCCAGCGCGTTGAGGGAGTTCATCGCGTTGGCCCCGCGGTAACCTTGCTTGAAGTTCTTACGGCGCTTGCCTTCTTCTTCCTGACGGTGAACAGCGTATCCGACGTCAAAGACCTCACGGAGGTTGACGGCGCCAGGAGAGCGGAAGTCCATGCGGCGGGAACCTGGGGACTCGAGGTAGCTGAAGTCGGGTTGGAGGCGGTCGCCTTTAGCACTTGTGGGTTCCTTCTGACGGTTGAGGGGGGTGGCGAGAGGTGGGGCATCAGTGGCCGCGGTTGTTTCTTCGGAGGACTTGCGAATCCAGGGGTGATTGAGGAATTGTTTGATATCGTATCGTTGGTCGGGATCGACTGTTAGAAGGTGCGAGACCAGATCCTGGGCAGATTTGGAAATGTCGTCCCACCATGGTGAGAGGAATGTGTATTGTCCACGTGCAACCTTTTCGGTTAAGGTCTGGATGCTTTCATCATAGAATGGAGGGAAACCACAGAGGAGTGTGTAAAGAACGCATCCTAGGGCCCACATGTCGACACTCTTCGAATATCGCTCATCCTTGACAATTTCTGGTGCAGTATAACCCACAGTACCACAAGGTGTCATGGTCTGGCTATCCCAAATAACCTTTGATAAGCCGAAATCAGCAATCTTAATAACTCCGATGCCACCAGCTCCAGTGCCAGGGATGAATTCACCCTCATCGGCTTTATCTTCATCTTCGGGGCCCTTCGGCTGCGGGTTCTTCGTCGGGACGAACGGAATTGGGTAAAATAGTAAGTTCTCCGGTTTGATGTCACTGTAGTATGACGTCAGCGCTCATGGAAACCCCTAAACTGATAGATGACGCCACGATAGTCTAACGAAGCACTAGGGATGGAATATATAACATACCGATGGACGACGCCTGCTTCCTCATGCAAATACTCTAATGCCTTTGCTACTTGAACAATAACGTGCCGTGAAAGATCTTCGCTGAAATAGGTAAGACGAACGATTTGGTGGAAAAGCTCACCACCAGGGCAAAGCTCAAGGATTATGTAGTAGTATTGACGCGATTCGGAGAAGTCGATGAGTTTGACGATATTGGGATGATCCAACTGTCGCATGATCTGAACCTCTTTGAGGATATTTGCTCTCTGCAGAGAAATGACGTCAGCCTCTGTTATTTTTGGCAACTGAATATCGAAAAGACAGCAAAAGCTATCCCGCGGAGAAGATTGGATGCTTTAGGAATCGCCTACATCGACGTTCTTTGGCTTCTTGAAATCCGGATGGAGCACATTATCGCCCTAAACCACCCCCATGTTGGCCAAAGTTCTACGAAAACCCCAAATAAAAGGGCCATATAAGCGGGTAGGGAGGACGAAGAGTAACAAAAGAATCGGGTAGTGAAGGTTTCGGAGGATTGAGGGAAATTACTAACCTGACTTGAGTTCATTTCAAACTTTCTCACCACTTTGATCGCTACTTCTGGATATTGACCATGTGTATCTTTCGCCCGATACACATTGCTGAAAGCACCATCACCCATCTTCTCTACTAAATCCCATCTCTCGAGACCGGGATATCTAGGTAACTTTCCCTTTGCCTCACGCTCCTCTGCTACGATACGTTCGAGAACTTCCGGGTCGACATGGCCTTTCTTTTCTTTCGCCGCTTGCACTTTATGGCGATCATCAATAGCTCTCGCTGCAGCATCTCCTGCTCTTGCAGCTACATTCCGGTTGTCGACTGCAGCGGCTGAGTAATCACCATGGATTGCAGCTGCACCTTGTAAAGGTTTATGATCGTAGACATTCGGTTCACTTATGGCCGGGGCAAAGTGATGCTGCTGATATTGCTGGTGGTCGTTATATTTCTGAGGTTGAGCGTGAACGTTTGATACATTGGTCGTGGCGTCTGCGTGAGGAGAGTTGGCTGCGCGGGCCTGCTTCCCGTGACGCAGGAAGTTCTTGAAATTCTGTATGGTACTCATGCTTTAGTACCTTCTTGTGGTAAAATTCCGAGCAAAGGGAAGAGAAGCAACAGAGCTGGTCTGCTGTTGGTATGTAACAAAGGTAGGATACGGAGTTCAAAAGGCGGATGGTGGGATGTAGTTGCGAGATGTCAGATGATTTTGGAGAAAGGTGGTGATGCAGGCGGAAATGAGTCAGGTATGGATGAGTGAAGAAAGGTTGAGAAGGAGCAATGAGAAGTGCAGGTGAGCTGTAAGAGGGATCTCTATAATTGAGCAAGAAAGGATTATGAGATGTAGATCTGAACGATGACGGAAGTGCCCATGGGCCGCTCTGCAGGTTCCGACTTGTGTTCAATTTTAGGCGAGATATGACGAAGCCGCGCCCGTCCCAAGGGTCACTTGCTGCCCTTTGAGGACCGCAACTTTTGCCCCATTGCCCCCCAAAGAGCCCACCGAGCCCCTCCAAAAGAGCGTCAGAGGGCACCTGAACCACCCAAAATTCGGTTGCCTTGACTCTCTCTCCTTTGGAGGTACTGTGAGGTACAGGAATGCGATGCGTCATATTAAACCTTGAAAATCCATCACACAGCCGCCGCAACCAGTCTTGGACATATTCTATCTGAACATCATAGGCCAAACAAAAATCTCCAACGGACAGGTTTTGTAACCAAGACGTTTGTATTGCTCTTGATTGTGGAACATAAATAATCTTATGGAATGAACGCACCTCTATCATGTGTATATTGCCCATTTTTTGACTCCAAATCTTCCAAACAGGCCTTGTATTGATCTCTCTCTTTCTCACTCACTCACTCTCTCTCTCTCTCTCTCTCTCTCTCTTTCCCTCTCTCTCTCTCTCTCCCTCTCTCTCTCTCTCTCTCTCTCTCTCTACTCTTCAATGTTCCCGATATTATTGTGTGTTTAACTTGCAATAATGCTCCACTTATTCGCCCAGTTTATCTTCGCGCGGCACGAATGTTGATCTCGTCCTAAGACGTGACGTCCGATGGAGGGAGGCAGGGAGCGGGGAGCAAGGTATTTCGGGAGAGTGTATGCAAGATTTCGTCGCTTGATGAGCACGCAGTATCCGATTAGATCCCGTAACGAGGGATAATAATAGGAGGGTCAGGGCATGCAGTAAGACTAATTTAAAAAAAATAATTTGGAAAGTGAGATAAATAGTCGTGAAAGCCCCGTGGGAGGTGTTTGGAGGAAGAAGAATCTCCTCTTCCAAGCGACCGTTGAGCTGATCTTTTAGCAGCCCCACGATAACCTATTTACGATAACCTATTTTCTTGTTGTATCCTGCAGTACCAGCACGGCTTTGTGCAGATGGCTTTTCAACTTTCAAGTTTCAGACGATGTTGCTAGCCTTCTTATTACTGGTCTTTCTTCAGGTACTTCAGTTCATGTAGAGCGCTGAGTCAACAGGCCAGCGCTTCCCAGCAATAGAGAAGCTGATATTGCCGGTTTACAAAAGGATTGCATATACCTGTTGCTGTTCAGAGGTATAAACATATTCCTGATGTGCAACCAAACAGTCTTTAACAGTTTTACTTGATATGTATTGTGAAGGATATCACCTGGACCTACGGAACACGGCTTCGACTTATTCAAGTATAGGTAGATCTCAGCATCATAACAAGGGAAAATATCTATACGGTAGTATCAAGAGTATCTCAAAATCGGATTTGTAACACACGCAGGGCTCTTTAGTGTGACTTTCTCGTGCTCCCCCCCTGCATTCAAGCCCATGAGTCCATGACATCAAATGCCATGTGAGATCTTCATCCTCCCTTACCAAGCAACACATCAACATCGTCATCTCCCCCCTTCTTTATTGGATTCCATCCGTTCGGCTATATCTTCTCTTCCCCACTTGTCCAGATACCTTTATCGATTGGAAATCCTGAAACGGGACTAATCTTTGATCAGCGCAGGACGTCACGAACTTCCATGTCGTGACCGGATTCGGGGTGAGGTTCAATATAATTATTTTTTTTTAGCATTTTCTCTGTTGCTAGTAAGACCGCCGCCTTGGATTTGCTGATCCCCCATTCCTATCCTTACGAGTATGATCTGGTTTGATTGTTCCTCGACTTTCTTCGAACATGATGAGCCCCTTCTTGTGCATGTATATTTGGATATAGAATAGTTGCAGATACGAGCGTTGTACTGTACACGATGGAGTACGATACCATAGTTGTCATCCCCTCAATTATCATCTTAATGGACACTTTCCAATGTTTATCCTAACGATCAATTATTTCCGGACATATATCAGCAAACACTTATTTCATTACTTGGAAACATAAAGATACTATTACGGAGTTGAAAAAAAAGCTAATCTTTCTCTCAACGTCATATCAGATATCCAATACATTCCCCTTTCCACTACATGGTCCTCTCAAACAGTATTAGAGGTATCATGCCATCATATAACTCCAACTATAACATCTTCATTCCATTCCCACTCAAATAAAATATATCACCTCCCCTCTTAGTGAGCTCTGATCCTCGATTGATGCGCATGGCCTTACTCCAATCCATCCCCATTTCCCTTTTCAAAGACCCCAGGTCAAATCCCGCCCATACCTAATATCTCACCGAGAGTTTCACAAAACCGAAAGATGGTTCACCTGACTCCCCTCCTTAGTGAGTGGAGGGTGTCCGGGGGTGTGGCGAAGGATTCCATTTCTCATATATTCTACTTCTGATCTCCACTTTCAATCCTAAATCCCCAACCCCCCATCTTACATCCGCACCCACACCTTGCACCCCCGCAACCACACCCCAACACACGAGCAGCAATCCGAACCCCCTCCCAAACTTACTCTTGCTTACGTAGCGAATTCGACTCTCTTGAACATCCCCACAGTTCAGCTCACGTCTCCGTATCCCAATTTGTCTCAGCATTACCTCGATTTCCCGTGTTTGTGGTAAAAGCGGGTCTGTCAGGACGCGGGGAACGAGTTGAAACCCTCAAACCTCCTGACCCCGGATGCCGACCAGGTTACACAGAAACGCCGATATGAGCCCCGCGCCATCCCTATCCTACTGCTCAAAATACGACGTGCACGAGTCTGGTCCAGAGAGGTTCTAGTGAGGGGAGAGGAGCGGGCACGGTGTGTGGTCTGCTTGGGGAGCTGAGAGATCAGAAAGTGGGGGACTGGTAAGGGGAGTTGGGTAGGACAAAGACGTGAGGGTAATGCTTAATACTGATACTGACATTGACACTTGATATCTATGTCCGCTATCTACCTTGCTAGGATATCATACAATAACCGAGAATGAGCTACCTAATTTTCATCTTCCCCTTGAGAGATAGCATGGCTAGGACTATTAGACTCCTCTCCACCCTAGTTTCCAATTCTTGGGTGCTTCTTTGATTGAAGCTCGGTTCCCTACGAGGCCACTGAGTTGCTTGTGTCCATTTCCTCGGGCTTCTCTGCGATCTCTTCCGGTCTAGGTTTCCGGCCGTAGGTGCAGTGTCTGTGGGACGGTTAGTGTATCCGCTTCCTTGGGTTGTATTTTATCATCGGACAATGAATGGTTCGTGGGATAGACGTAGATATAGAAAAAATGAGTGGACACTTACAACTTATGATAAGCGTGGTATCTCCTATCCCTCATGATGACTCTACTCTCCGCTACGAAGGCTTGTACCTGATCATACGTCCACTAGAAGAACTATGGTTAGTACTACGAAAGGAGAGAATTCTAAAAATATAGAAGGGGAAGAGAAGTATAGAAAGATAGAATCGAAAAAGAAAACCAAGGAAAAGGGGTAGATCGGAGTATTATACGGCGTTAATGTAAAGTGTTCCGTGCGTCAATGCATGCATCCCGAACCTAGAAAAGGATGTCAAGGATGCGGGTGTCACTTTTTTCCGTGCGCCGAGCTCAGTCTCGGTGAGCCATGCCTTTCTTCATGCATTTTCTGGTTCAAGGTGGTCATAGCAGATGCTGTTCCGTGCGACTCCTTGAATCCCGCCAAGAGACTGTAACGAAAAATGAGATGAAGCAATACGAAGAAAGGACCTACCCCCAAGACACGCGTGAAGTACCCAAGGATCCACCCTTCAAGACTTCCTTCCCAGACCTTTTGCATCCACCTTCCCATCTCTTTTAACCTTGGATCACTACTCCACGGTCCAATCGGCCAGTAGTAGACCTCCTGCCTAATGTCCACAAAGCCTGGTGCAGGAAGTCAGATTAATTCGGATCATTCGGGACAAATCCGAATAAGTTACCTGCAGATTCCATCTCCCTAATCATGCGTTCTCCTCTTGCAAAAGTTTTTCCGGCAGCCTCACCCGCCGAGGGAAGTAATTTGCTAAAGCGATTGTAGAAATTGTCTTCTGGGACGTTGGGATCCGTGGTTGGCGCAAGATTGACGATTGGATCGTACTCGAAGTCTTCTACATAACCATCTGGAGCAATGCATCTGTTGTCGAAATTAGGGGCGAAATTTTCAAACCTAAAGAAACAAGTTTACCTATAAGCTTCCTTATAAAAGACGGACCAATCGTCTACAGCTCCGTTCAATCCTCGGACGTACACCAGATCAAAGTGATTTTCTGGATAGGTCCATTCGCTATTTGCATCATCAACCTCGAAGTTACAATTAGGAGGAATCGAGTTGTTCGGAACGGGGGAAAGATCAACACCTATAACTGAATAAGCTTTTGAACAGTGTGCTTGCCGTTCAAGTCTACTGTGGAACAAAACTTACCAGTCACTTCGCAATTTGGATATCGATCAGCAAGGTCGCTATGAGAGTTAGTATTCGAGTATTACGGGGAGTCTCGCCAAGGTTTGGTAATCCCACATGGCCCAAAGTCCAGTTCCAGTGCCAATATCTATAGCACGACTCGGCTCTATTGGAGAGCGAAACAGCTGATCACTTAAAGTGAGAAGATATAGATGATGGCTAGAGATATGATAAGCGTGAGTGAATTGAATTGATAAAGAATATGACCATTGAGATAGATCTCTACCCACTTCATCTCCTCACTCTGCAAGTGCTGTTCATCGTTCGGTTGATAATATGAGCCATCACCTATCGGAATTAGCACCCATCAAAATGGTGGTCAGCAACAGGAATTAAACTTACGGTAGGCGTGATATCTCCGCCCATGTTCATATCGATATTGCGTGATACGGGAAGCTAAAGACCCGCCTCTCTGGAGGTGTTAAAACATCCCGGAAACAGACGGAAGCAAACAGTCACCAACTCACGATGAAAACGTTCTATCATCATCATCTTCTGGCTGGCTTGCATAGTGTTCTGCCTGAAGGAAATTGTGAGACAATTTGTCAGTGATAACATCTGGCGGTGTGCATACAACAGGTATCTTTGGATCAAAGCCTTTTGCGTCCATGTTTGTTTGCGCAGAGGTGGATAGAGGACTATTGAGCGAAAGAGAGTGATGGAGGGAGAGGACTGTCTAGAGTGACTATGGAAAAGGAAATGGGACTGTATGAATAGGTAGAGGGTGTTGAAAGAGCGACTTGACAAAGTGCGGAAACTGATGGCTTTCCGCAGGTTGAAGAGGTGGCCGCTGCGGGCGGTTCTGAGTTTAAGTAAATTTTGGCAGGGGGGCTGGTAGATGTGGAGATCGGGCCTAAGATGGTCATGGCATGTGAAGCGACATCAGGGTCAAGTTAGAAGTAGGATTTACAATGAAAGTTTAGTAGTAGTATAGGAGCCAGGAGGGTCTATAGGGAAGTCAGTGAAGGGATATCCAACTCTTCTCACGGAAGTATGAGGTTGACGTCGAGGTACCCGTGAACGCCATTCGGTTTTGTAAAGTTACCAGTCCTTCGGTACGTTAGAAATGGCCCGTGTGCTTCGGTGCTTTCCACCCGCCTCCACTCCCGTCAGCTACTCAGCTTCCATTTGGTGCATCTCGAACTTTGGGAAAATCCTTTCATAATCCTGCTGGGAAACAATTGCAGATGGAGATGCTGAATTCTGTGATTCTATCTATCTTCTTTGAGATACCTTATGCTCCAATAGTGCTGATTCAGCGCACGCCACATTATGCGCTCGTCCTGTGACGAACATTCCAAAATGCATCTAATAATAAAACTGTGAGTGGGATGAAAAGACTCGAGCTTTGGGTTCTTCCCAGAGCAGCGTGTTGGGATGCCGAAAGGACGTTACCACCGCGAATCATCACCTCGTAGACGGTCGTGCTCCCGTTATTCTTCACCACACATCCCCTTGCGAACTTTTGACCCCTGATGAGCCGTAACAGCTCAGTTTCTGGGCTGCATCTCGAAAGGAAAAAGATACAAGAGTGTATGTACAACACATCATTACTCGACTTATTTGACGCCTTTATCATCTTCGGCTTGACCGACATTAGAGCTTTGCTTGCTTGTTCCCTGCTTACTAGTAGCTGGCCTATCCTGCGCGCGTTCCCGCTCACGATCGTCGTCCTCACTATGGCTTGCGCTCTCCTCGCTGTCGACTGATGCATCTTTGGATGTAGACTCTCTCCTCAATCGATCCGCAATGTCTTTCAGCGCTTTGGCTTCCTCAGCCGCTTTCTGTGCCTTCACTTGCTTCTTCCACATGCTATTGTACCTGCCTTTCTTGGCAAGTAGCTCGTCGTGTGTTCCCCGTTCTGCCACTTTCCCTTCGTGAAGAACAAGAATCTGATCTGCTCTGACTATCGTGCTAAGACGATGTGCAATAACGAGCATTGTCCGCCCTTGTGAGAGCGTTGTCAATGCTTCTTGAATATGTTCTTCGGTTTCTGTATCTAGCGCTGCCGTGGCTTCATCCAGTAGAATGATGCGAGGATTCTTTAAGATCGTTCGGGCAATAGCTACGCGCTGTTTCTCTCCCCCACTAAGGCGAAGACCGCGTTCGCCAACCTTCGTATTATATCCATCGGGAAAGCTCAATATCTTCTCGTGAATGCTCGCGGCCCGGCATGCGCTGTATACGTCCTCGTCCTCGGCATTCGGGTTAGCATACTTAAGATTATACATTACACTTTCATTGAAGAGAACTGTATCCTGAGGTACTACTCCGATATGTCGGCGCAAGGAATCGATTGTGACGTCTTCCACATCGTGGCCGTCTACTTGAATATTTCCACCTGAAGCATTATAGAAGCGGAATAATAGACGGAATACCGTTGACTTCCCCCCTCCTGATTCTCCAACAAGAGCCGTAGTACTCCCGGGAGCACATTCGAAGTCAAGGCCGTTTAGAGCTGGTTTTCTTGCATCGTAAGCAAACTGAACATCATTGAAGCGTATATGACCTTCGCAGGATGGTAGAACAGAGGCTCCCGGGTTGTCCACTACAGTTGGCTGTTCTTTGAATAATTCTAGAAGGCGTTCGGAATTAATCATGGCAGACTGAATCATACGGTAGAACGTTCCGAAAAAATTGAGCGGCTGCTGTAATTGCGCCATGTAGGTTAGGAGAGTAACAAACATGCCCACTTTCCGCTGATGAGTCGTGACCTGGAAAGCTGCAATAAAGCATGCAACCATTAAACCTAGTACGAAAATTGCGTTTTGAGTAACATTCATGAAACTCAACGAATATAGGACTTTGTATTCAGCTTGTTGGTACTTCTTTACGGCGTCGCGATATCGGTTAAATTCGTACGCTTCAGCATTGAAATACTTAACTGTTTCGTAGGACACCATTGAATCGTTCCTATTATAATGTTAGCTTAGGTGCTAGATTAATTAGTATAGTAAAAACTCACTTGACAGCATCCTCCTCTCTATCGGCGTTTACCATTTGTCGTCTCATCTCAGCTCTCCACTGTGCCATTCGAATCGTTAAATAAACGTACCAAAAGGTCACAATCGCAATGACCAAGGCGTAATACGCATCGAACACGATCAGAAAATAAGCAACAGCAACGATGAGATCAATGAGCATAGGAACGACGGAAAATGTAACCTGTTCGAGAAAGGTATTGATGGAGTTCCCTTTGCCAAGCGCTGAGAGGACCTCACCAGTTCTCTTCCCCAGATGAAATTCAAGACTGAGACTATGAACATGTTCAAATGCGGCCACTGACAGCTCGCGATAGGAATATTGGCTGACGGGAATCCACATTACAGCACGAGTGGCGCCTAATAGACCATTGGTACCCTGCAAAAGCCGGTAGAGAATGTATAAACATATTGAGGCCCAAGGCATGCGTATAGGTCCGTTCTCACCCGCGAGTTCATCTGTGATTTTGCCTACTTGAATAGGGACCAGAAGATTGATTCCTCTCTGGATTATGACAATGACAAAGCAAAGAACAACGGCTACCTGCAGCTTCCGGTCCTTGGCTGGCCACAGATAGGGAAAAAAGACGGAATATCCTCGTAGATATTCCCACCAACTTCGTGAAGGTACGGTTGTCGGACGTACCCAACCAGCTGGAGCACCTTCCGTATGTTGATGTTTCCCGCCAACAGGCGCCGAGCCATAACCATAACCGTTCGCGTGACCGTTTTCGGAGGGGCCTCCAGCTAAAAGTCCAGTGGTTTCGCTTGGGCCTGCGTCCTCTCCGGTTTCCGTCTTACGGAATACTACGAATAAAATGTAGAAACCCACGAGGGTGGCTACGAGTAAAATCCGTATAAGGTCAATAGACACCTCTATAGCTTCCCACTCTGTCATATGTCTTCTGATAGGAACTTGTATATCTTTTCCCGCGTGGGGTTCCCGATGTACTCGTGTGTATACGGCTAGAGATGCTCCTAGCAGAACTACTTCCATTAGAAGTGCGAGAATCCATGATGACAAATGCGCCCAGGTGGGGGATGGTTGGCTATCGAATAGTGAGAGGACGACAAGTGAGAACACAAAGAAGGATCCCACGATGTATATCTGACCCGACTCTGCATTAGCATGTTACACGAGAAAAAGAAGCAAAGAAATATGACAGTGCCATGTACCACAACAGATTGTCCGCACCACCAGCTATCCTTGCGACTATATATGGCATGAACTATGACATTGACCGTGTTCGCGAGGAACGTTATCGTTGTAATAATTGAGATCCATTCGAACATGAGCTTCTGATGTCGAGGAATATCATCCTTGGACTCTTTCTTTTTCGTCCCTCTTGTCGGATCTAGGGATGGTAAAGGTTTCCCGCCAGGTCCTAGGATAGTACTCTTCGGTTTATTAGAATTACTATTAGATGCGGCTGTTATACCGTGTGCAGTGAAAACTGAAAGGAAAAAGAATAATAGCAGGATAGGATAAGCATAATGCAGAACGAGTAGAATTCTCCCCGCCGTTCTATTCGAGGCCGAAGTTCCTTCAAGGGAAGGATATGATACCTCCATGGTGGCGGTCGCCTCGGTAGAAGGAGGGTCGAAGATTGAAGCCATTGTGAGACCAAAACGACTCAGGAAACTTTTGGAAGGAAATAGAGGAAAAGAAAAGGAGCCAGCGAGTGAAAGAAAAACGAAAGAATCAAATAAAGGTGCAGGACGCCATTGGCATTCACGTTTGGTGAAGAGTGCAGGCCAGAAGTATCTATCATGCGCGTCTTTTCGCGGGCTAGTGGTGGCGTCCGAAGGGGTCTGCCGCTCTGGATGAGGGCAAAAGGCATGAAACGTTCAGTCTGAGCGGCTACTCTTCCCCAAAGTAGCGCGGTTATATACCGAACCCTCCCCGCCATCTTTCTGCTTATATCGGACGAATCGTTGCTACGAGTTGAGGCGCTATAGGACTTTTACGAGATGGCGGTTGACAACTTGACATAGCTTGCCTTGGATAATACATTTATGGGAATCCCTGAGCTTCATACCTTACTCTTAACTGGAAGTCTTAAATAGCTCTAGTCTCACCTCCAAGTCGTCTCCTCACCGCGCGACACGTTACAGCTGACCTTTCCATCTGTCATCTGAACTCGGGACCTATTACCTTATGTCAACATCTCATTCCAACAGCCATCTCGCGCTTTGAGTGAACCTCAGGCAGCAAATGCAAGCGCGTGTGAACAACGATCGCGACGTACGAAGTTAACGAGTAGCCCTAAACCCTATCACTAGCATATCCATGTGCTTCTGGCTGTACGAGTAAAGCCGAATGCGCTCCGATGATAAAGTTGAGGTGAGGTTCTCGTCTAGGATCGCGCTCACCGCAACCAACATCTTGATGCTGCAATGCAATGATTTTACCATTCCTCACTGCAAGGCTTACTGGATAATATCACACTCAGAATCCACACGACTCAAGTAATAGTTTAGGTCACCCAATGCAGGAACACGTTTCGACATCTCAATTGCCGTCCACACAGAAGTTATGGCGGAACATCCCCGAAGAGCTTCGACCGCTCTACTGACTGCTCCCTCAATAATACCCCCAGCGCCTCCTTTACCTCCGCAGAAAGAGCAGAGGAGAGAGCTCAACCGTTTTACCAAATTCATAACGCAGCCATTCTCGACGTACAGCTCTAGACCGCCAAGCGCGCAAGCTCATCGCGATAGCAACAGAACGAACCCGCTTTTCACTAGGATTCCCGGGTAAGCCGTTCATCGCTGATCTAGATCTCCTGACACGCTGTCTGAACTAGAACTGACCCAATAATTCAGCATCAGCTCATCTTCACAAGATGCCAGTCATAGAACCGGCCTAGAAATTAGTGCCCTCGACCTCAACCAAGAACGTACGCATGCCATACTTGCAGGCCGAGAAATCCTTAAGACGATCAGCATCGATGGGACGAATTGCGTTGAACAGACTAATCTACGCTCTGTATTGCGTGACTATGCCTCGCATCATGCAACTGGCACTGGTGGACCAGGAAGATATAGGGAAACACTGGATATCCATGATGTGAAATGGTCGCATGGGCAATACAGCACGCATATAGCTACAGCCGGGACAAGTGGTAAAGTCGTACTGTACGATCTAAATCGCGCAGGCGTTGAGCTCGCTCGACTACATGAACATCATCGTCAAGTGCATAGGTTGGCTTTCAATCCTCACCAGGGATATCTCTTGCTTTCAGCCAGTCAGGATGCTACCGTCCGCCTATGGGATCTGCGCGACATGCGTAAAGATGTTATGACGCAGGTGACGTGTCCGAGTCGAGAGAAATACATTGGGCAAAATGACGGGGTTCGTGATCTGCGTTGGTCCCCAACTGATGGAGTCGAATTTGCATTCGGTACCGACAATGGTGTTATCCAGAGATGGGACTTCAGAAACGCAAAAGGGCCCAAACTCAAGATCAACGCCCATGATAAGATGTGTCATTCCATCGACTGGCATCCAGACGGGAAGCACCTGATTAGTGCGAGCTCGGACAGGACCGTGAAGGTTTGGGATTTTTCATCCGAAATACGACGTCAGAAACCTGCTTGGACGATCAGAACGCCATATCCCGTCTTTGGAGCACGCTGGCGGCCACCTCACATGTCGAAAGAAAGGCAAGAGCATGGACCATGGCAGTGTACTCAAATAGCAACATTCTATGATCGGGAACATCCGACCATTCATATCTGGGATTTTCGAAGACCTTTTCTACCCTTTAGGGAGATCACACGCTATAGTACCGCACCCACAGATCTACTGTGGCATTCCCAAGACTTGCTGTGGACTGTTGGTCGTGAAGGGTATTTTGCTCAGACCGATGTTCATTATGCACCGAAAGTAGTGGATAGGCGCAACCTACAAACATTTGGAGTACCCCCTAATGGAGAAGTGAGTGGCTTTGCGCAAAAGAGACCGCGACGTCGCGGTTCCCGGCATGACTTTAACTCAGAAAACACATATGCTGATGAGTTTGGAGATAAACTCGACGGAGTTGAGAATAGCTTGAGCAGAAGCTCTGCAGATGATAGCATTGACGATAGTTTTCTCTCGTCATCTTTTAGGAGGCATCATATTCGAACGGAAAGTAATCGGTCGACAAGGTCTCTGGGTAGCACTCCACCATCGTATGATGATGCAGGCAAGATCATTAAGCTTGATGAGTCGCTATTAAGTCTAAGAGACGTATTCAAACCCGATCAAATCGCGTTCAGAGGTGTCCTACCCGGCTATCTCAATGTACCCGTTTTTACATATCTCGCACAGAAGTATAAGACAGTTTCTTTACCAGACGCAACTAATATAGATTCTTTCAAGAACATACATGTAATATTTAATCAGAATGCTGACTATGCCCAGCGAGCAGCGTGCTATCGTCTCGCGGAATCGTGGAGACTCGTCGGCATGGTAGTTTCTAACGCTTTGCAGCAAAGAGCTATAGAGCAAAGAAGGCGGAGAATTGAAGAAAAGAGGAGCAGTGAAATCCCGAAAAGCACCTCCGCCTCGGCATCTAAACCGGAGAGACCACCGGTTACAGCTTTATTAACACCTGCAAAGCGGACCATACAGTCAGCAGATTCCTCCACGACTAATACAGCTCATCTTGAAAGCACATCCAATCTCCAAACCCCACTTGCTAGACCAGTTACAGTACCTACTACTTCCGTTATTGGATCTCTTCCTGATCCAGACCAGGGTGATAGCATAATACTACCCCCGGCAGTCATCGGTACAACGTCCAAGCAGGATGATACAGGGAAGGAGGATCTACGGCCTACACTTCGGCGCCCAAGCTTCAGTAGTCCTGGATGGTTGAGCTCCTCGCATGATCTTGATGAACACAGGGAAATGGCGAGGAATTATCGTGCACAACCTAGGGCGCCCTTAAACCTTGAACCCAGAGCCGGGATGTCCTCAAGCCCTAGCATTGGCATACCACCAACCCTCAACCGCCACGATTCTAATGAGAGTTTCACCATGTTCTCTGCGTCCACCGATTCTCAAAAAGCCATGTCACTTGTAACAGTGTCGTTCGCAAGTGGCAGAACTACTTCTCATGGTAGCATGGAAACTGTCCCTGAGGTATGGGATCAGGGGACGGCATCCCACTCCCATGAAACCTCACCTACCCCTTCTCCATTAGAGAAATACCCTGACAGCGTCCAAGCCGAAGGATATAGAAATGGTCAACACAATCACCACAACAGTGCTACCAGCATGAAATCAACTATCGAAAGCATTCGCTCCGAAGCTAAGGGTCGAAGGAGGTCCTCGCTTGCATTCTCTGTCGGGAGCAACGGACAACTTGCCGTTGGGTCGATCGAGCGTCAGGAGAAAGTCAACCAGCAGTTAGACACTGTTCGGAGGGACAATCTGTTATTACGTAATGATAGCTCTGAATCCGAGTATTTTATCAGCATTAAAGGGAGTCTAGACCCTTCACCAAGCTATAACGAAGCAATGGAAGCTAGCGGAACGATAGTTCCAGAAGGCTACGCGGAAAACAGATCACCTCAAGTCGATCATACCTCCTTGGAGCATCAAACCACTGCTACACCTGTTATACAGCTCGAAGCAGATAAGAGCGTTAAGGAAGAATCGTTCGTTTTATCTGATTACCTCTCTACAAGTAGCACAGTTGATACTGAACAGTCCAGTCCATTTACAGTGATAGCAATGCTCGAACAACTACTGGATTTTCACACCGGGGCTCTCACTGACGCTCAAACACCCTCACTTCTAATCCTACTGCTGTCACCTCTTCTTCCACAAACCCATTCTCTCTCTTCAATAGACAAAGAGACTATTCTCAATTCATATTCTGAGTATCTTCCCTCCCTTGGCTTCTCATTTGAACAGACAAGGATCACTGTCGCCAATCACCTTACGCACCTTATATCCACAGGAATCAACCCCTTGCAAGCAGAGTCAATTCTATCTACATACCATTCTCAACTAACAACTCTCTCCTTATATGTTGCAGCAACATACCTCCGACGTCTCTGCTACCCCTGTTACCCCGCCGTCTATGAACAAGCAATCAAAGAGACGCAAGTCGGCATCCTTTGCAAACAATGCAAGAACCCAATCAATAACGCTACTGACAAGATGATCTGCGAAACGTGCAAGGGACGTCAAGCTCCCTGTCCTGTCTGCTGGTCCCGAGACTCTCCCTTTGAAAGCTTGGCAAGTAAGAAGAAAGCCGCGAAAGCTCGATCCCGCCGCCAGAGCCGTACGAACAGTGCGATGCGCAACTCTGGGATACTGAAGCCTTATTCCTCGCATCAAAATATTCTGCTCAATGGCGCAGCCCCGTCTGGTACACTGGACAAGTATACTGCAGAGATTGCACCAGTGGAAGCGGCTATCCTATCCCCTCCGCCTATGTTATGGTCCTGGTGTCCGATTTGCGGTCATGGCGGCCATGCCAATTGTCTCGCAACCTGGTTCGCGGACCCTTCATTTTCGAGCGGTGGTTGTCCCACGGAGGGGTGTATGTGTGATTGCGTCAGAGGGCCAAGGAGGGATGAGAGGTTGAAGAGGTTAGAGAAGAAGAACGCGGAGAAAGAGAAACCCAGGGTAAGGGGTGATGAATGGAGGGTTAATGAGAGCAAGGCGGTGGCCGGGGCTAGAGGGGTTCTGGGCGTTCCGGAGGTGAAGAGGGTCCGGGTCGTCGAACCTGGAATAGGATAGGGTGTATATATTGGGCGTTTTAGGGTTTGTATGCAAAATTCCGCTCCTCACAAGGGACCGGACTCTATGTACCATACGCTTATTGTATTATAGATGACTGGGCTACACTTGGTAATTGTGTATTGCTGGGGAACCGAATGTACTGTATACTCTTTTTTGTGATTGATGCTCTACGGCCATCTTCCGTACCCTTAATACTCTGGTCAATATGTGCAGATGTCCTCCCTGTACGGTACCACCAGATAAGGGTGATACACCAAGTCTCCAATAAGACATGCGGTCTTATCTATACAATAAAGATATAGTACGTCCCCTTTCGGAACAAACAGTTATGGATTGCTAAGGTCTAATCTTTAGATATACTGCTACCAGCGATCAATAGCACCTGTAAGCTATGGGGACGCTGTACGGTAAGGGTCACTTTGCTGTATTCTCTGTATTGTATAGTAGCGCAGGCGAAAATAATAAGGCTGAAGTAGGACATCAAACATTCTAGCTCGTTGACAGATTTTTTCTTTTCACGTCGAAGTCAATTTTCGATTTGATCCTGAACGGCTCAATACACTACAATGAAAGCACATCGTTCATATAATTCTCATAAATTATATCCAATGCAGTCCATCGCCAGTAGAAGAATTACGATAGACATGGTTTGTTATACGGAGGGATGGCGCGGCGGAAAGAGAAACCCTTGTGTGTCTACTGGTGCAGAGCAACAATAGGGGGTAACAAGCCGTCAGGGTAACAGATTCCCGTGAACACCTCTAAGTCTCTTCCGGAGCTACTACGGCAAGCTTTCCATTGTGAATCTTCAGTATATGTCGTCTGTTGATCTTGTGACGCGTTCATTTCATGCTTGGCGTCAACAGCCCGTTTGCAAGATTTATTTCCGCTCGAGCAACATTTTCCTTCTTCCTCACTCTCACATCACTTCTCTCTTCACATCGAAGATCTCTATCAAAGGTATATACAAGTGACCTCTTGCAATATCATCAACCCTATCAGATACTTGAATCACCTTTACACTACACGCGTCTACTACTCACAAAAAGAAGTTGAATGCCTAGTTGCGTACAAAATCGCCTTGTTGACATCTCTTGCAGCTGGTAGACCGGCCTGATTCTTCTCAAAGAACAAGCCTAAAATGGTCCACCACCTCGATAAGTCAGTGCATCGTCTTCAACAAGCAACCGGGTTACCGTTGCTCGGAGTACACCAAAAGTCTCCCATATGGAGTACCACCACATTTCGAACAACACGCACTTGAATCCAACGCGCCGTACTAAAACAGTCCGACTTTCAGACATAGTTCACGTCGTACTCTTCACCTACACCACCCCTACCACCACCACGATGCCGAAAGAAGCGGCATCCCGTAGATACCGCTTGGAGCGTCTTGGCCGTACGATAGATGCTCTTGCAGAATCAGCTAGATTTGGCGCATCGGCGCATCCGGCCGACATCCAGAACCGCAGTACGCTCCTCACGATCTCGGAATCCGTGGAGTCACAAGCAAAGGAGATATGTGAGTTACGCTCGAACATTCCCAAAGGCCTAGTCTAACCTGTGTACAGATGCCGATCTCCTTCGTTACGAGACAAAGGCAGCCCACGCCCAATCCGGGTGTGCAGTGTGGGAATCAGCTCTTATGGAGCACGAGGCGGAGCTGACCCGCCGCAAAGCAAAGCTCGCTCGCGAGGAGACGAGACTCAATAAGTACCATGCCCGCCTCGCGCAAATGGGGGCGGAGCTCCACCGCCGCGAGTTCGATGTCGCTCGCCGGGAAGTAGATTTTGAGCGTTCGAAGGCGATCGCTCGTGCCAGTATGGCACATCCTGGTATGGATATCTATAATTCCCTTCCTCTGTGACGAATATCAGGCTGACTCTATTGGCGTGTACAGTACAAGCTCCATCGGTGGCAGATTCGGAAGACAAGAGCTCAAAGTACGAGCGTCTGAAGACCCGTGTGTGGGCTGGTGTGCCTGCTCCCTCCCCTCCAGAATCATTCACCGAGCGTACGCTCCCGGGTTGGCGTCCCGGTGCCCCGAAAGCCCGTAAACGTCATACCTACGAAACTTACCGCTACACCACGGAGCCAGAACGCCCAAAACGCCGTCACAGGAGTGACAGAGATTAAAGCAGACAGAGGAGAGGCAGGATCATTGCTAGGACCCCTGTAACAGTATTGTACATATAGAGATGCGGTTCTAGATCTATCATACAAATTTTGCCATACAGATTTGGCTCATTCGATCAATACGTTCACCAGTCGTCCTTTCCTGCAAGAACTGACCTCCTATACAACTATATAACACCGACTGAGTAAGCTTAGTAAGCAGCCCCTTTTCCGAACTTTTATACCTGTGCCCCCTGTGACAAAGGGATATGATATGACCTGGTCATGCCCCCGATCCATCGCTCTATGGGTCATTCCACCAATCGAACTCCTCTCTTGGGGTATACAATCTCCTTACTTCCTGTTTCTTTCTCTTCAAAAATTGGTCGACGAGGTTATTTGGAAGCTGGAGTTCACTCGAGGTTCATTGCTGGCGGATAAGGAACATTCAACGATACGAACTATTTGCGTGACATAGATAATAATCATTATTGTGGGAGTGATTTTGGCCTACAGATATCTCATCGTGCTGTGGAGAGACTAAATGAAGCAGTGTTGAGACAATTGAAGGGTTACATGATGTTCAGCACTGGTTCACGGTGATGGTGTTTAACAGCAAGCGATCCACTACCGTGTTTTCTTATTGTTCAAAGTGACGTCTTTGGGGTATGTCTTTTGATTGTCCGCGTGAAGAATTATGCAGACGGTAGGAACAAATGATCTCATGGTCACCGGCTTTAGCAATGTCTCTCTCTTGTTTTGGGTATAAAGCTCTCTTCTCCTCTTCTACTTTCTTCTTATTTTAGAACCAGTCGTAATTTTAGGGAATTTCAGCTATAAAATTCAACATTTTGGAGAAACAGAGGCGAAGCACTTATACTATTTGAGCCGTTGTGGAAGAGAAATGTCAATACCATGGTTTTGAAACTGGTCGGAACTCGAACGAATCTCGTCGGATTGTTCTCATCGGTTGGGGGAAGTGGTAATGATATGCAGCTCCCAAACATACTGATGAAATTCAGCAACCATAGTCGATTGTTACTATGGAACTCCCCATAATTTACACTTGATAGCTGCCTATGACTTTCTCGCATTATTCCACTGTCTGACTTTTTACTTGACCAGTTCTTAGCATCTATATTTGGGTATATAAACCTTTACGGCTCTTCTCTTTCTTTCATTCTTTAGTTCTGCAACAACTTCAAGACTCAGGCGGAAATGGAACTTCGAATGGAAATTGAGAGGAAGAGGACGGGCTCTGGATTTCTTCAGCGCGGCGTTGGAAGGACCAACAATCATCACCTATTGTGTCATGACTCAACCTCAGACGAAAACTGAAAGGTATATTGCTAAATGTACACGAAGCTTAAACTTAAGGAGAGATAGTATTGAGACAGCATATGCTGTTCTACTAAAGTACAGTATGACTAAGCCGCTGGATCATCCAAGGCACTTATACCTATCGAGTCTAATCCGCGACATATTGGGGGTTCGGACTGGAACTTTGAGTTGAATGAACCTCTTATTCGGCTCACCTTTGTTTGATAAGCAGTGATTATGCGGTGTATCTCCACACAAAACTGACGATATTCAGCATAAACAATGTATTACCATTATATCACTCTCCCTATTTGCCCATGACGTTAGTCTTAAGTTTGTCGTTAGATTGTGTCGTAGCTGACTCTCAACATGCCGATTCTCGGACTCAAGGGTCTCCTTTAGATATATAATCTCTCCTCTTCCTCTCTATCTTTCCTACTTTCTTAGTTCTACAATAATTTCGAGAGAAGGGTATCTTAGGATAGTATCAAAGATTGGGTGGAGGAATCTCTATAGTAGAATGTATTGGGCTCGTTGAGCTTAATGGCGAAAAGGATTGTGGTGTGTGAGGAGAGTCAACAACTGTCACGGGTTAGACCCGAAAGGTATAAGTGCCTTGGATGATCCAGCGGCTTAGTCATACTGTACCTTAGCAGAACAGCATATGCTGTCTCAACACTTTCTTTCCTTAAGTTTAAGCTTCATGTACATGTAGCAATATACCTTGCAGCTTCCATCTGAGGTTGAGCCTTGACAATAACAAGATATCTGGAACTTATTTGGAAGTTGGGGCCGGAAGTGGGAGATGAAAGATCAAAGAGTCTTGCTGGGTAGTTCTAACCTGCTTGAGACGATATGATATTGATGTTGTGCAGCTACAGGCTACAGCGGTGATGTTCTGCAGGAATGGCTTGATCTCCAATCAACCATGATGCCATAAACACTACATCAAAAATGATGGGAGTTATTCCTAACTTACAGTCAACCCCTGACGTAGAAATTATGATCTAATCACACGATACATCAATCAGCCTGCGGAATTTTCAACATTTGGTTAATGACTCCCAGTGTGGGTATATAGTTGTCTCCCTTCCCCTGTTTTTCCATTCTCTTGGAACCCACAATCAGATCTCAGCTTAACCTGAACATGCTGAGCTGAGCATAGAGCAGCGAATAGACTTATTTGGGGGAACCTAACAAAATCTCCAGGAGATTGTCTCGGAACGACCAGCTCTCAATTAGATATGCCTCGAGAAGAACAGCCCATTATTTCTTTTGCAAGCGGGCTGGTTGCGTAGCTAGTGGTGACGGATAGAGAATAATGAACCGCAGTCTCAATCAGCCTTAAAGAGGAATAGTAACAATAATGTTTCACTAACATCTCATCTAATATGACTTAAGAGAAAGGTAAGATTATAAGAACCCCTGTCTCAGACGAACACTTGGCATACGCCTCACTGGCATCATCGTCTCATTCTTATGTATGCCAGGACAGCTGACCCCTTACTTTACAAGTTTTTGAAGGATGACTCCCCTTCTTGATATTTCAACCTCTTTTCCTTTTCTCTTTTAAATCTATATTCATATTCTGAGACTAGGCTGGCTGAATTCCGCGATGGAACCGCATTCTTGGAAGAAGAGAACAAGTCGAATACTTACTGTATCCGACAGATGAGTTCCCGATTGGGTATTGAGAGGAGAAAACTGATATTGTTTTCTCCTAACCGGCAGTTGGAAGCTTAGCATGGTTATTGTGTAGTTGACGCTGGTGGATGGAGGTGACGGTGACGAGCAGCCTCAGTTAATCTCGAAGGAGAACGGCAGGAGTAGTCCTGTTGTGATTTCGTCAAATATCACGTCAAAGTATTTATCGTCTTAGTGTCCCTGGTGACATACCCTACTGCCAAAGATAATACTTGCGACCTGCTAACCTCTGAACTTATGCTGTTTAGGCCTCTGCACAGCTCTTGTAGGTATACAAGCCACTAAACATCTTCTCTCTTACTTTTATTTCTTTCACTTTCCAAGCGTATGGAATGGAGTCCTTCGCATGGCGATATTTGGTGTGATCGAGAGAGAACGTCTCATCAATGAAACGCAAAGAAAAGAAATTGGGAGTGCGCCTGAAGAGAAATCTACTCTCAATTTTGGCTGGATTCTAAGCACGTGGGCTTATTATCTCGGTACACACTTAGTAACGGGGAGAAGCGGGGAGAACCAGTAATGATATCCAAGCTTACCATTTGCTAATGAAATCCAGCAGGAAGAGATACTCTCACCATAGACTATTGAAGCTCAAGGGAGCGTTAATGTATTGTCTTGGTTCCAAAGCATGACATACTGTACACAATGTACTCAGATGTTTCATGACTTGTGCGTATGTTTGTAGCTCCTAATTCTCACCTACTGGTTTTCGGCAACTCACCTCTTTCTGTAGGTATATAAACATTCTCCTTTCTCTACGTCTTCTTCCTTAGGTTCTACAATCTCATGAGAGAATGTGCGACCACACCGTCATTTGGGAGAGATATAGACAGGTGAACGATATTGGTTATGTTTGCTCCTCGGGCATGATGGAAACAACATCCTCTCCCCTTTTCAGACCGAAAATGCTCCAGGGTCAGGATTTGGCTACGGTAATAATGAGGAATACAACGGCGTGGTGATAATCCTCATAATCGAAGCCCCATTGCTCTTTACTGAGAGTTATAGCAAAGCCGAAAAGTTATAACTTCTCTCCTCATCGATGCTGGGATACATAATACTTACCACTCACTTACGCGTATAGCAGATGACCTTCTATCTTACAACCTCGGTTCTTCCTTGTCTCCTTTATGTATATAAGGCTACAAATTTACTTCACCTTTCCACTTTAAAGAATTCCTCAACATCTCCGGGAGAGCTTAAGTTTGGAATCGGGATCAAAACTATCATAGAGAGGGAAGTAGGATTTACCGCTCAGTCATTTAGCATTCCGCACTAAGTGGTTCCTTGATGCTCTTAAGGAGACATGAGTCAAACCTAGATGTTGATTCCTTTCAGACTAACGTACCATTGCTGGATTCCGTGTCCAAGAGCGCACACTTATACATAAAAAGGATTATAATGATTGATCATGTTGTGCGAGTTTTATGGTAAAGAAAAGAACCAGCAGTAAGATCTTCAGCACAGTCAGGGGTTCCAATAGAGGAGGTAATGACATCCACATTTTCCAAATAACGGTTCCTGCTAATGAAAGGATGGAGAAGGAAAGTTGCGCAGTAACGCGCTGATTGCGCTTGGGTGGGAGAGGAATTGTTGCAATAAACCGTTCATTGCTTTTGGGCGGGCTTCAGATGAACCTAACTGTTCCATGGTCAGTCGAAGAGAGTAAGGGGATCTTAAAGCATATAAAGGGGTAATGATGTCGAGTTTCAGTTTAGAAGGATGAAGATGGTAATCATCATCCACTCGAGATTCGAGGATATAATACGGAAAAATGAAAAAGATAAGTGGCGTGGGAATTATAGAACAATCTCCTAAGAGTATAGTTTTATGAAGTATGTCTATGTGTGTGGAGTAAGATTCAATGGAGCTCGTAGTTTCATCTGCTTTCTCATGCACAATAACATGTGTAGTTCTAGCAATCACACCCTTAATTTGACAAGTCTACCTCTTGACACCTCCCCTCTCGAATTTATATAACCTTTCTTCCTCTACCATTCTTCACTCTTTCACTATAATCAACGAGATCTTTTCCGTGGAATATATCCTTTATTGAATAATTGGGTCGGTAGACAGGAAGGCCGGTACTACTTACCTGCTGAATTCAACTATCAAAACATTCTTTTCCTCGGACCGTTGTGAATGAAAGATGAAACATAGAAACGTTAGGTCAGTGGTACCGGTGATAATGGTCAATTTTGATTGAGAAAGTTGAAGTTTGGTAGTAAGAATGTCTCTGCCGGGCCATTATCAGTTTAAGAACTAGAGATAAGTTACAATCTGGATCAAACATGTGTCTAAGATATGATACTCCGTAGTTCGTATAGGTTGCAGTTTTTCTCTTGACATCTCGCGTGGGCTAGAAGTATGACGTAAAGTTGATAGGTATCGAGGGATCACGCTTCGGGACTCCGGTGATCGGTCATCCTCCCTCATTTTCAAAAAAATTTATCCCATTTTTGCCCACTTGTCTCCACCCTATCCACATATTATACAGATTGGATACTCTCCTGGAGGTGGGATAGGACTGTCATTGCCTGGAAGAGTAAAGGAAGCAACATGGGCCCTGAATATTGACTTCTAGGGAGGGTTGGCCGCTTCAAAGTCCTGACCCCAATCATTTCTATCTTTGCCGCAGGAGCAGGATCTGGCATTGGGTGGGGCCTGCCACTAAATGATAAAATCAATCATAGACTGATAAGGGATATGATGGCGTATAGCTCCATTTGGTGATGCTATAATTCAGCAAAAACATATTCAGGCCGAAGAGGAATCAAAGACGAGTTCAGAGCCACAGTTTAACCACACATTGGATATGATTATTAAAGCATATCACGCTCCCCTGCTTCTAGTTCCGAGCTATAAGCATGACTCAGAATGTTCTATTGTCATAGTACATTTATACTGCAATACTGATCATCTGCACGTTCACCCCTGATTATATAAGACTCACCTTTCTCTTCTGATTTGATTTCTTATCTTTAACAACGACCTTATTCAAGAAACACCAGTGAGAAAACGTAAGGAAGCACTGGCGTGTTTCTAGGGTCGAGAAGTGTCTGCAGCTCCCATAGTGAACTCTTTTCATTGCGTGGCCATAAGTCATGATAAGTAGAATTAATTCACAAGCTCCAAGGTAGGTAATCGTTTATCACGACACAAGTCATCATCATGCAGTGCCCTTAAAGATCCTTACGTTCAGATGGTAATATCAATCACTATTCTTTCCCCAAACCGATTCACTTCCTGAACCCCGTAATTCTGGATGTTCTGGAACGCTAAGTAGGCCCCTTATCAAGATACTAACACAATTCTATACCTGGATGTGAGGTTTTTTCCAACTAAAAATGCCACAACAATTTTCTCTGGTAGGCTTTTGCATTCACCTCCCTCCCTTGGCGCGGGCCGCAAGAGCACAGCTGTCAAGGCTCAACCTCAGATGGAAGCTGAAAGGTATATTGCTACATATACATGAAGCTTAAACTTGAGGAAAGAAAGTAAAAGAGAGTGTCAGAACAGCGTGAGCTGTTCTATTAAAGTACAACATGACTAATAAATGAAAGTACCAGAACAGCGTGAGCTGTTCTATTAAAGTATATCATGGCTAAGGCGCTGGATAATTCAAGGCACTTATACCTATGGGTCTAGCCCGTGACAACAGCAACTAAATAGTCCATCACCATGAAACAATATTCAATCCTGACCCTGGAGCTTGTTGAAAAGTGGAGAATCAAAGGGGAGAGGAGGTATTTATCCCTAGAGCCTGCGATACTGCTACCCTCCTTGTACGTTCAATCAGAGCGTATGGTAAATCCATCATGGGTGAGGCTATCACGGGGTCTTACGGTCCTGGCCTTCAGCAAACAGTCAGCCAGATAAGTTTCTATCTTTCGTAAGTTATATATCTACTAATAGTCTTTCGCCTGTGCGATAGCAGTGAATCTCACGCTGTTCCTGTGTTGTTGATCATCCCCTCTGAATGATAACGTCATGCACCACTCTCAGGAGAGCAGTTTTTTCCACCTCGAAGAAGAAAGATAATGGGATTTGAGCATTCCAGGAGAATGGTGCTCCCTTCAAGGGAACCAAGAAGCGAACAATGCATTACATCTAGTTTGGGCACCCGCCCAAATATCGTTTACAGCCCAGAATGTTTCATCCAGATGATCCTAAGGAAAAGTAAAGATAAAGGAGAGAGCAAAGAAGCAAAGATAAATAGACCTATATAATTCTGTATTACCAAAGTCACAAGACCAAATGATCGGAAGTGTCATTTTTCTCCATCATGGGTGCTCAGGGGTCGTAAGGGTTTATCATAAGCTTATCATCTCGTGAACGTACAAACCAGTAGCACAAACACCACACTGGTGAGACCCAGTGCACAACCAGTACACGAATTTTATTTCCAATATTCACTGCTTATCACCCGTTCTCCGAGGTGGTTGTTACACAACTCATCATACCTCTCTAAACCCGCTGGAATTTGACTCATCTAGAGTAGTTTGCCTTTAGTGTAAGAGAACAATTGGCGTTCAGACTGATCGAAAAGTGCAGGGCCTGCTCTCTAATAGGAATAATACAGGAACACTGGTGAAGTTATTCTTCTATTCATTCCCAAGCATGCCCCGGAAGATTCGCGGAGAGGAGAGAAACAGTAAAGAACAGGGAAGATATAGCTCTAGACGCAGCGATATCGCTATATTACTTTTCCGTATGATTGAATGACATAGAGTATTCTTCTTACCATCCTACATACTCAGGCGCTGATATAAACCTTACGTTTTTTGGACGTACGGAACTTCAGAACTCATCCCCAAATCCCCATTGGTAGACTCCGTCCTTCTACAAATTTTTCATTATTATTTTATAATACTGCTGGTCGTCATTCCGCCATAAAGACGAGAACAGTCATCGTGTTCTTTGGAGTCTCCCGTGAACACCAGTTTGGCTTGAACCCTACAGCCAGAGAGAGAGCCGCATCCAAAAATTGTCAAAATGCTCTGCGGATTTTATTCCTTCTATTACTAGGGAATGAAAAACGCAATCACCAACAGCCGCACGACTGGATCATGTTTTGACTTAGCAGCACAGCAAATAAAGCCTCGCGCTGATCGAAGTATCAGATTTTTGATTATGGTGCTGGAGAGGTCTGGAGAAGAAACAAATGGAGAACGAAAGATAATAAATAGACGCCGACCATGCTACGACTCATGTTTTGTGACCAGCTGATGGACATGTGGAGGACTCATCACGTCGCCCTATCGTCATAAGAACTCAGGGGCTATCATGGGATATTTTAATCTCACGTTGAGAGTACAGAAGCAACTAAACTACACAGATATTACTTACTCTTCTGTCATTCCCAAGACCTCCACTGAAGAGGGAAGAGATGCTGAAAGTCTTCACTCCCCAATGATGGCAATCATCATCCCAGATAGCAAACCTCCTATTCTCCCTGGTCTCTCCAGACCAATTTTTTCCACTTCGTCAACTGAACAAGGGCAACCCCAGGAAAATGCATATCTATCCATAGTGGCGCCCAAAAACACTGCAATAAATGAATTTGATTCGGGCCGAAGATAGCATAGTGGTTGTTTTCGAGTAACATATGTTGCGGTACCACCTAACCGACGATCCACCCAATTGAATATTGATCTCGTATATGTCCGTAATCTGTATTTCAAAACCTGTCAGATATTTAGTAGAAAGAAACACAAGGGAAAGGAAGAGAGGCGGAAAATATAGACTCAGAACGAGCGATATCGCAGAAGTCCCTTTGTAGAGTGTTCAGCTGCCAGTACCACAGATACGTCTGAAATTGACACACAGTTATACGTATTCAGGGGCTATCATGAAGCTTACTCATGTTATGGAGAAGGCTCTACTACAAACCTAAACGTTTGAAGAGGGAAGTGTCCTTCTATGATAGTGACGAATACCACCTTTGTGTGCGGTTGACGATGACGACTATCACTCCTAGACGATGTCCTTCATCGCCTTATAAGCTCTTTTCCCTCAAATCATAATTAAGGCTTTTATTTCAGCTAGGGTAAGAAGCAATCCTAGAAAATGATGATCGACGTTGGCTCCAAAGACACCACGATATCGTGTCGAACACTCCACCGACGGCCCCCTGAAAATGAGAGTCTTTGAGAGTCGCTATCCAGCTCCAAATAGAGGCTCTGGATCTTGTTTCAGAGAGAAGAAACGGGGAAGAAGAGGAGATATATAGACGTCGAGTGAGCGGAATCGCTGTAATTCTTGGCTCAGGCCATGCAACTCTTCTCCCTGAAGAGGAAGTTAATCATCAGTTCAGAGTTCCAGCATTGAGACACATGTTCATCTTGTGCCCAAGTGAGATCCGCAGGTATTCCATTGTAGTCAATTTTAGAACTTGTACCGTCTTTTTTGTTTCTCGTTATATCAGACCATGTGCATGCCCTGCGATTCGGTCTTTCCAAAAGGGAAACGTGTAAGGCGGGAGGAAGGGTGAAACGCAGCGGTAGTATATTAGTGAGAACAGGGCGGAGGAAGTGAAGATTAGATATCCCGCGGGAGAAACAGTCAAAAGATACTGCTGTATATATTGAATCTCAGCAGAAAAAATTTCATTTCTGGTGGGATGGCCGAGTAGCTAAGATTTCCTTTGTCATAATTTCTTTAGTCTATTTCCTATAGTCATATTTCTAGATTCTAAGTTCGAGCCCCGTCTCCACCAGAATATAAAGTTAAATGCGTTTGCCGGGTTAACTTTCCCTCTTCGGAGATTTTCTTTTGTATTTTTTTTTCTCCTTTTTATCTTCTTTTATTCACTTTAAGGGACAAATATATTTCCTTTTAGTTTCTTTTTGTCTTCAGCATTAACATTGCTTGAAAGCGCATGGTCATCCGGTACATCAAAGTCTCGTGAGAAATCCAGCGAAAAAAAGCACACGGTTCTTACAGAGAGCAAAGCGGTGATAAAATTTCCTCATATAGTGGTGACAGCAACGGGATGGGTAGGAGGGTAAGAATATAATGATTCCATATGAATATAACCGTCAATTAATCTGTAAATTATCAAGTACGTATCAGCCAGACAAACATCTCTTAATAACAAAAATTTCACAAAAGGCCGCTCACAAAGCCACCAAACCCAAACGCCTAAGGTCCCGATATCCTAGTTCAGAAACTCCAGATCCAAACCATACCCATGCAACATAAACTTGAACCCGCTCAAGCATTCAACAAACTCCCAAACCTCTCCCCTCCAAACGCCAAACCACCAGTCGGCGGGAATCCATCCAAATCCGTGATGACGCTACTCCCATCCGGCTGCCAATCCCTCCACTCATCGCCTCCCAGATTCATGAAATCCAACACTCCCGCTCCATGTGATGCACCCTCGTTATCCGCCAGGTGTGACATCTCCGGGAAGTGTATGCTAGCCAGGTGGCTCACATCATTCGGGTTGACATCCCCACTCATCCACGGCCTTGGGGGTTGCTGAGATTCGAGTGTGGAAGTGGGCGTCGGTAGCGCTGGGTCAAGTGGCATGCCGGTGGAGGTTGGGGGCCAGGAGCAGATTTCGCTACGCGGGGTCACCATTACGAAGCTATCAGCGCCGCGGTCTAGGTCAGAATCAGTATTATGGTGGCGGGGACCGGTGAGACCGAGATCCATGCTCATAGAGGTGCTCATGCTGGTCGATCGGGCGGACTTATGGGTATTGGATCTCGGACGGGAGGACTGGTGGCGTTTGAAGGAATAAGGCTCGGTGTCGTCTATTGTGCTGCCGCGGCGAGCTGGAACAAGGGTTCCTTTGGGGCGGGGGAAGCGGTTGGAGTCTGAAGAGCTGCCACCAAGCTCATTCATGACACCTGTCAGAACGACTGACATGCGCTCAGCGGGTTGGTAGGTGCAGGCCATATCTTGTAGAGCGGCGGATAGGACTTCAAGGTATTGCATATTGTTGTTGCGGTCACTTGAGTCTTTGATAAAAGCTAGTGCAGCGACTAGAGCGGTTGCTGCGGTTCCCTAAGAATGATGTAAGTATTTCGAATATGAAGCGACGTAGCGGTTACATACAGCGTGTTGTAAACCAATTATGCATATCTGCTTCGTGTCGAATCGCTGTCGATGTTGCCAAAAGATCCTTGCAACTCTGATTGCGTGCTTTGTACAGACAGTTCGAGACAGAGCGGAGAAATGGTTATCATGGCCATTCCCTTCTTCGGTTTCAGACGTAGCGGGCTCCTCGTACATAGCAAAAGGTCGGTGTAGAAGTATTAGAGCGCAATGGTATTGTTGGTGGAGGAGGAAAAATGAGAAAGGGGCATTATTGATGTTATGAGGCGTCCATCTCAGGGGTTCTGGTAACCTTGCATACCAGTTGCCGAATTCACGATCTAGCGCTGCCATCCGAAGGTATGCATTCCGGTCATCTGATTGGGAGCGCGGGTCGATATTTTCTGTTATCTTCCCTGCAAGTTCCATAACATCCAATAGTGCCTTTACTTGGATTAACACAACATCTTATTTCACTCTGGCAGATTTCCTACCTCGTATATCATGGTCTCTACACTCCTTTCAACACCAGCAGGTCGGCATGTTCCTAGCCTCTCGAACTGATTTGCCAAGGAGTGTATCTCGATATCTGAACTTTTCATGCTTGTTGGACGGCCGAGGAATAAGGCCCAATATCTGGAGAGATTAGCGAAGGTGTTTTAATCCAACGGTGAATGTATCATACTTGTCATAGATAACGCACGCCCACAAAGTCATATGTCGAATATCAACTTCTCGTTGCGGAAGACCGGAAGACCGACAATCAAGGTGAAGGCCGATGTCGAAAGCAAGGCGTATAGCTATCCCGCCATAAAGCCATCCAGAATTATCACGGCCAACTAATGATCATGATTAGTGCGGGTTCTACTACACTCGTTCCTTTGCTCACCTTGACACTCGAGGTCCCCAATCATCAGTAGTGCAGCAACTGAAGGGATACCACCAGGTCTTTCAAGCTCATAGTCAAGCATGAACTTTGCCTCTCTATGAAGTGTTGATTCCTTCCCAGGAAGCGTAAGACGCTGAATATCCAGTCTAGTCTTGTCTGCGAATCTGTATCCCACAGCTAACATGCATATGTGCAAGAACCCTGAATAAAATTGTGTCCTTCCAGATTCATGGTCTTCATTAAATGCCTCTCGATGCACAACATGCATGACGCAGTTGTAATGTTGCCAGAATAGGTCCATCAAATACTCGTAGGTATCTAGTGGGAGACCCCGGATTATCTTCTCAGCTCTTCGAGTCTGCTCCAATGCTTCCCGAGCGCCATCTGTGTTTGTGGAGAGCTCGGAGTGAATGTGACAGTTGGTTGTAGGACCAAAATATCGCAATCGACCACTCAGCTGATCAAAACTTAGATGCCCTCTTGTTGATAGTAGTCTGCTTACCATACCATCTTTCTGAGGTGGGGTTAAGACAGATGGAGAACTAGCAGAGTCCATTATATCGCTTCGATGGCTGGGACTGTCCTTGTCCATTTGGTCTGTGTCCATGAAGTCCTCATGTTGGCTTCCAGGACTCGAATTATCATGGGTGCTCTGGTTTCCGGTGCTATTTTCCTCTTGAGGTTTATAAGTTCGTCTGTTTGGAGACCTATCATCTGTCCGAGGTAGCCCAGTCCGTGTTTTGGGCGGATGATTCGCAGGTGGTGGTTCGGCACCTCTTTCTTTTAACATCCCCTCAAGTAAGGCAACACGATCTGTTAGAGAGCACATATATGCTCTCGAGATGGGTCTACGGATTCATTAATAATTAATCACATTCCAGATATCCGAGACTTACCTTCTTCTTTCATCGTCATTTTTAATTACGCACTGTACGCCAGATCGCTTACATTGCGTACATTCTGTCTCTCCTGGTGGAACCACACACTACAATTTTCAGCATTTGATAACTAAGAGGTGATATTCTCTGAAAACATACTCTGATTCTTCGATCCCTACATGAAGCACATGCAACAGAAGCCCGATGTCTCGATTTCTGACGCTTTTGAGGGGAAGAGCTTGCATTTCCGTTTAGAAGCACCGATTCTTGCTGTGAAGTCTCGACGGGTACCTCAGATGCGTTGTCTACTTTATTCTCCGCGTCCGCCATGTTCCTATTACAAGGAAATTGAAGCACTAAATTTGATATATTGGACAATCAACTAGATTGACGTTGAGAAAGCACAAACATACAATGACGGACAGAAGGAGGGCAATACAGCGTGGGAGAATTCTGGAGATTGTGTAGAATAAATTAGTTCATCCCAAACAAATCGCTCGCCTCCCTAGCTCTTTCTTCGAGGTCACTACACCCCTCGACGCCATCCGCCTCTTGCGGGGTCCCCAAGTCCCCGCATAAGACTGTTGGGCTTGATTTAGGGGTGTTGGTGCTTCTGTAGCGCAGCCAATCTGCATAATCGGCATAATCTGCAGCACGGGCAGAAGGATCTCCCTCGCTATTACCGGTATTATGGTCCTATGAGGGTACTAGTGAGAGAGTGGTACAGTAATCGTTACGAAGTACACTTGGATAGGTTAAAGATACGACTAGAACAAGCGTTTGATGACTCGGCTAAGAGTTCGTTCTTCGACTATTTCCAGGTCCGCACGCCTGGACCAAACGCTTGTAAACCATATCTGCGGACAAGTAGAATTGTTTGGACGAGCCGCTTGCCACGGCCTTAGGAGTCCGCACACGTTCACGATCTGGAGTTGTTATCACCGGGAGAAGGGATGAGGTTGGAATACCGACACACTAGTACGAGTCATTCTCCTGATTTGACCTGGGATTGGTAGGAATCGAACGAGTCAGATCGATGGATAAGTTCAACGTACGATAGCATTATTGGGTGTCAACCCTACAAGTACTATCCCAAGGTGCTTGATAATTGATGTTTTACCGAATCAATGGGGTCCGGGAATTATATTCGTCAAGCCACGAGAGTCATCTTTCTCGCAGGTGAATCTCTGCATGGCTTATGTGACTTTCAGATCTGCGAACGAGGCAGCCCTATTCCCACATTTCTACCACAGCTTTTCCTAAATGACAATGCTACGTAAAAAACCGGACAGATTATGCAATATTCAAACTATGCATACCTTGGTGGAATAACACGGGATGCACTATGTACCGTTCGCATGTTTCTAGTAGCGGTTTTCTAAGTTTTCTTAAGCTTCTAGTAGAACTAGTGTTACCCTTAATTGCTAGGTGAAGCGACAAGACGAGACCTCTTTCATCACTTTCGGCTGAAAACGGATAGACACGAATTGGATGTCTGTGGAGAACTATGCAGCCGAGCAAGTCTGAGCAAATTTTAGCGTAGGTGATGAAGGTGACATGCTTGTCACTGGAGTCTGGTATGTGACCTATTGCAAACCGTTGTGGGGATCTGGAGAAGAAAAGTGTGGGGATGAGTATTAAGACAAAATTGTGTGATTGCCGCTAGACGTTGGGCTTGTGAAGTTCGGAATATCTCTCTCTTGGAATAACTAGGAACATATATACAATGATTCCAGAGCCCTGACGCTGCAACCGATGAATGATGTGAACTCAAAATCCGCACTAGACTGAAATACACCTCTAGTGAAATACCGTGCAAAAAGGGCTTGCCCCCAATCTCGTAACGATCTTCCTGACATGAAATGAATAAAATAAGACAGTCCTGAGGGTATCAAGACACATTGCTGACCGAACGCTTGAGCAATAACTTCGTCCATTGTTTAATCTACGTCCCATTCATGATCAGAGCTACGGATATATGGGCTTAGGCCCAGCACGTCTCGTTGAGCCGTAGCCTTAACATCACCATTGCCAAGGTATGCGAAACGATTCTTGTACCTGTAACGGTAGTTGTAGTCTTCAAACCTAGGGTTCTTGATTGACTTAAGGAAGTGGATAGTCTAGGTTCTGTGAGCCGCATGCAAGAATCAACAAGGAACATTTTAACTTACTGAGCCAGGCCACAGATATATTCTATTTTTGATCTTTCCATCCTTGAACCAACTGCGGCACTCTTCCTGCCAAACGGTAGACTTATGAAACTCGTCAAAGTGACCATAGATCTCGTCAAGCGCTTCCTGCTTGACCTCCATAGCTTTGATCTGTTCGGATTGAATCTTTTTCATACACTTGATAGAGTACTCAATCGTGGTCTCAATGGATGGTAGAAGGGTACCGTTGCTCCAGGTTGCTCCTGGACCCACGATAGTGTAGTAATTCGGAAACCTAGGTGCGGACACACCAAAGTAAAGATTCGGTCCGTTCGTCCAATCCTCGTTAATGGATTTGCCCTCACCGTTTACAACCTTGAATGCGGGTTTGAATGCGACCTTGAAGCCAGTCGCACAGGTGAGAATGTCCATTTTGTGTTCGACGCCATCTTTTGTTAGGATTCCGTTCGGTGTAACTTTTTCGATATTTGAGAAAATCGGTTGTACGTTCTCCTTGACTAGCGCTTCAAGGTAGCCGTCACCAGGAGATATTCTTCGGCAACCTGGAGACCACTTTGGAATGATAAATTTTTTCAACTCCTCGTGACCGGGACCCATGCGGCGATTCATCTCTTGGGTGATGACGTCCCTCATTTGTTTACTCAACTCGGAGTTTTGTTGATACATTCCGAAAAGTCCATTGATTTCAGCCTCGATCTTCTTCCGAAACATCAAGTGATACTCAGGATCGTTCTTGAATCGTTCCTTCTCCTCTTCACTGAATGTGTACTGACGTTGGCCGGGATCAACATCCTGCCCCTTTTGGAGTTCGTTAATAAGAGCTCCACCTCCGAACGGTGGGCTAATCCAGGTTGGGCTTCGCATATACACTTGTACTTGCTTGCAAACCTTCTGCAACGCTGGGACAATTTGAACACTTGTGGAACCCGTTCCGATTACGCCCACCGCTTTGTCCTTGAAATCGACTGAGTGATCCCATGCTGCAGAATGCATAAGAGGTCCTTGAAAGTCGTGCAAACCTTCGATTTCCGGCCAAGCCCAATTGTTAAGGATACCAGTGCCGTTCACAAAGACGTGACACCAATCCTTTGATATCGCGCCATTTTGCGGGTTTTGAAGTGTTCTGCTTTCGTAAGCAGTGCCCCATTTATTGAATAACTTATGCTCACTTACAAATTCCAATGTCCATCTTGTTCATCCCACCTAGCTTCTATAATCTTAGAATTGAGCTTCATGTACTTCTTGCTGCCTTTTATGCATGTCAGTCCGAATTTAGGAGAAGATTATGAACTTTCTTACCATGTCTTTCTGCGAAATTCTCAAAGTACTCTTGAATTTCGGATCCATAGGCGAAGAAGGTTGACCAATCAGGCTTTGGGTCCCAAGTATAGTTGTAGTCGTGAGACGGGATATCGCAAGCAACTCCAGGATAAGTATTCTCATACCAAGTTCCTCCGAACATAGGATTCTTCTCGTGAAGAGTCAGCTCCCAGGAACCTGGTTCGAGCATTCTTTCCATTTTGTATGCAAGGCATAATCCAGAAGCACCTGCACCTGCGCAGGCAACCCGCAACTTGCGCGGCTTCGAGTGATATTGTTGGAGAACCCTATAAGGGCCCTCTGGAGTTGACTCTGGATAATCATAGCTAGTACCGATTCCATTCACCCCATTCACAACACTCGCCATCGTGGAGGGCGCCATCTTACGGTTGCCTCAGATCTTGGGAATAATGTGACGGTTGAGCTCTACAATCTTAAGATGTATTGAAAGCTTTTGAAAGATTAAAGATAACACGGAAAGATGAGGAATCAGACAATATAAGACAACATAGGCTCTTCTCTTAAATTGAAACTACGAGTAATAATATCTCTTCATCTCACGCCACGGCAATACATCGAAACTCGACGCGTGAGTAAGTAGTGCCGTTCACCTGGAGGGCGATAGCCGCAACCTTGGTGAACGCGATTCATGTTCCAGAAGATGGGCCCTGGGTATACACGGCCTGTTTCCGAGCGAGGTACAATACATGTTGGAAATCCAGATCTAGGGTCCACAGTTGTATGCTTAGATAGTACCCGCATGCAGTGTTGTGTGGCCTTGAACTGCGGATATGTATTTGCGGGTGCTCTGGATCGCGGGAAGAATTAGTGTCAAATCGTCTGCTGGTAATTTAGCGTAGGAAAAACTTTTGGGTCCCCTTGGCGTTTCTGACTTCTGCCACACCACACGATTTCAAAACAGAGTCGTATATTAAGTAGTAAGATAATAGTTAATATAGTAGTTAGATATATCCTATATAATATTCTTAACTATACGATATTAGATCTGACCTTAATTAAGCGTTCTATACGACTTATATACGGCTTATATACGGTATCAGATACCCGTACGGCATTAGATACGGCCTCAACTGAGCGTTCCGTACGGCTCAGATACGTGCTCAGATACGTGCTCAGATACGTGCTCAGATACGTGCTCAGATACGTGCTCAGATACGTGCTCAGATACGTGCTCAGATACGTGCTCAGATACGTTCTCAGATACGGCTCGGATTCGTGCTCAGATTCGGCTTCAGATATGGCTCAAATTCGTGCTCAGATTCAGTTCAGATACGGCCTTAGTACGGCCCAGATTTATACTCAGATTAGCACGAATTTGAGCACAAATCTGATCTCGTACGGAGCACGTACTTAAGACGAATCTGATGCCGTCCCTGAAGCCGTATCTGAAGCCGCATCTGAAGCCGTATCTGAGCACGTATCTGAGAGCACGAATTTGAGCACTTATCTAAGCCGTATCTGAACCCGAATCTGAGCCGTACGGAACGCTTGGTTAAGGCCGTATCTAATGCCGTACGGATCGCTCAGTTAAGGCAGTATCTGATACCGCGTATAAACCGTATATAAGTCGTATAGAACGCTTAGTTAAGGTCAAATCTAATACTGTATAGTCAAAAATATTATATAGAATATATTAAACTACTATATTAGCTATTATCTTACTACTTAACATACAACTCTTTTTTAAATCATATGGTGTGGTAGAAGATAGAAACGGTAAGGGGACCTAAAAGTTTTTTCTATGCTAAATATGAATTAGGATCGTGAAATCTTTAACAGTCAGCCACTCGTAGCCGCTAACCATAATATGACTACATATAGAATTAAGAATTTATATCCAACGATATATAGTGATTTTTGGGGCTCTTGAGCATAGATTTATAAAAAAAGATCACTAAATAAAATTGTGAACTCCGTGTCTCTATTGTAATCTGTTTGTTCGACTAAATCCATTTCATAATTGAATATGAATTTGTTATTTCATTCCAAGAATTCAATAACGTTCGCTAAGCCTGGCAACAATATAGCTTAGTGCTACATAAATTGGAAACAAATGACTATTCTAAGCAAGGAAGAGCAGCCAACTCTTAGATTCTTTGCATACCCTCATGCATCCTCATTGAGATCTGGAGCTAAATACTTCGATAGACGCCCCTTTACACCAATAGCCATCCTAAGATCAATACACCATCAAATGCAAAACATACATTAGACTACCCGTACCCATGAGAATGGTTAAAGTTTTGCTTTGGCTTTGCCCTCGATAATGGCGGCGTCACGCTTAGCCCAATCCTTCATGACTTTACGCATGATTTTACCGCTAGCAAGCTGTGTTGATAGTTAGAATATGTGGTAGTAAGCTAGCCATAAAGGGACTGACCTTAGGGACTTCCTCCACGAATGCTATACCACCTACGAGTTGCTTGTGCTTGGCTACTTTGCCCTTCATCCATTCCTGGATGATTTTCTGAGACAACTGGCCCTTGGCGTGCTCTTTCAGTTGCACGTATGCACGTGGCCACTCTTGCTCATTCCTAATTACTGTTAGTTTTAATATAAGTAGTGGTTATTCAGAACATTGAGTATACAGTGTGATCCCGACGACTGCCGCGTCTGCTATGTCCTCGTGTTCTAACAACACCGCTTCTAATTCAGCTGGGGCTACTTGCAGTGCGTTGACTTTGATGAGCTCCTAGATAGTGTTAGCTTGATAATTCTGAAAGTTTTATCCTATGAATCTTACCTTTTTCCGGTCCACAATCCAAAACCAACCCTCCTTAACGATAGCAACATCTCCGGTTTTTAACCAACCATCCGGACTCAAAGACTCTTGTGTTGCACGTTCATTTCTCCAGTAACCTAAACACACCATGGGACCGCGTACATATATCTCGCCAGGTTGTCCATCTGCGACCTCTTTGCCGTCGTCATCGAGAAGCATGATCTCGGAGTTTGGATCGAGTTGTCCAACGCTTCCAGAACTATTGACCATTAGCAGTGGTCTTAACAAAATAAATAAATACATACTCGTCCCAAAATCCAAAAGGAACGTGCACTGCTCCAGTTGTAACCTCCGTCATTCCCCAACCCTGATGAATCGTCATGTTGAACCTCTTACCAACATCATTCTGCAGCTCCTTCGATAATGGAGCCGCACCGCATAGAACGTCTTTAACACTACTTATATCGTACTTGGCAGTTTCAGGGCGCTTGCTGAGCATAACCAGGATTGGAGGGGCTACATGCAAGTGTGTGATCTTATAAGTTTGTAGTACTCGTAGGAACTCCTCATATCCGAACTGTTTCATAACATAAACAGGAACATGAAGCTTAATGGCCATGATATTGCACCATAACTGTCCGTAAGCATGATAAAGGGGCAAAAAGCCAACCCATCGTTCTGGTTCTCTTTCTTTTACATGAATATATTTCATGAATATGTGCTGTTCGGCGTTAGCCACAAGGTTGTAATGGCTCACCATCACACCTTTCGGGAGCCCTGTAGTCCCAGAGGAATAGTTGACGGTGGCAACTGTTCTCTTGGATTCTTCCTCATCCATTCTTTTCCAGGAATACTGTTCGGCTTCTTCGGGCGTGCCGATCATACTACGCCAGTCTTGAACTCCATCAATCACGGGGTTAGGATAGTCTGAAAATGCAAATATCCTAGATTTGGGAAATTTCGCAGTCTCAGCAGCTTCTAAAGCTTTATTAACTAGGGATGGATGTACTAATATCACTCTTGCTTCCGAGTTTGTGATCTGGTGAGCCATTTCAGGGACTGTATAGATTGGGTTCGCGCCTGTGAATACCCTTCTTGATCCAACAGCCCCTAAATATGCGACAGGTACAAAGACGTGATTAGGGGTATATGTCATGAGGACTTCCCCGGGCTGTACCCCTAATCTGTCTAACCCTATTGCAAGTCTCTTGACCCACTGGAGAAGTTGTTTCGGCGATAAACTGGTGTTGGGGTTCTTGGAGTCGATCCATATCGGGCTGTCTGAAGGTTTTGATCCAGTAGGAAAGAGATATGTGAGAATATCTACACCGGGGATGTCGATATCGGGAAAGGGCGATTTGTACACCATATTTGTTTAGGGCGGTGGTTTTCGTCTAATGTATGAATGGCGGTCTGAACTGTTTGCCGTTCTGTAAAACTTCGAGACTGAAGCACCTGAACATTCAGCAAATCCATAGCGATTCCCGTCCATCTTGAACATATCGAATTGATGGCTAGCGTTGCGGGAGCTTGGAGTTGCAGTGGTGAGCTGCCTGAGCTCTGGCGAGCCGGCTTTTGTCTGCCGAGGTCAAAGTGACAGAACGCATACGACTCCATACAGTACTACAGTACACCATTCACGATGATTCAAAAGAAGCTATCATTTGTTCATTTTCATTTTTATCTTATTGCTAGTGAAGTGTCATATTTGTATCCACCATAATGTCGGACCTTCCCAATTTCGAGCGCATGTTCCGCCTAGATGGCAAGATTGCGGTGGTTACTGGAGGTGGGATACCATCCTAGGAGTTCTACAATAGCATATCTAATTCTGATATAGGTTCCAGAGGTCTCGGGCTTCACGCTGCGACCGCATTCCTACGCGCTGGCGCGAAGGCCGTCTTCATAACAGCTAGAAAAGCTGAGGGGGAGCAGGGCATCAATCAAGCTGTGGATAAGTTGAATAAGCTTGGACTTAAAGGCAAGGCCTTTGGTATACCGGCCAATGTTGCGCAAGAGTCGGAAATTGTTAGACTCGTTGAGGAAGTCAAGAAACATGAGGACAAGGTCGATATTCTAGTCGCAAATGCAGGTGCGACCTGGGGATCTCGTTTTGAGGACGCCCCAGATTCGAGCTCCCAAAAGATTTTAGACCTAAACGTTCGAGGTGTCTTTAATCTCGCCCAAAAGTCCGTAAAAATCTCCTCTGCCCGTATACTGGACTCACTGACACTTTTGTCAGGTTTTCCCCCTTACTGGAGAAGGCGGGTACGCACGATGATCCTTCCCGAATCATTATTGTGAGCTCTACCGCTGGCACAAACGTACCTCATGTGGGCGAACATGGCACCATCATGTACTCTGTATCAAAAGCAGCAGCGCATCATCTATCAAGAAATCTTGCGGTGGAGCTAGGACCGCGCAATATCACCACAAATACGGTCGCTCCAGGTTTCTTCCCATCCAAACTGGCAAATGGTCTTATTGAGATTCTAGGCGGTGAAAACGAACTGAATGACTCAAACCCTCGCCGTAGACTTGGTGTTCCAGAAGACATTGCGGGTGTGATGGTATTCTTGTGTTCTCGCGCAGGGAATTACATGTATGTGGACCCCTTATACTCCTCAGCGAGTCACTAATCATAAGCAGAAATGGAGAGGATATTGCGGTGGATGGTGGTGCACGCCTTGCAGCTGGTCGATTGACAAAGCTATGATAGCTTGACATATAAATACCCCATATCCGCTATTCCAAGATCCTGGTATATACTTTGTACTTATGTTAGGGATTTTTGTCTTTGTCTCAAACCTTTTCATAGCATTAGTTGAATTACTAAATTCGGACACTAAACCTTTAGCTCAAAAATAATTTCATTACGAGTAATTTACGTTTCATATCTGAAATTTCCCCATACTTTCGAGTGTGGCGTCTCCCGCTTAACGTCTTCCATCCCCAACGCGCCTTTAAACCCTTTCACCTTTAAACCACACTACATGCTTGAACAACCGTGTAGACTGATTCGTGTTATAGCTTTGAGTTACTGGATCCGACTCAGTTCTCCCCACTCCCCACATTTGTCCCTCGCTGAACGTTTTGCGGGGTGTAGTTCTTGCGGAAATTCCAAGTGGATGACTTTATACGTTTCTGTATTGATCGCGAATAGCAATAGTCCAAGCTAACAGACCACCACCTAACATAGTCACGGGTTTGTATTCTCGAATGTACGGTTGTTCGGCTTATCACTACACCTTTATATTAGCTCCCAGGTGTGCTGACCTGATTTAGGGTATATCAACTCGAGCAAAATGGTTCTCACAATGTTTCCAACAACAATCTCTAAAAAATACTCGTGTCCGAGTTGAATCTTCAATTAGGGGCTGAGCATAGAGTAGGTCAGAGAGATCAGGAGATTATTATTCGACATACATCATGGGGCTCGGAGCTGTTATCGCCTTAGGGAGCTTATTTTCTGTGAGATACTCATCTTCATACCACTCCGGCACAATCTAACTGTATACAGGGGTTTATTTACCTCGTTGGTCTCATTACCTATCGTCTCTATTTCCATCCTCTTGCCAAGTTTCCAGGACCAAAGGCGAATGCTATCAGTCCGATTCCTGGTATTCGTTCTCTACTAAGAGGTCGTCTTCCCCTCGACAACAAACTTCTTCACGACAAATATGGCATGTTCCCACCAGGATGGCCTTTTTCGATGAAACTTCTGATCTTTTTCTAGGTTCTGTTGTCCGTGTATCCCCAAACGAGCTTTCATACAACTCGACTCAAGCATGGGAGGACATCTATGGCCACAGACAAGGCCTCCAAAATATGCACAAGGACCCAATCCACGTGGGCTCTGTCGACCCCATTCCCGGCGTCACGACCCTGACAATGGCGGATGATGCAAACCACGCCCGTCAACGACGAGCCCTAGCTTACTCCTTCTCCCAGAAAGCACTTGAGGGCCAAGAACCCATTGTAAGGGGCTATGTCGACACCTTCGTGCGTAAACTCGGAGATATGGGAAAACGAGACGAAGAGTTCAACATGGTCAATTGGCTGAACTTCACAACCTTCGACATTATCGGCGATCTCGCGTTCGGCGAACCCTTCGGTTGTCTCGCTCAGGGGGCTTTCCACGAATGGGTCGCGCTCATCTATGAGACTGTCAAAGCTGGTGCTATCGAGCAAGCGTAAGTCATTTCTCCCAAAACCCCTCCTCAATCTCCCCACTCCTCCACCAAAACCGACGCTGTCAGTTACTCACACTCTTCCGCAGGACCCGCCGCTTTGCCACCGCGGGCTCTCCTGTGCAAAACTTCCTCCTCAGCCTCGTCCCAAAAGACATCCGCTACCGCCGGCGCCAGCACCTCCTTCAATCCAAAGAAAAAGTCCTCCGCCGCCTCGAAAAGCAAACGGACCACAAAGACTTCATCTGGTACATCCTCAAGCAGCGAGAAAAACACGACCTCGTCGACGACGAGATCGTAGTCAACGGCGCCTTATTCATCGTCGCCGGCAGCGAGACGACCGCGAACCTCCTCTCCGGCCTGCTCGCGCGCTTGATCTGGAACCCCGACAAGATGGAGAAGTTGACCGCGGAGATACGGTCAAGTTTTCCCAGCGAAGACGAAGTGACCAACGAGAATTTGATGAAGCTCACCTACCTCAACGCGTGTATTGAGGAAGGGTTACGTATTCACCCGCCCGTCCCAACAGGTCTGTTACGCACCGTGCCTAAGGGCGGGAGCTACATCGACGGAGAATTCGTCGCCGAGGGTGTCAGCGTTGCCGTCAACAGTTGGGCCGCCAGCCACAACCCCATCAACTTCCGCGATTGCGATAGATTTGTCCCCGAGCGCTGGATCAGCGACGAGTACAGCACGGATATCAAGAAGGGGATGCAGCCGTTTAGTCTTGGCCCGAGGGGGTGTATTGGGAGACAGTGAGTTACTTCCCTTCCTCCTCTCTTAAATTTAACCTTCATTCTTTATGCTAATCGTTATCCCCTTGTCCCAATTCTCAACCCCCAGATACTGTGAAACAGAACTAATACCCACGACTAGTCTTTCATACATGGAAATGCGACTTATCCTCGGCCGTCTCCTCTGGAACTACGATATCGTAAGCACAGATGGCGCAGAGGAGTGGAACCCAGACGGCGAGATGAAAAATATGCGCGCCTTCATGAGTACGTTCTCCTTTCCACCCAAAATGTAGTCCCCCCATACCCCGCTAACAGACACAGCATGGGAGAAACCGAATCTAAACGTCAAAGTCAAGCCCGCGAAGAGGTGAAAATGCAGTATCGCTTATGGGAACTAGCAATTCCTGTACAAGGTAGTTTATAGTTAGGGGGTAGATAGTCACGAATAACAACGAAATCACATCTGTTCGTCTATATTTCCCACATTCGCACTTGAGCCCCGTGACATTCCAAGCATCTCATCCCACTAACCTACCTCGCCACTCCCAGACCCGCCGTCCTGGTACACAAAACGCGGTCCCACGCACCGTCATCGCCGGTACCGTGCAACCACCACACCCAGGCCACATCCGATACGAATACCATTAAACTTCCCCCTCCGCTAAACCGCCATACCACCTTCCTTCTCTCGGTGGGTAAAAGTTGTATTTGCTTTTTATATATAAAGCTGTACCTATTGTATATGCGCCGTAGTTTGTGGCTTAAATACGAGATACGAGAGTTTGAGTTTGATTTTATTTTGGTATTGATGACTCCGGAGCTCCATGGGGTTAAGGCCTTCGGGGGCTGATGCAGGGTGTGCGGATCGGCGCGGGTTGGGGATCCGAGGGTGTGGTAAAGGCCTGAGATAGGTGAAGTACTGTAATATTATGAAGATCTGGTAGATTAGTTGAAAGTGGAATTGTAGGACTATTTATGGAAACTGTGCTCGTGGGTTGTGGTAATTATGACACCATGCTATTTCTAGCTCTCTACTTTGCAGATTTACTTTAGAACAATACATCAACCTCATAGCTCAACTGACAACTATACTCTCTAACCACCATTCTAATACGTCAAATTGACCATGACAGTCTTCGGCTCCGTGAACGCCCTGAGCGCATGGACCCCACATTCCCTGCCGACACCTGACTCCTTGCTCCCGCCAAACGGGGCGACCATAAACATCAAGCTGACGCAATTGACGCCGACCATACCGGAGTCGAACTCGGAGGCGACGCGCAGGGCTTTGTTGATGTCCTGGGTGAAGACGCCGGCCATGAGGCCGAAGTTGGTGTCGTTGGAGAGCTTCATGATCTCCTCCTCCGTCTTGAAGGAGCGCACGACGGAGACGGGGCCGAAGATCTCCTGCGTGTGGATCTCCGAGGTGGGGTCGACGTCTGTGAAGACAGTGGGTTCGAGGTAGAAGCCCTTTATCGTGCGTTAGTCATTGCTCTCATACTCTCATATAGTAAGATGGCACTTTTGAGGGCGTTTGCTTACCTTGTCACCGATCCTCTGTCCACCAACAAGCAGCTTGCCCTGTCCCTTCTGCCCTCTCTCGATAAATCCACTCACACGCTTAAACTGCGCCTCGTCAACCAGGGGTCCAATCTGCGTTCCCTCTTTCTCCGGATCCCCAACCGCCTTCGCCTTCTCCTTCATCGCCTGCTTGTACTTCTCGATGAACTTCTCATAGATGCCCTCCTGGACATACACTCTTGATGCCGCAAAGCACACCTGGCCTGTATTCGCCGTTATGGCATTCGCAGTCCATGTAACCGCATTCTCCAGATCCGCATCATCGAACACGACAGCGGGAGACTTACCCCCAAGCTCGAGCGTGACGCGCTTAAGGTTGCTCTTCGCCGCCATCTCCTGGATCTTCTTACCCGTTGGGATGGAACCCGTGAAACTGACCTTCCTGACCCTCATGTGGCTCGCAATAAGCGCACCCGTGCTCCCATCACCGGACAAAACTTGGAACACGCCAGGGGGGAAACCGGCTTCTTTGATGAGAGCTCCAAGGGCAAGGGAGGCGAAGGGCGTCTTCTCTGAGGGCTTGAGGATAAAGCAGTTGCCTGTTGCGAGGGCAGGGCCAGCTTTGAGACCGATGGTCCCAAGGGGCCCATTCCAAGGAACAATGCCGGCGGTTACGCCGAGCGGCTCGTTGCGTACGATTTTGAGGAAGCCGTCTTCTTGCGGCCAGGATTCGCCGGCAAATTTATCGATCCACCCAGCGTTGTATTTGAAGGCCTAGTGTGAAGTTAAGATGTATGATAATCCTGATGATGGGAATAGTGCGAACCTCAGACGCCAATCCAACTTCGAACGCGCCGAATGCCCCATAGGGAGCTCCGAGAGTGATTCTGGTAAGCTCTGCAAGTGCGATACCATTCTTTTCTATCAGCTCAGCAAATTTGTACATGATGTTCCTGCGGTCTGCCGCTGAAGTCTTCCGCCATGCTGGAAAGGCCTTTTCTGCAGCATCTACTGCAGCATCGACATCTGCTTCTCCGGCCAAAGCAACATCATCAGCAACTAAGAAGCCATTTGCTGGATCTGTGAGAGTGAGTTTCTTGCTGTTTTTGGAATCGACGTATTCGTTGTTGATGAAGAGCTTCTTAGGGAGATTGTCCTTTGAGAAATTGAACGACATTTTGGGTATTGTATGGAAGATTAACAACTAGGTAAGGGAGTATGACTTTTGGGAAGACAGAAAGAGATACAGAATGAATCACAGATAACTACCTAAATCTGTTAATGTCGTTTACACCGTTATTGTTACTAGATAGCCTAAGCGTAGAGTACAAGGCGGAGATGCCTACTAAGTCCGTTCCTTATGTGGAGAGGATTCGGTAACTCTAGGTTCCATGATACCATGGTGTCCATTTCCAACCCTCTAGATGATTCGTAAAGCGTTCTTGAACTTCGCATGTCTTTTTCCGAGTGGGATGTAGTTCTCGAAGTGTTAAGATGGAAGTTCGAGTCAGTTCCCCACAACCACCCCCCTCAACCTGACTAAGTGAGCTGAACGTACGAACGGGAACGAGACTGCAACAGAACGCCTCGAACCAAGCTCAGGGAATCATTGATACAGGATCGCTTGGGTCCATGGCATTTTCCCTTAAGGTATATGCAAGCTCGGAAGCCATCATCCTACTCCGTGACTCCATGTGACAGATTATGGAGGCAATCAGTTTCTGTTTCATCAACTCCGGATACGGGACCTTTCAGCCGGTTCCTCTCCGCCTCTGTTTAAGGCTGCGGGTGTACAACGGTAGTAATGCAAAGTCAGCCTACCTGTGCTTTCTAGAACATACCTAGAGAACTGGATTGTGCTTCTGAGTCGTGGCCCCGAGTTTGGGGTCTGTATCCCACGTGTTTTTGAATGTTCTTGAATTCAATGTCCCACCACCTTGAGATGTTGAGCTTGGAGCATATGGCTGAGTCTACTGCACTGTCAAGAATACGGTTCGGGTAGATCAAGAAAGAGACAGTATGCTCAGAAGGAGAAATGGGTGGACAACTGAATGGAGAAGGTAGGAATGAAAAAGAAGAGGATATAAAGCGACCGGATGAAAGATGGAAATAAAAAATAAAATAAAAAATTAACTGTAAGATTTACAGTGATATTCATACCAGATACCAAATTTCAATCTGAAGATGTCGCTCCCATCAGTTCCAGGTCTTTTCTTCGTGAACTCAGGCATAACTTCTCCCAACCTCAATACCACAGCATGGAATAGCTGGTACAACAATGAGCACATCCGCGACCTCCTCCAGACTTCAGAGGTCCATACTGCATATCGTTATTACAGTACCTACCCCGAGGAGACCGATCAGCCATATCTTGCGTTCTACCCACTTCAACACGTCGCATGGCTAGAGTCTGAAGAGTTCATCACGGTCCCCAATGTGAGCTCTACACTCAACGTCCCTGAGATAAATCAAGACCCAACAAGCTGTTACGACGTCGCCGATTTCGAGTTCAGGGCTTATTCAACTGTCGGTGGATATTCTACTAGGGGAACCGCGCCCTATGTCGTCACTCTGACCTTCGATACCGATGACGAGGTTGATGAAGCCTGGGTCAACAGATATCTTCGAAGTTTGAAACGTACAAGGGGCTACAGAGGCGGAAAGGTCTATAAACATGAAAGTTCTTTCGGAGATGCTCCACCTGAAAGTCATGGCAGCTATTTCGCAATAGTAAGTTGCCAACCCGGAATTTGTGTCCCATAACTAAGACGATATAAGCATGGCTTCAATCATTATCCCAGGTACAATCTGAGGACAGAAAACATGTATAATGTTGAAACCTCTTCATGGCAATTACTTGCCGCATTGGGTAACGTTCGAGCTGGCTATTGATAGGTTACTGTTTCGAAGGTCCTGTTTAAGAGTTACAATAGCGACGGTTGGGTATATCTTGTGTTTAAACATCAAACTGTTGGAGTTCTTTTTAACACTTGTATCGTCTTACTATATCGACCAATATGTGAAAATAGGTGTCTACAGGTCCAGTTGTGATTCTGATTGATTTGCGACGGCGGATGAAAACCGGTTAAAACTCCTTTGTATGCATGTAAATTGCTGTTATTCTTGAGTTACGCATATTAGTCCGCAACCAAGACTATATTTGCCCTGGAGCACAATCTTTAGTTAGGAAATATAGGGGAATACTATTGTATAAGGAGCTAATTTTGGAAGGAGAGTTTTCCTGCAATGAAGGTGCTTGATGCTAGATCCAACCCCTAGAGATCTCACATTTACTTAGCAGTTGAGATTATCGAGCAGCGCTAATTGGTAGTATCGCAAGTCTAAACGGTGTTAACGCGGAAGGTATATCCGCAGTAAAGATTTATGTGGGGGCTTGTTGCGGGGAACGCGAATATACCCCTTGGTTAACGTTTACCATTCAACTTCTGGAATAATGACGGAGGAGATTGCCCTACGGTATGGTTCTCTAACTGTCCGCGTTCTAGGGCTTAAGGCCCAAGTGTTGCCAGCGGGAAGACTGACGGCAATGCTCGTTGATAAAATATTCCAGGTTTAAATATTAGTTGACCCCATATAGCTGTAAAATAGACTGAGTAGCCGTATTCTACAAACATTAATATTTCTAGGCGTACAATTCATCGTTCTCGCAAGGATGGCAGAGAAGAATGCTCTGATTTTTGGCGCCTCTGGTGTTACCGGATGGGCATTCGTCAACGAGATACTCCATAACTACCCTAAGAAGAGTGTTTGGGGGAAGGTTCATGCGTTGACAAACCGACCATTGAAGCGAGAGGATTCCCTGTGGCCCGCAGACTCTCGGTTGAATATTGTCTCTGGAATAGATCTACTGAAGGGAAGTCAAGATGACCTTGAAAAGACGTTGAAGAGCGATATCGAAGGAATCGAGAGGGTTACACATGTGTATTACCTAGGTAGGCTATACTTTGAAGAGTGTGTGGAAAAATGGCTGACCAAATTAGCTTATAAGGCATCCAAAGATCTTCAGCAGGAGCTTGAAGATGCTGTCGCGATGTTCAAGCGGTCAACGATCGCGATGGACCACCTTAGCCCAGTCTTAGAATTTGTCGTCCTCCAGACCGGCGCAAAGATGTATGGCTGCCACTTGTTAGAGAATCATCCCATTGATTACCTACATGTTCCGCATAAAGAGAATCAACCGCGATTGAAACAGCCATATCACGACTTGCTCTTTTATCATCCTCAACTTGACTGGGTAACAGAATATGGGAAGGATAAGAAATGGAACTGGTGCGACACAAGACCTGACATCATTATCGGATTCGTCCCGAACCAGAACTTTTACTCCCTTGGAACCGTTATAGGAATCTATCTGTCCCTTTTTAAAGAAGTTGAAGGAGAGGGAGCGGAGTGCTCATTCCCGGGTACGAATAAGAGTTGGGTAGCGAAGAGTAATGACAGCTCAAGCGATATGATTGCCAGGCAAACCATTCACCTTTCGCTCAACCTCTCATCTGAGAGGAAAGGAGAAGGATTCAATGTCGCCGATGCGAAGGAACCGTCGAGTTGGGAGAAGAAGTGGCCTCTGCTATGTAGCTACTTTGGCCTGAAGGGAACGCCTCCTCTCAAGTCAAACCCACTCGAAATCCGGAAATATATCAAGGACCATATAGACACACAGAGAGGCATGGAGAAGAAATACGGATTGCAGACTGGACACGCAGACTCACCGATGACTTTTGCGGGCTTCGAGTACTTTTTGATGACCCAGTTTGACTTTGATAGACAGTATGATATGACAAAGATCTATGATACTGGATTCACTGAGGAAAGAGATACTTTGCAGGCTTGGGGAGGCGTATTTGACCGAATGAAGGCAGCTAAGATCATACCTTAGATGTAGTAACCGGAGAAGCAATGTATTTTTCAACCATCAACATTCTATGAGCGGTACCACTGCGGAGCGCAACTGAAATTACCTTCTCACAAGTCTGAATTTTCCATTCCTCTCTCGCTAGGTAATTCAACAGTCTTCATTTTGTATGACGCTTGTCTTAGGCTGGAGCCTCTTTCAAAGAACAGGAAGACGAGCGCAAGCGTAGATGAGGGCGCTATGAATGTGGCTAGAGTATGGGATGAGTAAATTAACAACCCTACTAATCGTATTGATGCTGTGTTGGATGGTCGAGTGGGGTCTTCTTTGATCGTTAAGGTAGTCAATACTGTAGTAGTACTCCGTACATCGTTCGCAAATCGGTACAGAGATGACGGGGTGTTTAGAACTTGAGCTCGGTATACTCATACAACACAAGTAGAGACACACGTGAAGGAAAAGAATAGAGTAGTACCTGACGGGCAATAGAAATTTACCCAGAACCGAGCGCTTGGCTCTGAAGATCACCAACTGAAGATCTTTGACAAGACTGTCAGGGATCGACAATCTAACATCGATTTCTCGGGTACAACACGTGCCGCATACGGTAGTTAACCATGTCCACGCCGACGTTCACCTCACATAGAAGCAAAAGATGTTGATATCCTTGAATGCGCCATTCGTGACCAGCTGGTGCTAGAACACCTCCTCCACCTGGTTCAAGTGGAAAAAGGAGAGAATATCGGGCTATGTGCAATGAATTCAAAACAAAACTGTAAACTCAGAACAAAGATCATGATTGCATAATAGCTTAGTTTATACGAATATATATAAGGTATAAACTAAAAGATTATGTACAAGCTCAGCCACAAAGGCTTCAAGCTTTTAAAACAGAAATAAACGAGAGTAGTTATTGCTCTTTCCACCGATATTCACAGCAACTCTACATCAACATCTTCCCACCAATATCTGGAGCCACTCTAACCAAAACCCTTCTATGCCATGAACCTTGACTTCTTCTTCCCGGAACCGGGAATGGTGCCGGTGAAACAGCCGGTTTGAGGCTCATCTTCCGACAACCAGATACTCTCCGGATACTCGCCATTGGGATGCATGAAGGAGATACACCCGACCCCTGTAGCGCAGCCTTCTTGGGAATCGCAAATTCCGCACGTGTCGCCCCCGGATGGTTGGCAATTGACAATCCTATAGCGCTGTGTGCTCTCGCCGGGGATACCGATCTGAACGGACCTGTATTGCAATCCGTTATCTGATCTCGCGGCGAGCCAGCATTCGCCCACTAAGGGCCGGGTGGTATCGAATTCGTGATTTTCGCTGGCGTAGCTGCCGCCGCAGTTTTCATCCTCCCAAAGAATAGCAAATTCGGCGCTAACGAAGGTATAGCAAGTGGCGAGTGGGATGAGGTAAGAGAGGAGCTTCATTTTCGTTTATGATGCTTGAAAGAGGAGCTTTGACAGAGTAACTTTGAGGAAGTAGCTTTGTGGGAGTAGCTTTGAAGGAGTAGCTTTGAAGGAGTAGCTTTGAAGGAGTAGCTTTGAAGGAGTAGCTTTGAGATAAGGTGATGAAGTGAGTACTTGTGTTTCTTCAATTCCAATTGCCAAATCTTCGAGTCTTTATAGACATCATGCTCTTGGGCTCCGCGGACGTACGTACTATTACGTAGCTCTACAGGATGCTCTTCCAACCGACCGCATCCTCCCTGGTGTAAGATAGTTATTCTCCTCTTTCTAGGTTGTGTACCTAGTGAAATGCTCCATTTCTCTCTGATCCCTACCTGAGATGGTTGAGAACGTGGTTTTACACCTCGAAGGATGTGAGCCGATGTAACTCCACTCTCCCAGAGGGCCTGAAGATGCTACCACAGCTCTGGGCGGCCGATCAATCCTATTATGTTCCACTCGACCACACTAGGTTTTTGGTGTTGGAGTGAAATCTTTTCCCCATCTTCTCTAGGTTCGTCTTTGTTTTTCTGCGCACGTTCATGTTCTCCCTTGGCCAGAGAAATATTCTGAGACGAGCCAAGATGTGACTTTAGATACCCTCAATGATCTACAGTTAAGGCTGCGGTAGCATCTTTAGGCCTTCTGGGATAGCTATTATGAAGCCGGCGACTCCGAGTTGGACGTATAGGACGGAACGAATTATGTATCCCGTTTCCACGTTAGTTGGGAAGATTGATAGCCCAGAGCGCTCCCTATTCTCCGGTACAAATGTAGCAAAGGGAGCACGTCTATTGGCTCGCAATGGAAGAAAAGAAGAGAGACGTTAAAGAACAGGGGTCATTATAGCGCTCTTGAAGACAGAATGAAGAGCTATAAACCTAGTTCGCCGAGACTTTGGAGGTGAGACGTCGTTATTGACCTGCCGATCTTCCGATAATTTGCTTTGAGGTTGAGAAGTACGATAGTATCTTATTGCATGCGGTGAATAGCGTGGTCCTTCCAGTAGCTTACACGACTTCCTTAATCACGTATTCTTCGATACGAATCATACGATGAAAGAAATTTAATTCACTCAAAACCCAAGAGGATTGGATGATCAGCAACGCGAAGGAGCGCTATCCACGGTATGCAACAGGATGCTGTAGTTATCGATCTACAGCTCTCCTGGTTTAATTTACAAGCTGGAATATCGTAAGCATAACGTCTAAATATAAAACCGAGGAAGGAAGCTTAAGAGGACTAAGCATAACCTCTTCCATCTAAAAGTAGCTGCTTGAGTAGGAAAAGCGAGAAGTCTTCACTTTAGCTTTAGAAGAGCCCGAACTTCCATCTACGAAAGCTTTACATGACGTTGATACTCCTTGTCGAATACCCTAGTATTGAGTATTGGTAAGCTTTCTTTGCTTCAGTACTTATTCGACTTCTTCCTCGCTTTAGTACACGTATATCAAACACTAGCCGCCGTTTATAATATTGAAAGTGGACTCAAAAAAATACAGCAAAAGCGCCTAGAATGCTACCAAGCATCTGAATGTTTCGTTAGGGCGGCGTTGATGATGAAAAGGGAATGTTAGGGCAATGCTTACAGTACGCCTGGAGCGCATAGAACGGCACGCACAGGTACACATGGGATAGCGAGAATTGGATATTGGTACGGAGGTATGATGGATGGATATCGGAAGACGGATCATGGATAAGTGAAAAGAGGGTTATTCAAAGACATTTCTGTGTTGGGGTTTACAGAAAAGGACTAAACTGAAAGGTGACGTAGAGAAATGACTGATGATCTTGAAGGTAAGTGAAACAAAAAAAAAAAAGAAAGAGGAAATTCTGAGAGGCTATGAGGCTCCATATGACGCTGTTGGTGACGCCGATGAGGGCGCCTTACAATGCGAGAAAGACATTCAAGGTGTCTTGGTGGAGGAATTATAAGGGTGGTTCCAACTGCAACACACGGCTTGAATCCTCCTAATCGGCTACGTCGGCATCCCCGGTATCTACGGAAGTGAAGATGGGAAAGAGAATTAAAAGAGGATGCGGAGACCGAAGCCGCCTCGCCAAAGCGCTCCAGGCCACACTCCAAGGGTGCGACCAAGGCTTGGTGAAATTAGTCGCCGGACTAACAAAAAGTTGTCTTTGACACTCAATTACGTATAGAAAATAAGACCTTTTTGAATTTTGAAAAGTATAGTAGAATTCTTTAGGTCAAGAAGAATATTACAATCTATTTAGAATCATGAATCTCCTTGCGTGAAAGAGTATCTCGAAGGAAGTTGACCGGGATAGCAACCACCAAAATCGATGAAAACTTACGAATAACTTATGCCTTCAGTTTAGTAGAATTCTACCACCCCTAATAAATATTTTTAAAATTTGAAATTATAAGCTTACTCTTCTAGATAAGGAGAACAATATAATCTATTTTATTTTTGATTCTTCCTTGATAAAACTAATAAAAAATTGCTCTAGAGTATGATAACTTTTTTGCTGTCCCGCGACTTATGTCGCCGAGCCTTGGTCCCTGTCCACTCCGAATTCGTTTGGAGAAGATGCTCCTATAGAACTATTCAACTTCTTGTCCTCTCATCTTCTACATCACTCTTTCAACCTTGTATACCTTTCGCCGGGTCGAAAAACTACCACGGAGAATTGCAACAAGGTTACCGGATCTGAGCCCGAAAGGACGGTAGGTGCAGAGAGTACAGTACAAACATCGACTGACTTTGACGTCTTCAACGGCCCCTTTTCTGCAAGGAGAATGCGGGTCATTTGATCTCCAAACTCTGTTAGACAAGTCCTGATAGGTTGTATCTGCGGAGTATCTAGCCGTAGACTTGCTCACGCCTCGGACAGACGACGCCTCGCTCGATTTTAGGTCATTGCTGCCGGACGTGTTGGCTTTGCATCTTCACGATATACAAGAAATTGTTGGAAAATTCAAGCCATACCAACCCATTACCATACGGAGTACGGATTTTGGGTACAATGGCCTAAGCGCATGAAGCATCAATAGCCTCGTCAAGCGCCAATTCCGCACCCAACTCCCTCTTCTAGTGTATCGTCGTGTTGACGATAATCCTCCGACAAAACTTTTCAATCACAGCGCTCATCTGGGCGGGCCAGCATTATGGAAAAGACTCTTCCTGACTGTACCAGCTAGAAACTTCCAGTTCACCGTTTAGGTACAAATTAGGACTCCCGCTCATGGCGCCCATGAGGTTTGAGCCCTAGTTCTCCATGACATCCTGGACCAGCTTATAGAACGCGCAACGCCTCCACTTGCATGTTGATGATCGTCAACGCACTCTGGCCTGTTCGTTTTGTAGTTCGAGTGACGGTAGGTGTGATGTGCTTCTCGAGCCTCTTTGCGGACTGGAAAGAGGTTGAACGATGCCGTGCCACTTATGTCGAGGAGGTTGCCTCGCAACTGTATGACAAGTCTTGATGCTTACATCCGCATTTGATGACTTGTGGTATAGCGTTTACTGAGGGCGCTATTGTTTGCTCTTGCAACGTGACGGAAGATACCTACAAGATCCAGTCAGCCAAGTCCTAATAACGCAAGGTGAGCACTGATTGGTACTATCAAAAAACTAGGTGGGAATGTACCGTACAGTACATAAGACTACAAGTACTTATAGACGCACGTGAAGGACGAAGAATATAAAAGTTGATTATGATGAGATGAGGTGGACGGAAGTACGGATTGATCTGCCCTCGCTGATTGGTCGACTCCTGGATCGATAACCATCTCTACCCCAGGCCGAGAAATGCATAAGGGAGTTCTACCCCATAATCGGATGCCCAGGAGCAAATATGTACAAGCAATTAACCATGGAATTTTTTTTATATAAATCAACATCTGCTACTTTGAAGGTATTCGTGATTTTGAGAGTACAAGTTCCTTGAAGTTTACCAGGCAAAGGAAAAATAGATGAGAATTTCACGCTACGTAAACGGCGGAGCCGATTAGCGGAAAGTACAGCCTTCGACATCATACCGACGGTCAAGGACCAGAACCGGCTTCTTGGTCTCGGAGGAGCAGAAACGACATCATAACGGACTTCAGCTTCCTTGCTGACAATTGAAGTTACACACTGTGCACAGCAAACATTTCTATATCTATAGCATAGAATATAGATCTTCAGTAAAAGGAATATATCTATCTGCATGCTCGCTAATTATGTCGGATTTTGGTGACCTCATCGTAAGTACCTCCTGTAGACGCACAGGATGGGGATTTGATGCTCACAAGATACAACTTAGGAGCTCGGCCTGGAAGGGTTCGACCGCGTTACGGATAGCAAATACTTCGCCAGCGCGTATGACAAAGCGGCGAAAGCTACCATTCTCCCAAGGCGCGACAGTCAAAAGAAGCAACAACCGAAGAAAAATGAAAGATCGCGTAGTAATGACTCCCATCGGCGTAGAGATGGAGACAGGGACGAAAGAAGAGATGGTGACAGGGATGTAAGAAGAGACAGATCGCGACACTATGAATATGATGATGAACCCCCACAACGTAGACACTCCGGCTCTGATTACCATGCCAACGGTGGACACTACGAGGCATACCCAAGGGCACACTATCAACTGGTACGATCCAGCCGTCATATTGGAGTAGGAACCAGTCTTTACTAATATTCTTTAGTATCCAGACGATCCGGCGAGATATCAACCTGCCTATCCCCCGCAAAGGCCTCCAGAGCAACAGATGACCTATCCCTATTATAACCAGCCGCTTGTTTATCCTTACCCTGAGCAGTACAACTATGGTTATTACGATGGTCCTGAAGAGAATTACTCACAGTATCCACGGCGGCGTGCACGGTCTGAAGACGGGTACGATAAAGATAGAGGTAGAGATTCACGCGAGGAGAAAAACAACTCCGGACCAAGACCTAGAAAATGCGAGTTCACAGAAGGCCTAGGACATTCAGGTTTTGCTGCTGCGGTAGCGGGTGCACTTGCAGGCGGGTTCGTTGGTGACAAGATGGGAAAGGGCAACAAAAGTGCTGCAATGGCTGGTGCAGTAGTTGGGGCTCTTGGAGCCGGTGCTGTGGAGAAGACGATTGAAAAGATGCAAGTAAAGAAGAAGGAAAAGAAATGGGAACAGAAATATGGAGATAGGGGTCGAGACGACGATGGGGGGAGAAGCAGGAGGCGTGATTACTAGGTATCTACCCCATGATATATGGAGGCTTGGGAGTCTGGAAGAGACCAAGTTTGCCAAAAGCTACTGGGTGAATATTTGGAGTTGTTATGCATAAAATGACCGCATTCTACGAGTTACGAGACATGACTGGATGTATATTGAGGCTGCTAGGTTTTCCATGGACCTATTATACTGTACACTATGATTTCTATTTGGTGTATTCTGCGTAGTCTTTCACTCTTCACGGGTAGTAACCTTAGAATCCTGATTAGATATCTATCTTCCTGTATGACATTGTCCGCAGAGAGGCCTTATGGTAAGGTACTGCGGGCCGTACCTTTCGAGTTGCCCGACGGTTGCGATTACCAAGGATAGAAAGATCTTCTCTAATACTTTAGCTCCTCGGTCTATACAGGTAGCTACTGCTGTAAGGTAGATGCCGGTCTTTTTTAACTCTACAGTTACAAATATAGCTATCGCTTCTTACTTTCTTACCAAGAGACGCGAATTGTTCTCCTAAAGAACCTGAATCTGGGGGAAGTTGCGTCGAGGATCAAATCCTCAATCCCTTCAACTATTCGCGACTCTCAGGTTGCCATCTCAAGACAGAGACTCTGCTATATCGCGCGACACGACGCCGTCGGTAACCTAAGCTCCTCTATCAGCGCCGAGTCTGTCGTTCGGACAGTCCGGTGTCTCATTTCTCTTTGCTTTTTGCTGATTCAGTCGCACTACGTCTCCGCCATGAAAGTGTAAAAGCTGTGAACTAATAAAAATTCCGTTATACATTTAGTTACTACTCATCTGTCCTTTTCGACATCAGTCATGGTTGATTGCTAGCAAACAATATCAGACCTCTGTCCTAACGATTTAGCCTGTTCGTTTGCATTTTAATTGACAAACCTTTTGTTTCATACTTTCCCCGGGTTTACGCCTTTAGACGGAACGAGTTACGGAGAGGGCTTTGAGAAAGGTCTGAAAGTGGCTTTCGATTGGGTGCTGGAGAGACTTGTTGCTGCAACGTGGAAGCAGAGAGCCCAAAGTGGACACTCTTCTGCTTGATGAGCACGGAATAATTGTAATGTGCGTGAACGCCAGAGTGGTGTAGTGTAAACCGGGAGATGTGCGATGCAGGAGCAGATCTCTCTCAGCTGTCAGCCTTATTACAGTGGGACTCAATGGAATTTCACCCTTTGTGCTTCCATGAGTCTTCTCGAAAAGCTTAAGCGACGCAATTACTGGTAAGCTCCCGGCGCTCGTGCCCGCCAAAGGTTCGCTGGCGTACGCTGGGGGAAGGGGACCGCATAATGAGGGACCAAAGCACCACCCGCCCTCTCTCTTTTTCGCCAGAAAGTCTGACGTCCTTCTGTAGTCTGTACTGATTCCAACGTGGACCCATTTTCTCCTCCCTTTCAGTTACATCCTATCCCAGATACCTGTACTTGTGTGTGTGTCTTGCATTTGATGTTGCGCAACAGGCGCCCTCTTTTAGATCTGTTTCAGCATTCATAGTTCTATCCGCTTCCGCCTCTTTGAGAGCCTTATAACAAAAACGCCCCGCCAGAGATCATCGTAGACACTCAAGACACCTGACCGCTTAGAGTCGCTGCTGTGTCATAATCGCAGGAGCTCATTGAGCTCTAGTTTCTAAGCGACGTCTTCTCAATCTCCTCCTTACGACTAAAAGACCCTCAGATGCAATCCATTCGTTTCCGGCAAAACTTGTTCTCGTGCATGTCTAGCTCTCGCGATCAATATACACAACTTGCGGCTATCCGCATTCCTCCAGAACGTTTACCGATAGACAAACGCCACGCCACTCTTTGACGACCTGACGCGTAAAATCTTTCTTTCTCCTGTTCGGACTGCATGTTGTGTAGGACCGTAATCGCCATTTCAAAACCTCCGCCATATCAGTGATGCGTCGGTACAACAGGGGCAGTTCAGGCCCAACTATTTATGCCAACAAGGCAAATGGTGGGCATGTACCTGACCCTATTTCGCTCATACGCTCATACGATTCCGACACGAACAAGACGAGGCCGGTGCGACCATCTCCTTTAACGGCCTCGACGATCTCAGGTTTGCCTTTAGACCTATTGGATAGGTTGAGATCATTCCCCCTCTTCCTCACCGCTCCAGACTCCTTTCTTGCCGCGATCGGTACGCACCTGCGACCCCAAGTACACTCTCCTCACTCATATATCTTGACTGAGGGTGACGATGCAAAGGCCATGTACTGGCTGGTACGCGGAGGCGTTAGGGTGACGTCAAGGGATGGCGAGAGCACATACGCCGAGCTTAAACCAGGTGCTTTCTTTGGAGAGATTGGTATATTGATGGACATCCCTCGAACAGCGACAATCATCGCCAATGTGCGATCTTTGGTAGTACGATTGAACAAGGAGGACTTGAAGAAAGAGCTACCCAACTTTCCCGAAGTGGAAAGAGCGATCCGAGAAGAAGCACAAGAAAGATTGACGATATTAGAACGAAAGAAAAAGGAGTTGAGTGCAAAACAGGTTATACCAGATGACGGCACGAGAGTATCAAGAAGCGGAAAGAGACAGCGTGAAAGAGCGGACGGAGATATTGAAATGAGTGATGCTGGTATCATCCTCGATAGAGAGCTTGTAGGAAGTTACAAGAAGAGAAAATCCCCAAGCCCTAGTTTGGTAGACGCAGCTGCTTCTAGCGCTCTGGGGACCGGTGCTGTCAGTGTAAGACAGCTGCTCATGGAATTACCTCTTTTTTCAAGTTTGCCTCCAGAAATCTTGCATTTTCTAGGCTTGAACGCGCAGCTGAGGACATATCCATCCTTCACGGACATTATCCAGCAAGGTTCTCAAGGTCGTGACGTATTCTTCATAGTCCGCGGTGAGGTGGAAGTGCTCGCGCAAAGACCTAGTTCAGCAGAAGGAAAGAAGACGTATTCAACAGGAGGTACAAACGACTCTCCACGTGAATTCAAGGCCCGTCTGAGGCCGGGTCAATATTTTGGTGAAGTGACGAGTCTCTCTCTTGCTCCACGACGAACAGCAACAGTCCGCACAATTGCGGCAGTGGAATGTCTCGTGATCAGTGGGGATGTGCTCAACGAGTTATGGCAGCGTTGCTCTCCCAACCTCCGTCGTCAAGTTGAACAAACAGCGAGGAAACGTCTTGAAGCTGCTCGTGACTTTGACGTCCCAATGGCTGATGTCACTGATGGCACACCTGCGATTGATGAGCTCGCTATCGCTGATATCGGACCTCGTACTCCCAAGAAAGCTGTACCAACTGTCACCTTTTCAGATAGTGCTTTGGAAACACCGATCACACCTAGTCGAAAGGATGACTGGTCTGTCATGGAGCCTTCGGATCCCGACCCTTTCCTCAATGTTGATCTAGACAACATACGCTCAAGATCCCGTCGAGGATCTCTCGCTCCTCCTTCGCCTTCCAGTGGAGATTCGACCCAATCAAACAGTGCCGAATCTTCAAAACCACAGAGTCCGATAAATGGCCAGGTCATCTTTCCCTCACCCTTGAACACAAAGCACGATGTAACTCCTCCCGATCCGGAACCTTTTTCGCGTAGCAAAAAACCAAAGATAATACGAAGAAGTAGCCGACAGAGCAAAGGAACTCTGCCGGATGACGTCCTTGTTAAAATATTTCAAAATCTAGATGTCTACGAATTAATGAAGCTCCGACAAGTATCTGTACATTGGATGAAGCTATTGACATCTTCAAACGATATTCTCCACCATCTAGATCTCACAAAGTACAATCGGAAAGTCACGGATATCGCACTTGCTAATGCAATATGTCCATTTGTCCAGAATAGGCCACGTTCAGTGGATATAAGTAACTGCTTCCATGTCACAGACGAAGGATTTGCTGCCCTAGCAAATGCATGTGGCGCCAATGTCACCTCGTGGAAGATGAAGAGTGTATGGGATATCACGGGACAAGCTGTTCTTGAAATGGTGACTAAAGCGAAAGGATTAGAAGAAGTGGATCTCAGTAACTGCCGTAAAGTGGGCGATAATCTACTCGCTCGCGTGGTAGGATGGGTTGTACCAGATCTACCCCCTTCTGTTCTCGCACAGCAATATCACCAGCAGCAGCAGCAAGCTCAACAACACAAAGGTCGAAGGGGCTTTAGCCAGTCTCAAGCAGTCCAGCAACCACCCCAGCCTCTTCCTCCTGGTACAGTAGTTGGATGTCCACGTCTAAAGAAACTCACACTCTCGTATTGCAAACATATCACCGACCGGTCTATGGCACATATCGCGATTCACGCGGCAAACCGACTTGAACAAATAGATCTCACGCGCTGTACGACAATCACGGATAACGGGTTTCAGCATTGGAGTGTGTATCCGTTCCCGAGACTTCAGAAGCTCACTTTAGCCGATTGCACTTATCTGACAGATAATGCTATTGTATATCTTACTAATGCGGCGAAGTCGTTGCGTGAGCTTGATCTTGTGAGTATAACCTATCATCTCCCTGTTTGTGCCTGAGTGGCCTAGCTAATCTTTTTACCTTCCAGTCCTTTTGCTGCGCTTTGTCAGATACCGCAACCGAAGTTCTCGCTCTCGGTTGCCCGAACTTAACTCACTTGAATCTCGCTTTCTGCGGTTCTGCCGTCTCAGATGGATCTCTTCGTTGCATAGGTCTCCATCTACTAGAACTCAAGGAACTTTCTGTCCGTGGTTGTGTGCGGGTGACTGGAATCGGTGTTGAAGCCGTAGTAGATGGGTGTCATAAGCTAGAGGTTTTCGATGTCTCGCAATGCAAGAATTTGCAGCGCTGGTTAGATCAAGGCGGAGTCAAGAGGAAGGGGAGAGGTATTCGATTTGAGACTGTTGCGGATGGTAAGTGGAGGACGGGAAAATAGATCCTGATTATGAAGCAACAGGACTACCGCAGAGCTTACCGGGATCACTTACACGGAATGCTTCTCGCGAGATATGTTGGATCCAGTTATTAAAGAGGGGGATAGGATCACCAAAAGCTAATAAGCCACTCCTCCAGGAAAATTTCGGTTTACACCCACGATATCAGTTCGGTACAGCATCTGTTGTGGTATGATGTCACCAACAAAACATCAACAACGAAAACCTTAGACTGACAGTCTGCCAAAGTTCTGCGTCAGATACTCTACTAGTGCTCAGATCTGACCTATTTACAACATCTCCTTCTTATTATATTTCCTTCGCGATGTCAGGATTCCCTTTTTGCCACTTCGTGGGGAGACGGAGTCTGGATGATATCACGAGTCACATGGTGCTATTTAGATCCTGAGCATCGGAGCGGCGTCATATATTCCTGTCTTTATCGCGGATGATTGAACGTTTTTCTATTTTTGATGTTTGGATGTATCATGGCTCAGGAGGAAGGGGAAATGGCTGGGCTGGGTAAGCTGGATAGATGTCTCTCACGCAATTTATAGATGTGAAATATATTTCATTTGAATAGTGTCTCTGGATATTATAGCACTTCATAACCAGTTGTGTCTTCGCTGTAGAAGGTGAGGTAAGGTCAAAGAGACAATGACTAAGCACCTCAGAATTTCCGCGACTGAAGACATCGCCGAACTTTACTTGAAACAAGCAAATATTTCACAGCGCGGTGAGCTACAACAATACAGCAGAAGCTGTCTCAACGATCCTACAGGGGATTTTCAAATAAACATTGTTCAACTGGCTTTCCCAGGAAGAATCACAGCGGTCGACAAATAATATTTCAAGCTCACCTCCTCCCCGCGCAGCATACCTGCTACGAGCTCCACTTCCGACCATGCCCCTCGATACATCTACTTACGCCCTCTCCCTCCTCCGCCTAGACGGTCGACGATGGAACGAACTAAGACGCATACACGCGCAGATCTCGACCCAAGCAGCTGCAGATGGGAGCGCGTACCTAGAAATGGGAAACACGAAGGTCATTTGCACCGTAAGCGGACCCAGCGAGGGACGGCGTGGGCAAGGGCAGGGCGGTGAAGGGGGAAAGGCTAGGATTGAGGTTGAGGTGAATTTGGCGGGTTTCGCTGGGGTGGAGAGGAAGAAACGGGCGAGAGGGGATAGGTGAGTGGTTCTCTTGGGGTTCATTGTAACATTACATTTTGGGAAGGTCTAGCAGGGTGGTTGAAAGTAGATTCTGATATGGATATAGGCGCATCGCAGAACTTCAACATACGCTTACCCAAGCTTACACCTCTACCCTCCTCACCCACCTCTATCCCCACTCCACCATCCTCATAACGCTACATATCCTTTCCCTTGACGGGTCACTCCTCGCCGCGACCCTCAACGCTGCAACTCTCGCCCTCATCGACGCGGGTATCCCCATGTCCAACTACCTTGTCGCCTGCACCGCGGGCTCAACAAGCTTCGAAGAGAGCGACAACGCAGACCCCTTGCTCGATTTGAACGGACAGGAGGAACAGGAGTTACCGTTTGTGACTGTGGGTATATTGGGGGACGGGGATAAGGTCAGTGTACTCGTTATGGAGAGTAGGGTACAGATGAGCAGGTTGGAGACTATGCTGGTCGTGGCAGTAGATGGGTGTAAGAGAGTCAGGGAGATTTTAGATGGGGTTGTGAGGGAGCATGGGAGGAATATGGTTGAGGGAGCTGTGGGTTGAGAGATGCGTGGACCTTCAGTATCACGGCTGGAAATAACTTCAAGAGAACCGAAAGTGATGCATGCGGTATACAGATCAAGATACCGCTACGGAGAACTATATCTCCCTGCAGCTTTAAGCTCTTGTTCACTACGTCCCCAATAGGTAATGCTGTGGGTATTCTAGACCCTAGGAGCAACGAAGTGGATGCGGGATAGGATCTAGCAGAACTCTAGGTCGAGGAGAAGGCTGCTCTACAGTCTACAGAGTCTGATGCATACTTCTAGGACCAAAATGGTCAGGTCGCTTTTAGCAGACGTGTTGAGTAGTACAGTGTTACTGTCTTGCGTCTACAGAGCATTTGTGCAACAGGACAAGGATGTCAAAACAGACAACAACTATATTCCCTCATAACAGATTGTCTTGCGTATATCAACTCCATAAGTGACATTGAAGAAAAGATTTATGAACAATAAGATTTTTAGGCCACCAGTGAGACTTCGTCAGAGGTTAAAACCCCTGTCTCCCCAAAACGACAAAGAGCAACCAACTTCAGTCCTTACTCAATGCTGATGCAGAATCTGAACGATATTCCAAGTAAAAGGCAGATAGTAAGGAACTAAAAAGTAGCATATTCAATATTGACACAATATTGCAGAGAAGATTCGGATGCTAATAATGCATAGGTCTAGCATATCACTTCCATCGCAACTCGAACTAGACCCGTTCCGTATCCGCAAACTAGAAGACGTTTCTTGACTTCCCCAGACCGTTCACGCGTCTCTACAGATTGTATGGATGTCTAGAAGCTCTTGTCAAGCGCAAGAAAATATATATATTAAAAAAAAAAAAAAGAACCTCTGACGGTGTCCTATCTGAAATGGTGGCATGTCCGTTAGTGAGTCGTGTATGGATGTCAACTTCCGAAGACGACGCCACCAAGCAACTCCACACAAGACTTGTCAAATCTAGCTCCATTCACTCACTACTCCATACCAGCTTTACCAAGATGCTTGAGACATCTCTAGACACGAATCTATTAGACTAAAATGCCATATATCCATGATTCGGGGGAGTATCCGAGGTCTTTCTCTTCCTCTTTCTCTTTCCCCAGTCTAGCCCCAGGTTTTCATGACTATTGGTAGCTTCCTCCAGAGCATTATCCTGACTCGCATAATGCAATCCGGGAAAAAGCGAGTGCTGTTGTACTGCCTTATCTTATAGGTAATTTTTCAACTCTAGTGGCAGGAATATAAGGTATCGAACCTGCCTCCAACATGGAACTCTACAATACTCTTATATCTCTGTCCTGTAATACTCTCTCCTATCACTTCCCTTGTCCCACTCCCCCCCTCATTCCACACTATGGCAGACTTCATAGTTCCTTCAGCTAGCAAATCAGAAACAGACGCCGATAAGAGGCTTCGTGGCCCAATTCACGCGGAGAGACATGTGCGAGTTGTAGTTGTGGGAGCTGGTGCTTCCGGGTTGCTTATGGCCTACAAGCTCCAGAGACACTTTGACAACTACAGCGTCACTGTTTACGAGAAGAACAAGGAGGTTTCGGGAACGTGGTTTGAGAATAAATATCCGGGGTAAGTCAATTTGGAGTTCTGTATTTCGTAAGCTAGATGTTCGGAAATAGAAAGCCTTAAGACAGGCTATTATCACCATACCCAGTACTGTACCCCTTAGTCATACGTTGATAACGAACAATTAATTCAATATTCCAGAATGGATTTAATCTTTGGCTAACATGGGTTGATATAGCTGCGCTTGCGACGTGCCATCGCATAACTACACTTGGTCATTCGAACCAAAGTTGGACTGGTCCGCCGTGTACGCAGGGAGCAAGGAAATCTTCAATTACTTTGATAGTTTTGCTGAGAAGTATCATCTCAAGCAATACGTGAAGACTGAGCATCAGGTTTCTGGCTGCTATTGGAATAAGGAGAAAGGCGGCTACGATGTCAAAGTCAGAGATTTGCAGAGAGGGGTTGATATCACAGATCACTGCGATATTTTGATCAATGCAGGTGGTATCCTAAACAACTGGAGATGGCCCGCTATTCCTGGACTTCATGACTATAAGGGCACTCTTCTGCATACAGCGAATTGGGATAACAATGTTAAGTTGGAGGGGAAGCACATCGGTCTCATTGGCAACGGGTAAGTTGAGTCATTCCCATTTTTCAGTCAACCATGCTGATAAGATATACAGGTCATCTGGTATCCAAGTACTCCCAACCATCCAACCAATAGTCGAGAAAGTAACTACTTTCATCCGCGAACCAACTTGGGTATCACCAGTCCAAGGACTCGAGCAACATGTCTTTACCGACAAGGAGCGTCTCGAATTCGCCCAAAAGCCCGGCACGCTAACCCAATACCGCAAAGAAGTCGAAACTGGTCTCAACGGCCAGTTCGCCATCTTCCTCAAGGACACCAAGACCAACAACGAAACACACGACTACATGGAAGGCCAGATGAAGGGAAAGCTGAAGAACTCCTACCTAGAAGAACGCCTGATCCCCGAATGGCATGTTGGCTGCCGTCGCCTCACTCCCGGGGTCGGCTACCTCGAAGCTCTCGGTAAGGAGAATGTGAACGTGGTGTACGGCGAAATCGAGCGCATCACCGAGAGTGGCTGCGTTTGCGACAATGGTCAGGAATACCCCATCGACGTCCTCATCTGTGCGACAGGGTTTGACACCTCCTTCCGTCCCCGCTTCCCCGTCATCGGGCCTGATGGCACAAACCTCCAGGACCAGTGGCAGCAAGACCCGGAATCCTATTTCGGTATCGCCGCGGCCAATTTCCCCAACTACCTCATTTTCCTCGGCCCGAACTGTCCCATCGGCAATGGACCGGTGTTGAGCGCGATAGAGTGCCAGGCGGATTACATGTGCAAGCTCATCGACCGCTATCAGACTCACAATATCACGACCTTCGCTCCGAGGCAGGACGCAATCAAAGACTTCATCGCGCACAAGGATTGGTTCATGCGGAAGACCGTGTGGGCGGATCCATGTCGGTCGTGGTATAAGTTGCGTCCCGACGGGCCCGTCACTGCGCTCTGGCCTGGATCAACGTTGCATTATATCGAGGCGTTGATGGAGGTTAGGCTGGAGGATTGGGAGGTCAAGTACGCGGGGAACAGGTTCGCGTGGTTGGGGAATGGATACTCTCAGACGGAGCTGGATGATACGGCGGATTGGGCGTATTATATCAGGGAGCAGGACGATGATGAGCCGTTGAGTAGGGGTAGGAGGAGGAAGTTGTTGACGAAGAGTGGGACCATGACGCCGATTAAGGGGATTAATTTTAGTGGTAAGGATTCTGTGGAGAAGCAGGTGCAGGCGAAGATCTGATGGGATGAAGGGTAAGTGGAGATTGGTAGGTGGAAAAATAACGGCGTTATTTGTATATATCTTTGTTACGTAGGTTGCATTGTGGGTTGTGATGGATTTTGATATCAGTTGTCTATATTTCGTTTTTTAAGGCCTAGTTCTGGTTTCTCCTAAATTGAGAATATATAACAGACAGTGTACAGTTTCTTTCTCTGGTTGCTCATCAACCCATCTCGTCTCTTACCTGGAGATATGGATATCAAGAAAGAGGTAGAGTACAGTTTCGCAGAACCATAGCAACCGATTCCCACCGCCAAAAAAAGTCCCACTAACCCCTATCACAAATATTACTAAAGCGTACCTTAGAATCCATACAACAACCTAAATATGTTTGACGATAGCACAATCATTCGCCAAATTGCCCAGCGACTCATACATCTAACCCCGAACTTTAGACCTGACTCGAATCGAACAATATTTTATCTCCATTACAGCCGACCCCGAACCCCACGTTCTGGAATCCCGGGGTCGGGGATGGGCGGAAAAGGTGTCCTTGAGCTATGTACTTTGCGGAGGTAGGGGAAGAGGGGGGCGAGTCATGGAGCTGTGGAGTAACTTTCCCCACAACGTGGTCTACCTTAGCTGTGGGATATCTTGGAACGAGAGAGACTGACCGGTTCCTGGAGAGTTGAGGGGGGATGTAAACACCAAGGTAAACAGAAATGAAGTAAGAGACGGCGGGGGAGTTATGTACATTCATATCTGTCTCTCTTTTCTGGTCAATTTCTGTCTCAATCCCTTTGTTTTCCACGGATTGATATCGCAACCTCCACCCCTCCCTCCAAAAAAAGGTATCCGTAGAGAGTAGAAAGAGCTTTGAATCAGATAAACATAAACTGTAAGAAGTAAGAATCAAATAACATGGCACGCGCCCTCCTCAGAGGCACCGCCTTCATCACGGGCGCTGGTTCAGGTATGCTATGCTCACCCTTCGCCATTCCCACCTTTCACCCTACGCCTGAAATACTGCCCTATACTGTACCCCATCACTAAACCCCCCCTGATACCCCCCACAGGAATCGGCCAACACACCGCCTACGCCCTCGCAACCCACGGTATCTCCCGCCTCGCCCTCGCTGACATCTCCACGCCCTCTCTCCGCACCACAATCTCCGCCCTGCAGCACGAGCACCCGGACATCGAAGTGCTGCCGCTCCAAATGAACGTCGCGAGCGAAGAGGATGTGAAGAGGGGTATTAGGGAGACGATGAAAAGGTTTGGGAGATTGGACTGCGCGATCAACAATGCGGGGATCGGGGGCAGGTTGGCGCCGAGCACGGAGGTCGAGAGGGCGGAGTGGGAGAGCGTTATGAGTGTCAATTTGATGGGGTGCTGGTTGTGTTTGAGGGAGGAGGTGGCGGTTATGAGGGGGCAGGAGTGAGTCTTGGGGATTTTATTTTTTCGGGGGTGGATGTGAGGGATGAGGTGGAGGAAACGGGGAAAGGGAAGGGGAGAAAGGAAGGAGAGAGAACGACACGGCTGACCTTTGTTTGACAAACAGGATCCTCGACCCTCGCGAAGGACGCGGCGTCATCGTCAACGTGGCTAGCATGCTCGGCCTGCGCGCTTCGACGCCCAACACGCCCGCCACCGCGTATACAGCTAGCAAGCACGGTGTTATGGGATTGACGAAGACAGTGAGTTTTTTTTCCCTCTTTTCCTCTCCCTCCTCATCAGTCTCCCACCCCCCTCTTCTGTCCCTTCGACATCCCCTTACCCCTTTCACACCATATCCACCCCCTCTAACCCCTCCCCCCAGGACGCCCTCCAATACGCCCCCCTGCACATCCGCATCAACGCCATTTGCCCGGGCTACGTCGCCACGCCTTTACTCAAGGCGTCGGCCAGCAGCGAAGCTATGGCGAGAGAGATCGACCGTGTTCCGATGAAGAGACTTGGGGAAATGGAAGAGATTGCCGATGCGGTTGTGTTTTTGTGTTCGCGCATGTCGAGTTTTATGACGGGTACGGGATTGGTGGTTGATGGGGGGTGGACTGCGTGAGGTTGGACAGCGTAAGAGGTTGGATGGGGAGCGGTGGAGGGCGAGGGGAAGAGAGTGGGAATGGGCTAAAATGTACACATTCCTCATAAAGAATAAGACTGGTGTCTTTTTTTTTTTTTTGAAGAATAGAAAAGAAATAAACTCTACAATTGGTGTAGAAAGAAACAAACTAAGTGTATGCGTGCGTATGAATGATTTTACTATACGAACCCTGTATCAGAAGACCGGGCGTGAGCTTTGCAAAAAGGGGCGGAAATCTGACAAAAGGGGCGTTTGTACGCGCTGATAGTGGAAAATATTATGACAGCGATATGGTTTAGATAGTATTAGACAATAGGATAATAAAGAAATATGCATATCTTAGTCCTTTGGATATGTATACTTCAGTATATACAGTACAGCAACGGTAGAAAAACCTACATTGTAGAACTAGACAAATGAGGAGAAAGCTGTCAAAACGCGTGGATAGTTAGTAATATGATGTGATATACTACACTCCCTTCGTACTTAAAACACCCCAATAACGTATATCCAGAAATCGATAGTTAGGATCATTCCTGCTGTTTCCGCTTCCCGAGTCTCAAGTTCTCTTTCCAAAAACAACAGATGCTATTCTCCTCGCACCACTTCTGCACCATCCAGCCCTGGACATTCAATTCGATTTCTTCCATCTCCTCCTCTCCATTCACCCAATCTCCCTCGCTGCCTTCCTCATCTACCTTCTTCCCCTTCCCCTTTCCATTTCCCATCTTCTTCTTGGTCTTCTTCTTCTTGACCTGCATCTTCACCTTAATCCCCTTACCAACTAACCACCCCGTAAGTTCCTCCACAACAATAGGATCAAAAACCAGCATCCGCTCCCACCAACTCCATCCCCTCCCCTCCTTACTCCCCTCCCCGCTACTCCTCGGCTCCCCCTTCACCGTCCTCGTTATAAGCGGGAACAGCGTCCCCTTTATAGTATCCCAACACGCCTTTGCAGCGGCAGTAGCCGCGCCATTAGCCCTCCTTGACGCAGGCGCACCGGTCACTAATTCGAGCGTGGGCTCTGATGAAGCGGTGCCACGCTTACGCCGAGGAGGGGGAGAGGGCGTGGCTTCATCTTGCGAGTCCTCGATCTCGTCGATATGCTTCCAGCCCTCTGCATCAACGTCCCCGGGATCTTTGATCTTGAGTTTGCGTGGTATGAAGGATTTTGCGCTCGTGGCGCGTTTTCTGGGTTTAGGCGGCGCATTTGGTTCTTTAGGGGGACGGCCGCGGCGTTTTGCGGGGATAGATTGGGATTCTGCACCGGGAGCCTCGGAAACGATTAAAGAGGAAGGAGCGGGAAGCAGGCCTTGGGGTAGAGTGGACATTTTGCGCGAAGTTTGCGGTTTGGCGAGCTTGATGTTCGAGGGGAGACGTTGGAGCGGTAGCCGGTCAGGCACGGAGGAGTGGAGGGGGGACCGGGGATTGGAAAGGGCGTTGTCGCGTGCTAGTTTTGCCGTACGGAAGGATTCCAGAACTGTGGAAGGCGAGATGGGAGCCTTTGGAGGTGGTATAGATGTATCTGAGTCAGACGAAATCGATAGTGTAGGAGTTCCACGGCGTTCCACATTCGCTGCATATCGCTCTTCTGCGTAACTCTCGATGTCTATGAAACTGGCATCTTCAAGTGGTTGCTCAGGAAACCCTTCGTGCTCGGGTACACACGATTGTTCCGACACAGTTACATCATCCACGGCAGAAGTCCCGATAGTTGTCGGTTTATCAGCAATATTCTGATCATGTACAATGTCATCATATGATTCAATATTGACAAATACACCCTCTTCATTTGGACTATCCAGTTGTTGTTGAGGTCGCGGTTGTACCCTTTCAGGGGCAAGCAGAGAGTCATCAAAGTCTCTGGTTGCGGCTGACCAAAGGTGCCTCTTTGCTTGTATATCGGATAGCTTTGTACTTCTTAATGTTACTTGGGCATCATCCTCTTGGGGGAAAGCAATTGACTCTGATTCTCGCATCGCTTGTTGCAAGTCTCTGAGAAATGTCGGAGATTCCCCTCCAGCCAATTGACTGGAAGTACCGAATAAGATATCTTGATCAGGAAACCTACTCACAGCAGACTCCGGAGAGAGTAATTTCAACCTCGATTGGGCAAGTTTCTTCTTGACGGTACTCTTCTTGGTCTTCTGTCCCCTATCCGTCTCCGCTCGTTTTCTTGGTGATTTATTCCGAGCTCTTTCTTTCAGATTGGTATATTGAACTTTATCTGCCTCACCAGCACCTGCAGAGCTAGCTACAGACCGAGGGGGAAAGGATTTACGAACCGGAGCTGGTTCTAGGGTACCTGCTTCCCCAACCGGCGTTCTGTATTGAGCGGTCACCCTATCTGTGATTGTTACAGGCTTCTTCTTCGGCGGTTTAGCTCGTTTCTCTGTTGGCCCCTCAGTCGCAGCAGATTTCTTAAGGATTTCATTAGATGCAGCTGGTGTTACCGTAGGAAGCAGCTACTGAAATTAGAATTGACAAATTAGGGATAGACAAGGGATATTACTTCGATCTTTCTCCGTTTCGTCACCGCCTCCCCAGACGCTTCTCTTGGAAGTACTGGAGCTTCGACTGTTACATTTTGAAAGCTAAAGTCCGCTAGGACATCACCAAAACCTAGTTTTGGTGTAATTTTCTGACCGATTTCATGGCATACTTGGGTTAAGCTTGGAGAGTCATCTTCAAGAGTTTTCTGGGTATCTTTCACTGGTGTCCAATCAGTTCGCCTTCTGATCGCCTTATCCAGTTTCAAGTTCTCTACTACCACCTGCTCTCCACCGACCGTCACAGTTTGAGCGAAATGAGATGAAGTAGTACCAGTAGATTTAGATTCCTTTCTCTTGGCCTCTGATACCTCCTTTAAAGCGCTCTTTTGCTTGTTCTTAGTCTCATTGTCCTTTCCAGGTTTTGTAACTTTGCCTTTCTTCAATTTCGTTTGGGACTCATCCTTCATCTTTTTTGTTCTAAGCTTCCTCACCTTCGCGGGCGCTTTTGGTCCATCTACCTCATCCTCTTCCTGTTTCGCTACAGCCAATGTGCTCTGCTCTTTCTCTAGAACTTTATATACCTTAGGTTTGGATGTCCTCGGCTTCCTTGGCTTCTCTTTTTTTTCTACAGGTTCCTTCTCCACCACTCTCGCCTGAGACCTTTTTGTTGCTTGCTTAATGGCTTTTTTGACACCGGAGGAAGGCTCCAGATTGTATTGTTCGTAGATGTCCACACTTAGTTGCTTTGCTTTCAGGAGGTTACAAGCACTTTCGAAGCTCACAATTGCGCCCTCGGGGATTGCTGCCGCGCGAGATCCAGTCCTCAGCCCATTGACATTGGCATTATTACTCTTGATAAGCGAAGAAAGAGACGGTAGGTCTGAGGATATAGTGGATTGTCCACATTGCGCGCTCGGAGGTGTCGCGACGAGATCGGACGGAAGTCGAGGTGGAGAGGATGAAAGCACGACTAGCTCCATTGTAGCCATTTGGAGCAGCCTGCGAGTCGAACATAAGTTAAGCAACAGCGTAACGGTTTAGGGGCATAGAGAAAGGGAAAAATACAGCAAACAAAGGGAGGGGAGAACCGAACAAATCGTTGTTTACATTCGCCCGCTGTTGGAACAAAGATGAACTCGCCAAGGAATCCCCGATCAAAACGCGTCTTCACGGGTTGTCGCATTGCCTATCCTGCTCAACTTCCCCATCGAGGATTGTACACTCGCTGTACAAACGATAGCGGACCGCAAATACTAACTCTTCGGTCAATATACACGTATTGTACATATACTGGTGTACTATCAACTTTTACCCTCTGGGATGTTCTCATATTCTATATCGTAGTCGGATATCTTTCCCAATGATAACCGTACAAGAAGTCGGAGTGCCAATAGCAAGTAAGGATTCTCTCGAAGCCCAGTATGAAGTATCCATTGACCCAGACTCCATGGGACTCAGGATTTGAACGCTATCATCCATACTACTAATCGTTCTAAGTGAGCTGGGGAGTTACTCTCTGTCCTGTCCACCTAGCAAGACATGGACAATATTCATTAATATTCAATCTACATCCATTAACTTGAGTATTACTGAGGTTTCCAGCCAATACTCCCATTTAATCAACTGGAATTATTTACAAGGGACACGAATAAGACGCACTCAAACTCTTCCCCGTCTGAGAAAAACGTTTGGAATATCAACATACTTAGCGCGGAGGTATTCCCCAACATTCTTTCCAAGTCCATCATACGTACTCGACGCATTGTAGGATCTATCTAGATGATCATGTAGTAGGAAATGTACTGCTTTGATTCCGGGCATCTCAAAACGATCAACGTCCTTCCCGTTGTACTCGGGACCAAGCAGCTGCTTGATTTTCGGGATCGTCAAGAGTGACTTCAGCCATTCATACTCATCGTCTCGTCGGACGAAGAAACCGACATTAGCATCAGATGCTAAAAGAGTCAGCACATGGAGAAACCAGAGATGCAAAGGACCACTTACCCTTATCACCAGAACGGCATAGTATAACCCAACCCAAAGGTCCCCTTGTTGTTGGTCCAAAACTCTTGAGGTCAACCGGATTTTGAGTCTCGTAGGACCACTGCCTAGGCTCGTACAGCTTGACACTCGGCGATGGTGGAACAGAGACCGTCTGGTTCGACCAGAGGAAGTTCACCTTGTGCTCTATCTCCGACTGTGGAATCAAAGCTGCCCAGTACTCAAAGAACTCTTTCCCTGATGACTGACGGATGTCGTTCTCAATTGTTGCACCAGGACAGCTCTGAAGGAAATTTTCGATACACCATCTGTTTAGTCCGGGAGTCGCGTTATCTTTGGGTGCAACCAGGGATTGGTCCTTCGTCTGTGCGAATATTCTGAAGTCGACAGTTGCGTAATCTTGATTCTCTGGATCCGGTTGGCTGTAGCCATTGACCGTAAAGTTAAGGACCGAAAATTTCTTTGCGTTTTCGCCCATAGATTTTAGAATTTGTCTCTTAGTCCATTCTGCCTTTTGCTCGATATCTAGTCCGCTGTTGTGTTTGTTAGCTCTCTTCAAATTTTCTATGCATCCATCATTTGCTTACCAAAGATAGTAGTGGAATTCTGAAAGTCAATATGTTAGTTGTGTTGTCTGACTCTCCTTGGCATAGTAAACTTACCAGCTTGCCATCCCCCTTTAGCTGTTAAGCCGACTTTTGTCGTCGTTGGCGGTGGATTTCCTTTCACACCTGTAACAAGAACCTGATCTTTTCCTTCTTGAGTCATCTTCAGACCTTCAATATTTGCTACCACATCAGAGCCATAGTACAGAGGTCCCTGTATCTCGTAGAGCAATTGCGAAGCAACAGTACCGACGGAGATCTGTTCAATTAGTCCCATCATACCACTCCAGACTACTTGAAAGACTTACCTCTCCACCAGTCCCAGGCTCCTTCTCCATCTTACAAGTGCCATCGCCGTATACTTCCGCAATTGGAAATCCAAGGTTTTCGCAACCATCGAACAACTCTTTAAACCCACTATAATACCCCCCACAAGCGTAACTAGAACACTCGATCAGATGCCCGGCCATCAATGCTCCAGCTACCTGGTCATAATCACTATGCCTATCCCACCCATGCCACCACATGGCTGCGCCAACTGTTGGTGCTGCATCTGCAACGCGTCCACAGATTACGATATCAGCACCATGCTTGAACGCTTCTGCAATACCTGCGCCTCCTAGATAGCACTGTGCGGCTACAGGCTCGAAGCCCCAATTTTTGAGCTCCCCGCCAAAGCAGATGTTTTCAAATTTCTCACCCTGCTTAAGGAGCTTATTGACGATATGAAGCACATCATCCCCCTCAATCCACGCAACCTTTAAATCATAACCCTCGCTCGCAACCGTTTCTGCAATCTTCTTCGCTAACATTTCCGTATCGCTCGCCCCCGCGTTAACTGCCACCTTGATTCCCTTTTTGCTAATATTCGGCAGCGCCGGGACAAAACTCCCCATGAAACTCGGGTCGTAGAGGCCCACTCTTTCCCCGCTATCTCCTTTCTTCGCGATCTCGGCTTTTGCGGCCCCTTGCCAGGACATCGTGCACTCGCTCATCCAATCCCCGACGATCACGTCGACGTCAAGTTTTGCGAGGTCGGCCATTGCGCGCTGTCGATCTGTGAAACCACCTGAAGCACCCGCGATGCGGATGCCCCGTTTTGCCTCGCCGTTGGCGGCGGTGCGAGAACGTTTCGCGGTGCCGTTAGAGCCATTGGAAGTTCCATTGGTTGCCACTGCGGTTGCTGAACGTTTGGTCATAGTGGGAGGTGGGAGTACGAGAGTCTAGGGTTCGGGTAGGAAAGAGAGGATTGTAATTGAGAGAAGGGAACGAAGGGGAAGAAAAAAAGGGAGTGGTGATCAAAGAGTGAGAGCTGCAGTAGCTATGACAGCTTTACTTCAAACTTTTAGGTCCTACAGTAATTCATAAGGAAATATGGCTAATCGGCTTGAACTGTCACAGGAGCAGAGCTACAAGGTCTCAGGACCTGATACCAAGAATTACGAGGTTCTAGATGAAATTCACGGACTTCTGACATGACACTCCAAATTCCACTACAACACACTTTCATGACAAAGCGTCTTTTCTGCAATAGACAACCGACAACACAGGGTCCGCGCGTCCTGATATCCAAACCTTTGCCGCGCGAGTCATAGTCAGGACCTCTCCGGCTTTATTCCGATTCAAGGTGTTCTGGACGTGGAGTTTGCGGAGATATGATAGCGGGGTGGACCTGTAGTGGATGATGTTTTCCGGTGTGGAGTAGGAACAGCAACTGGACAAACTAGACTAAGGAAACGCTAATTTCGAAATGGAAAGAAAACAAATCTGTATTAAATGGAAATGTAATGAGATCAAAGATTATAGTAATCGTCATCGCAGAGAGATAGTAGGGGTGATGTTCTAACTCCTTGAAGAACGTATAAAATAGCGAGATTATACTTCTCTGGGGTGGCGAATATCACGTTGAGGAGTTCGGATATGAACGCATGACAACTTCTATTATGACTTGTAGAAATCTCACTATTCGATGATAGGGTCTACAGTAAGTACTCTTTTCATGAGGAAACCATTTAATCGACCATATGGATATGTGTGTTCTAGATATGCGCAGGCGTAGTCTCTATTCATATATGAGTTGTTACATTAGTACCGCCGACTCGGAGGACTCTTCAAGAGCAGATGTATAATAAACTAGTAATGCTACCTTAAGTTAAAGGCACAGGTGAAAAATACATTCATAAACGCCCAACTATATGCAAACCCTCCAAACCACCTACAACAAATGTACCGGATCCCCCCTGATATACTCCGGCTCAACCCCCCATTTCGGTCCCAACTCCTCAAACCTATTCTGATACCGCTCATGACGTTCCTTGAACCCCTTCGCCGTCTTGATCTGATCCCTCCCCACCTGATGCCTATGCGCCGCATCGGGCCCATCCGCCACCCGCACAAATCTCGCATAAGTCCACAGCTCCGGCAACGGGGTGTGTTGCGTCAAACCCTGGCCGCCGAACATTTGCATGCACTCATCAATGATCTTCGCGGCGGCGAGCGGGACCATGATCTTGGACTGTGCGATCGCGTACCTGCCGGCCTTGTTCCCGAACTGGTCCATCGTGTCGGCCGCGTTCATGGTCACGAGCCGCATCGCGTCGAGCTCCATGCGCATGTCGGCGATGCGCTCGATGTTGGAGTCAAAGTCGGCGATGCGCTTGCCACGTGGCTTCTTCCTCTCGTCAATCGCGCGGATCAGCGCCAGCTCGTAAGCTCGCTCCGATTGTCCCAGGAGACGCATGCAGTGGTGGATTCGACCGGGGCCGAGACGGCCTTGGGCGATTTCGAAGGCCCGTCCTTCGCCTAGGATGATGTTCTCGGCGGGGATTCGAACGTTCTCGTACACGTACTCGCCGTGGCCTTCGGGCGCCCAGTCCATGTTCATGATCGTCAGGTTTCGAACCATCTTCAGCCCCGGGGTGTCCTTTGGCACGATGACTGTCGTGTGGCGGGCCCAGGGGTTCGGGTTCTCGGGGTCGGAGCACCCCATCAGGATGTAGAATCCGAGATCCTCATTCCAGGCGGCGTTGCCGTAGAGCTTGCGGCCGTTGATGACGAGCGTGTCGCCGTCGCGCGTGATGCGGCAGTTTATGTTGGTTGCGTCGGAGGAGGCGACGTCCGGCTCCGTCATGGAGTAGGCGCTGGATGTCTCGCCGTCGAGGAGCGGTTGTAACCACTTCTTCTTTTGCGCTTCATTACAGAATTTGGCGAGGAGTTCGATGTTGCCTGTTTCGGGGGCGTGGCAGTTCATTGTCTGTTTTGATATTAGTCCTAATTCTTAGTATATGGGGGACCAGAAATGAAGGGGGGGTTACCATTGGAGCCCAGTAACATCTTCCCATGATCTCAGCACAGCATGCATATTCGAGATTTGTGAGGCCGGGAGACTCCTTGAAGGTCCTAGGAAGGAAGAGATTGAATAGCCCCTGAGCCTTTGCCCTTTTCCTGAGCTCTTTGATATATGGGGGTGTTCTCCATTTCTTTGCAGCTACTTGGGCCTTTACGATGGGCTCGGCGGGTATACATTCATTCTCGACCCAGTCATAAACCTTTTTGATGGTTTCAATGGCTTTAGGTGAGCATTTTGCTAATACCCATGGGGGAATACGGGCGAGTCCTGGGTGATTGTCCTGGTTCAACAATGTCGGAGCCATTCTTGTGTGATTCTATAATTTGATGAATGATGAGAGATTTTCAATTGAGTCTCAGAAAGAGACACTTTTACACGTCTATCCAAATTGTTCTCCATTTTGTGTACAAGCTCCAGTCCTCGGTATGCGGGTGTTTAGGGCATTTCGCGGGGAGTCGGTTGTCAAGAACCGCAACCTCGCTCGGACCCTGGAATCCATCCCAAATGGAAAGGGGACAACCTTTAGCCCAAGCAACTTCCCTTACTGTACGCAATGACTGGCGGCTTGACGTTAGAGTACATATTTGGAAGCCCCAATGGAGGGGCAAACGCTCTTGACATCGTGTATAGAGCTGTTGCTCCTCCAAACCAGTATCTATACCCATAAAACCGAGCGCAAGGATGGGTGAGGACATCTTCCATCCCGACTGGCTACAGGTACGCAATAGCTATATAGCTATTCAAATATTCGTTGAGGCTATGCTAATGCCATGGACAGTTCGAAAAAGAGATAGGCTACCGCCCTCTTCTCTATCCACCCTTTGTGCGCATCCAAGAGCAATTCCAGAAATTCGGCGGTATCCTTGTCTCGAAATATGAATTTCCAGCTCCAGACCCATCCGTCAAGACCGCTGACCATACCACCAAATCCGGAATCAAGGTCCGCGTCTACACTCCGGAAAACTACAGCAGGAACAAGCCCGTAGGAGTCTACTTCCACGGTGGAGGGTGGGCCATGGGCTCCGTCGATGAGTACGAGGCCGAATGCCGCACGATGGCGAAATTAGCGGACGTGGTGCTTGTCTCGGTGGATTACAGGCTTGCACCTGCGAGTAAATGGCCCGGCCCGATTAATGATTGCTACGAGGGATATCTATGGGCGGTGGAGCATTCGAAGGAGATTGGGGGTAATGGGAAGTTGTTTACCACGGGTGTATCTGCCGGAGGGCATCTGGCGCTCAGCATCGCTTTGAAAGTAATCGACGATGGTAAGGGGGATTCTTTGAAAGGCGTCGCGGCCTTCATGCCGGTTACGTGCCATCCGAGTGCTTATCCTGCGGAATTGAGGGAAAAGTTTGAGGCGAGGGAGAAGTTTGCGGATTTGACGATTGATACCAAGGATGCGATGGATGAGTTCTGGAGTATGTCGAATGGCCCTGATACGCATTAGATTCATCTTCCTGTTATTGTGGATACTGATTAGTACAGACCTCTTCGGAGCACCCCCTGACCACAAATACGCTTCTAACCTTCTACACACCAAGATCGGTTCGCTCCCCAAGGTTTACTTAAATGCAGCAGGCGTCGATACTCTCAGGGACGACGCCAGGGTTTTTAAAGAAATCTTGGATCAAAAGGGGTAGGAGATTCCATCTTTCTCCCACATTTCTTACCACTAACTTCTTTGTAGTGTTCCAAACAAGTATGATGAGTTCGAAAAAGTCCCACACTTTTTCTATGCATTCCCGGCTCCTTGCTTGAAGAAACTCAGTGAGGATTACTTTAGCAGAATCACGAAGGGGATTGAGTATGTTATTAGTTGAAGTGTTTGTCCATGAGCGACAGAACTCTTTCAAGACAGGAGATTTTGTGTCGTAGACCTCAAATATGCAATTCAATGTTTATATTTCTATATTTACGAACGACCTATTTTGTTAGAGGTCACAAGATCAATGAAGCCACCTGCTCTTCAGCTTATCAACAAACGGTTCGTGACTTGTTTTCATAACCCAGTATCAGTGGACTAATGGTACATATCTCCCATCACATCTAACAGGCCTAATACGAAAACAGGTCCTGAGGTCGACTCTCCGAGGGGGCACACAGACCCCATATTTCGGGGCCTGAGTTGGGGCCAATAATGTACCACGCCTTCCTCGGAGGGCATGAGAACTGTGTTACCCTTTTTTTTCTTTTTTCCTTTTTTTGTTGTTGTTGAGGAATAAGGAAGAGCTGCTAAGGATAACTATGAAGAAACATATCTCTGCGCCTAAATAAAGTGAAAGAACTATACCGACACACCAAATTATTTCTAACGGTCGAAAGGTAATAGACAAATGCAGAAACAGATTTACTTCCCATTCCTCCACGTCTCTTGCTCTGACTTTGACTCCCCTAGGAGGACACCGGGGAGGTCGGACTACATTTTGGTTTCTTTTCTGTAACTCCTTGGGCTAACAAATCTTCAGCAGGTTCTGATATCAAGGGAATACTCGTAAATGAAACAGGAGAAGGGAAGAGGCGGAGAGGGGCGACTGTTATTATAGTGATTGATTCGCTTAGTCATCTGCCCGTCTTTGAAGTTTAGCATGAAAGTCACTGGATGTTGGTATGTTTTCATGTTGTGAGTCTCTGTAGCTGATTGGAGTATGCTATTGATCAGATTTACAATTATTCTTCTTTTTCCTCATACGCTTTAAAACACAATTTTATTCAACGGATATGATGCTCGCAAGGACAGGTACGTTGTTCTCCGTCCATGTGATATCTGTACAAGAACGTTTATCTACTCTTCACATCTACGCTACGGAATAATCTTCGCCCTCCGAAATCTCTCAAACGCCGTCCACCATGTCTTCTTCGAATCCCATTCTTCTTTCAGATCTCCCCAAACCTCATGCGTCTTCGTCATATCCAGCTGACGATCAAAATCCAGCATCGTCATGATAAAGTACGGGAATCCACCAAAACTAATATCATTCCCGACCCTACCGGTCTGCAGCCCATACTCCTTCTCTAACTTGTGCCATTCATTGACATGGTCCCCGACATATTGGATCGGCTGCGGCGCCTGGCCTTCTGGTAGCGGCCCTGTGCCCTTCAGTCCGAAGAACTCACAGATGACGGGCCACTTCTGGGACCAGGAAGAGGGCTTAGAGTTGTCGCAGGTATTGTAGGCCTGATCACCCGTCTTATCCCCGTGCAAAGAGGCGCAGATGGCGAACTTAGCAATGAGATCCTGGCCAGAGTCATTGCTGAGATTCTTCCAACTCCTCTGCGTGCCTGGGAACGGACACTCCGCGCCCTTGCCCTCGATGCTAGCGTACAAGGTCAGATACAACGCTAGTGCTTGCGCGAGACAGTAGATATTGTTGTTCGGAACAAAGCCAACGATCATGTCTGGCCGAACTTCGGCCCAGGTCCAGGATTTGCCCTTGGATAGGGACGCCAGCAGGTCGACTTGGTTGTAGTAGAACATTTCAGAGGCATAGGGCTCAGGAATACGGGGAAGGCTCTCTTTGCACGGCAGGTCGTTGGAGAATGGGAACTTGTCCAGAAGGTGCACGCCATACGCCTTGGTGCCAGTGGGGAGTATGACAAATTCGAGGGAGGAGGAGAGATTCTCGACGGCTCTGACGGCACGGGAGAGGAGTTCGACGTTGACGGATATCTCAGCGGAGGGCTCGGGTTTCATGATGTAGGCTGACGAAGATATTAGAGGGAAAACTTAGAAATATGATTCTAGGTCGATTCCGTACCGAAGAAAAATACGTGAGAAACAGTGTCAATATTTTTCACTTTGCTCTTCATCTCCTCCTCTAGTCCCTTTTGTCCCTTCTCAGTGAGAAGGTCTAATCCGCTTACAACCTGGAGCTTTTCGCTCTCCGGCCATTGTGCTGCCTCCTTGCTCAGAGGTCTGTTTGTGAGGGCTGTGACCTTTGAGAAGCTATCCTGGGATGGGTATCCTTCAAGCAATTGGTTGACAATCGCCCAACCTGTGATCCCACTGGCTCCGTATACCAAGGCGTGATTACCCATGACTCTAGGGTTAAAAAAAATAGCTCTATAAGGAGAATAGATAAGAAATATTGGACAGAACAATCGAAGAACAGCAGCAATATAGTACCTTTTGAACTACTAGACCACCATTGAATATGCTTACCTGCCCCGCCTTCAGAGCATGCTGCGGAACTGGAGGGGCGATATAGTGGAATTTTACAAGCGCACTATTATGATTAGCGAATTGAGTCGCCATTCTCGTTGTATGATGGTTGATGGTTGAAGGAGAAAGTAATCCGAAGTCAGTCGGTAGCGTATGGTTCACGTTTCTAACTTGAAACGGAAAGGTGTAACGACGGGCTAGCTCTTCTCACCCTTGTCGGCAAATGACATGAAGCTTGCGGAGAAGATGCGGCGAGACTGGACACTCCCGAGGCTCTGAAGCTATCGAGCTCTAACTGTTGCCTCTATTTTCAGCAACAATGCTGGAACAGCGTGAAAAAGGATTTTGTAGTCGCTCTGCATTCTTTTTTGTCAATCGCAATAGATCGCATTACTGTGCCACGACGTCGAACTTTACAAGGCTGTGAAAACTCCCGGTAAATATGGCAGGTCCTGTTCGACAGCCAATCGATCTAAAGGTACTGGAAAGATATATTAACGTAACTGTACCTGAAATCAAAACTCCTTTATCGATCAAGCAGGTATGATTAACGAGCAGAACCTTGTTAGAGCAATTGTACTGATAGGGGGGTTCAAGTTCGGATTTGGACAATCGAATCCCACTTACCAGCTCACGGACAAAACTGGTAAAAAATATGTTATGCGAAAGAAGCCCCCGGGGAAACTCCTCTCGAAATCCGCGCATAAAGTAGAACGGGAATACCGAATAATACATGCTCTGGAACAAACTGATGTCCCGGCACCGAAAGCATATTGTCTTTGCACGGACGACAGCGTTGTCGGAACACCGTTCTATATCATGGAGTTTCTTGACGGCCGGATCATCACAGAACCTCATATGCCAGAAGTTTCACCAGAAGACCGGAGAGAGATGTGGCATGATGCTGTTCGGACCTTAGCAAGACTACATCGTTTGAACCCGAAATCAATAGGGCTTGAAACGTTCGGAAAGCCAAGTGGGTTCTATAACCGCCAGATAGCAACATTCACCGTTCTAGGCAAAAATCAAGCTTCCGCAGTTGATTTAGAATCGAAGGAGCCGGTTGGACCAATCCCTCACATGACTGAACTTGCAGAATTCTTCAAAGAAATAAGATACCAGCCGGAGGATCGTGCTGTGCCCATTCACGGCGATTATAAAATTGACAATCTGGTGTTTCATAAGACCGAACCTCGAGTAATCGGTATACTAGAGTAAGATGTCGATCCTAAGTACCCGTTTACCTTTGCTAAGTCAATTTCCAATAGTTGGGAAATGTCGACGATAGGTCATCCACTTTCTGACGTTTGTAATTTGGTCGCGCCATACACGATATCAAATGCGTTTTCTAAGCCACAAATGCATTGGTATCCGGAATTCCGCCCTGGAGGTATTCCAGAGGGTTTGCCTTCTCGCGATCAGTGCCTGGAATGGTATAGCGAGGTTGCTGGTTGGGATCCTCGTGCCGAACTAACCTGGGGAATCGCATTCGCGTTTTGGAGGGACAGTATAATTTTCCAGGGTATCGCCGCCCGGTACGCTGTGAGACAAGCAAGTAGTGTACAAGCGTATAAAGTTGGACAAGAGAGGACACCATTTGCAGGGCTGTGCTGGAAACTTGTGCAGGAGGAGAAACAAAAAAGGAAGGGAGATAGAGTAAAAGCAACCTTGTGAGATAAAGAACCTTACGAGTAAGAGTTCAATTGGAACTGGATATTTCCGAAATGCTGGCCGATCATCAAGCCCAGAGACTTTATTATCAGACTTACTGTTACTCAATACGAAACATGAGTTTAGAGACGTTGTGCTGGTAGATTTGTGTATTGCGTTTGGGAGAGCCACGCGTGAAGAATGAGTGAGTTCCGCGATTCCCGCGCCGGTTTTGCTAGGAATGTGAATTTTATGCATTAATCAGTTATCGTGACCCCGACCATATTTGACTGGTTTTTGAGAAGAAGTAGTAGTCTAGGGAAACTGCCCTATGTTGTGTCTGGTCGGTTTATGAGTCGGCCGTTTCTGAGCAGGAACTACATGAGCTTTTCTTCGTGATGAATCACTCATGTCGCTTCGAGAGTAGCCATAATATTGAATGCATCAGAGTTGATGTTTGCTGTCGCACCATAATTGAGTCACGATGGACATACTCCCGCTACTGCTGAAGGCATCAAAACGATATCGCGTTGAGCGAAGTTGAACGATGGTGTTCTCGTACTGTTGATGATGAGAAAAAGTTGCCGAAGGAGTCACTGTTGTTCAGAGCTTCATGAACAAGCTCAGTGACGTCTTTGCTCAATAATGGGAGCCTCGTCATAGGGCTGAAGTGCATTGAAACCCATCTGAGGAGAGATATGCTGTGATACAATACATCAGTACAAATTCCAAGGTTTTGCGTCATCTTACATCCCAAAGCGCGTCAAATGGATCGGAAAGCTCAGAACGGTGAACCCAATGAGGCTCAAAGTGTTGGAGGCTCAAAACAAAGCCTCTCACAGGCCCATCCGTTCTGATTATCAGATGTAGCCGGAGGGGTGACCTGCAACCAAGCTGAGGTAAGTTATGATCGAAGGACAAGCGAAATGGACGAGAGGACGTGACGTGACGGGAAGGATTATTAAGACGCCGACACGTGATCTGTCTCACTAGTTCAATTTTCGAAACCCCTTCTTCCAGGTTCAAGTCCCGTCGTACCCACAGCAACAACAAAACATAAACTTTCAATTTTGTATGATGCCGTGATCCGCGCCGCTATAATGATCATCAAAACTTTCGTACCGCTTCTTTTGAACATTTACGTTCGAGGCCTGGAAAACGATCAGATGTGATTGAACTGGTTCCCGCCGCCAAGGCGTAAAGGGGTTCATTAATGCTTACCCTTGTCTTTGACACGATGGTTGTCACAGACCATCAGCCTGTGTTCCACCTCGCGTTTCTGCTATTCTACCGTTTCTGCGTGTGTCGATTTCATTCTCGTTCTTCCTCTGATCAGTTTTACAAGCGGATTGCGCGCTCAATTGATGTTCTCATCGTTTAATGCGTGTATGAAGAGCGATCGTATTCGAACTTCACGTTCCATCATGATAGCTACTTCATACAATTCTTCACTTTCTAACCGTCTCACTGACCGCGTTCAGGGTCAAAATAAGGTTGCCCCCTCTCAATCATTCTTTCACATCAGCCCAATAGGAGACCGTAGACCTTGGCGCTTACCTCTTTGCGGAGAAGCTTGTTTCCTGGTCTTCGTGAGATGATACATTCGCTTGCATGTCCAAAGTCGCTGTAGGCGCGGAGGTTTTGCTTGCTCGAGCCTCATCGTCCTCACCATCCTCTCTCTTTGTTTTGAAAACGCCACCGTTCAGCCAAACTAGAGACGGGTTTTAAGCGTACCGGCCACGATCCCATGTCCTCCTCAACGCCCAGATCTAGGAACATGTCGCGCCAGCCGGATAAGGTTTGGTTTTCAATCCCCTCAAACGTCTCTAGACCTAAAGCGCCTGTCAACCTTGATGACGATCTTGTGTTTGGCATCCGTCTTTGCTGCAGAACCTTGTAGGATGGGGTTTGAAAACAGAAGCTGCCACAGGTAATCTGCCACTTCAATGTCTATGCTCATCGTCCGGGGCACAGCCGGTCCGGTTCGTCAGCGGAACACATCTTATATCATATACCTTCATCCTGTTGATGTTTCTTTTCTATCACCACCACTCTGCTCTTGCTCGGTCGTCAACGATCTTTACTCGTAGCCTTTTTCACTTTCTTTCACATACCCACTGGCTGGGCTACATTCCATTCCTTAATCGCTAGACGACTTCAACTTTTACCATACAATCTTTTAATTTGAACATTCCTTTGACAGGATCTTCGAGCAATTGAAATTGAACAAATACCCACAACTTTCATTTTCTAACAGTCCTTTACGGTTTCACATATATCAGAAAAATGATTCAACCTCTACCTTCCCAGAACGCCTCCCCTGTGAGCGAGTACGACGGTAGTTCTAGTTCAGCAATCAGAGCACGCAAAATGTCTTCCACTGGTGGAAACAGATCTTGGTCTGAAGAAGAGGTATGTACTTCCTAACCAGAGTCTACAGTGTGTATTCTGATATGTGTTGTAGGAGAACTACCTACTGCAAACCAGAATGCAAAAGATGCCATACAAGCATATTGCTGCACATCTAAAGAAGACCGAACTTGCATGCCGCCTTCACTACCACCAACTGTCTCACGGTAGTCACCGCCGCAAGAGGACTACCTCTGTTTCTTCGTCTGTCTCTTCTGGATCCGCCAACGCATCTCCTCATATCCCTCAATACCAACTTCCTCACGAACGTGCTGAGTACACTCCCAGCGAATCTTCTCGACATGCCTCTCCCCTCACCTACAGCCCTCAGGTTCACTATACTGCTACTCACTCTTCCCCAAACCGTGTCCAACATAAAGTCTTGCTCCCAAAGCCCCGCCCCCACACCCCGGGCGAGTCCCCAGAGCCAATGAACGGTCTCCGTATTAATACCGCTGAAAGTGTCATCAACCCATCTCCCATCGACACCAACCGTCTTCGTGCCATATACGAGGCTCGCAGAGCCGACTTCTGGTCTTCCATTGCCGCTGAGTATGGTAGCCACGTCTCACCCGCTCAGCTCGAGGATATCTGGCGCCGGGGCAACAATATCGTCCGTCCCTTGACGCCCGATCACAGCCCTGATGGTAGCATCACCGCTCACCCGGTCCTTAAACCATCTCCGTTCCCCCAGTACTCTTCCTCCGCTGTCGAGCCATCAACCAAGAGCTTCAGCCCTATCAACCCCATTGTGAGCGCAGTCTCTGTTCCAGACAGGGTGAACTATGTTCTTCCGGCCCCTACTCCAAATCCTCAATTGTCGAGAACGAGTACCTGGAGCAGCACCTCCAGTGTCCCTGCTACATCGATCTCGGCGCTCTTGACTGAGGATAAGAGCCCCAGACCCGAGTACAACCCGGACGTGGTGATGAGGGATGGGTACCACCATTAGGATTTCCTTCCAAAACATGCCGTAAATACTGCACGATGATACGACCTCTATTTCTTTCTCTTGTTGTCTTCCACTCGATCGCTGGAAATTTTACCTATTTCTACGGAGTTCACACCTAGGGTATCGGAATTCGTTTATGTACCTTGAAGTCGGGCAACATCCAGCAGCATCAAAATTCTCCATTTTCTTATCTATTGTATCTTTCTCTTAGTTACTTGTCCTCAGCGTTATGACCTCGCCTGTATATTACACAAGCCGTGCGTGTTTGATGTTCTAAGGTACCCTACAGATATAGTGTGTAGTGTAGTACCCCCAACAATCGCTCAAATAGACCAAATATCAATCAGTTTGCCAACTAAGCCTCCAATCCCTTGGTGACAAAGTAGCCCACCTAAAACCCAAACACTGATATCGAAGATTTGACGTCTTGGTGCTAGGGGAAATGACAGGCATCCCACCTGCATCCAACCCCTGTCCTCTGTCCGCCTCGCCAGCGCGCCGGGACCACTCACAGCGCCGTAAGGAACCAGGATATGACGCTCCTATTTCGTGACAAAGGAGGAAGGCGTTTATGCGAATTGTTGGAATTCGGGCTTCCGGTTTGAGAGCGCAGTTTGGAGTTTCGAGGCCGGTCGATGTACCTTGTAGGAGTGGTTTGGGTGGATGTTTGAGGGGTGGATAAACCGCTTTGTTAGAGGGGGGTGTTTGTTTGTGTTTGGAGGGGATGCTGATGATGAGAAAGGAGATAGCTGGTAAGGAGGGGGAAGACAGTGAAGGTGTTGCGTTAGGAATTTCAAATTTCATATTCAGTATTTTCGACGTCAAAAAGGTAATTTTACAGAATGTTTTTTTTTTCATTATTCTGTTCATCACTGAGAACTAAGCTGCATTGTCTTCATCATCTATCCCCTTCCCTTTCCTTAACCAACAACTCCAGGTAGTTTAACGAAAGCTTCCCAGACGTCCTTATCGACATTAACAAGCCACTCATCTCTAAAGATCTGCTCCCCCCCAGCGGCAGCAATTCCAGCCCCCAGCGCCTCTCTCACAGCCGCAATGACATTGACCGTATGCACGTGGTCGGAGTAGATCAGATCCCTCCGTCTCGCATCCTCCGGCGCTTCGGGGCTGGTGGTAGGGTCGGGAAGCTCGGCGGCTGTGGGGCGGGACCAGACGAGGGAACTATGAGGACATTAGCTCTGGAATTCTTTCCTTTTCTGATTTTTTGAAGTGGAAGGAGAGAATGGGGGGGACATACTCTACTGACTTGTCGTCCGCTCCATCTGTCAGTTCAACAATAACATCCGTCCACACCGTACAAAAGTCCTGCAGTCTCCCCATTGCCCATGTCCGGCCGAGCCCAAACAACCTCGTCAGTGCCAAACACATCAATTTCCTCCTCATAGGATCGGCGACGGCTTCAAAGTGATGAAACCACTCCGCTAGCAACCTCTCCAACGGGAGTGTAGGGCTCTCATTAGTCCCTTGGACTAAGCTCTCCATAGCGTTCAAGAACGTGCTCGGACTCGCAAGCACAAGTCGCGAGATAACAGAGAAGTAATCCGTCTCCACGATCCCGTTGATGGCGTCTGCGACTTTGTCGATGCCGGTATCTCGCAGTTGCCACTCCGCATATGCGCCCATGACGCCCACAATCAGTTTGTGAATGACGCTGTTGTCTCTATATATCAGCATGTCTTGCGTTAGCAGATTAATAGCCCTTTCCCCGCCAATGGCGTCTGCGGTGCGAATGATTAGCTCGAGAAGGTTGCAGACGATGCCGTTGGGCTCATTCTTGAGTGTGCCTAAGAGATCACCCAGACGGGTGAGAAGTTGCGAGCGGATGTCTTCGCCAAGAATGTAGGAAGGGGTGAGGAGGAGATAGGAGTCAGTGATTTCAAGGGCTTGGCGGAGATTTTCATTAGAATATTCAAAAAGTGAGAAGATCCGAGGGAAGATGGATATTAAGGCTTGTGAAGGAGGGGTTTCGGTCTGAGCAAGTATGGAATGCCATAAGTCCAGTGCATCCTCTTGAAGATAGACGTTAGTTTCCTATCAAAATCGTATTAGCCCCTGTGTGAAGATCAATCCTGGATATCTTGGTAGACTTACTGAGCCTGGTTCTATGGCACTGTGAATGATAGGTAACGCAAGATCATGGAAACGGCGTGATTCGGATTTCATCGCATTGATAAGACGAGTAAGGATTGTAAGAATAGCCGTCTTCATGAGATGCTGATCCCCAGATTGATCCCATAGCGACGGTAAGAGAGACACGATAGCGTCAGCGAAAGGAGTAATCTAAAACTCATCAGTGATGTTCTTTCCAGATGATATTGCGGTAATATATGGATACTCACATTGTGCTCCGCTCGCTCAACTATTACACTTATAGTATTGAGGATTGCCATTTTGGTATCAATCAGCTCCACTTCAAGTATCAAGTTCATCAAAGCCTCCAGGATGGTTTTGGCGAAAGGGGTAAATAGCTGCCATGCAAACTCCCACTCATTGGCGATGTGGGAGAAGTGTCTTCCGGCTGTTACCCGAACAACAAGATCATTCAATGGGACATTCTTATCAAGAAGATATTGGAAAATCCGATACACTACCGGCCTGTTTGCTTCTGCGACCTTAATAGGGATCCATTGGCCAAGAAGAATTGCGATCCGTCTACGAAGGATGTTGTAGCCCGGTCTTTGAATCTGCACTTCTGGTACTAATGTTGCGGTGATGAATGTATCGAAATCGAGATGCTCGTGTATCACAGCAGCTGCTAGACCTACCGCAGAGTAGACTGATTCTTTGAGCTGGAGGTTGTTATTTTCCGGTGCTATTTGGAAATACATCAGTAATCTCCGCATTCATGAACTTCAGTTCGCAAGACAAAGAAAGTATTGGACGACGAGGAGAACCATATGATTACTTGCGATAATCGAAACGAGCAGTAGGACGACAAGGTATGACGTGAAAACAGAGCGAGTAATAGGAGTATATGCACGCTTACATGCGACAGAGTAGAACACATTCTTTAGTGGTTCCATAATCAACTCTTTATAGTTTATAGCAACTTCCAGGAATACCTTCTCAGAGCATGCTTTTACCGAGAACTCATACTTTTCCGACTCGCCTTCTTCCTTGACTTCCCATTCCTCTGGCTCTTCTTGCCATTGAGCCAGATCAACCTGACGGATCACAAAGAATCGAGTCACTATTACTTCCATTATCTCAGTGAGAAATGAGGGTGTGAACAACGAGTCCTTGATAAATTGAGTGGACTGCTTTTGCTCCTCCTTTTCATTTGCATGTCGGTATTTGAACGTTTGCGCTGGATTGAATATCATTTTGAAACATGCTCGCAGTATTAATAGGCCTTTTAGACTAAGTCGCGACTCAATTGGGCCTTGAGTCTCGTCAGTATCTCCATCACCTTCAATAATCTTTGAAGTATCAAGGGACTTTGAGCCAAAACTTTCCCCATATTTAGCGATGAGATTCCAGTAAGCTCGTACAAGATCTAGAGAGTCGGGAAGGAGCACAAAAGAAGCCGGATGGGTCTGAGCCATAGTAAAATGAAGTTTAGCTAGCTGCATGAGATGCTTCTCCACCAAGTTTTGCACAAGAGGTGATAGAGGAGAATCTGGATGAGATACGAAGCCCAGGAATTCGCCTAGATGGTTTCTGACATGAGGCCAGAATTCACGAATAGCATCTACACGATGGGGAAATTCGAACCCAGAGATTACGAGACGACGAATCACCCTGATCGTGATCAAACTTTGGTCGATATCCTCTAGGGCTCCGCCCTCATCATCTCCTCCTTCGCGGAGGAACGTTTGCCATCTTTGAACTTTCTGGATGTAGATTTGGCCTAATATATGAAAGATTTCCGGCGCGATTGCTTGGAGATTCGCCCTTTGACGCTGTAATCGAGCTCGGGAAAGCTCTTTGATTACATGGTGTAGTATAAGTAGGATTCGTGGTAGATGCAAGTGGTATGCACCACTTTCAATTGATGCACGAAGACGGTTGACCACTTGTTCGATTGCATCCGGCCTGAAAACTGTCAGTTGCTCCTCCTTAGGTGGGATTCTAACTTACCATGCCGTGGGATAGTCAATTCTGACGACCTTGCCGATGATCAACGCATTTTGGAGAGCAAGCCGGCGGTCAGCCTCATTCAAACCACTGTCTATCAGCCGCGATCGAATGATATCCTTCTCATCCTTGTTCACAATGGAGCGACTGCCTCTCCAGAACGTGTCGATCCCGTTCTTTAGTTGAATGATAGCAAGATATCGAACCTCTACGGGAAGATATTTCTCCTGAAATACGGCCTAAGTTCAGTTAAAATCTGTTCAACACAGAGATGAACCGTAACTTGTTACCTGAAGGAGAGTATGAAAACCAGATTTGTTTCGCCAATTATCCAGCTGTGTCGTGCCATGCCGGACCTGATCTGCATTAGTGGACGCTGAAGATCGTAAAATTTGAATTAATATCCCTTCTGTTAGGGGGTTTGCGGCAGCTGGAAGCTCGACAACAGAGTCTGTCTCCATCGTAACAGATGCTCTTACGTAGCTAACTCGATATTTTGTTGATGACGCCGTAGGCTTTACGGCAAATTAATCATGAGTAAGCGAAATCTAAGTTTGGAGTTATCATAAGTCATGAGATGATCATTCATTCACATCATAACTCTCTATTTAGCTCTGATGGACGCATCAAATGCTGTTGCTCTGCGTATCCATTCCAAAAGATGCAAATATTACTCGTGGAGCAAGCCGTAGGCGCAAAATATCTTACAGTCACGGAGTTTCTTCGGGAGATGTAGAAACTAAGGTATCTATTTGCGAGGTGCAGAGTAGAAAGAGAGTTTTCATCTTTCTCATCTGGCATTCTCCAACTTCAGTCGCCAAGTCATATGAGACCCATCAATCATTATTTAGAACTCTAGATGACCATTTCTTAGAATTCGTCAATACTGGCGTGACGGGCTATCAATGCATCTTAAGAACCAGCTTCCCTCTAGCTCGTCTTTAACCTCGGTTCATGAACTACACGAATAAATCGCGAGGCATGAGATGAGCCCTTCTTCTAACATAAAAGTACGATGCGCCTGGCTCAGCATCTCCATATCATAGTAACACAATCATGCCTTCTTCTGCCGACTTTGCTCTCGCTCAGGAACGCCTAGCTGCTCGAAGACAAGCACGTGAAGCCTTCGCTCGCGCCGCCGTAGATGCTCAGCGCGCATCCCACGCTCACTCGGAAGCTCTCTCCCGGCTACCATATCCTCTAAATACTATCAGCGCTGCCTCTCTCCGGACATGGGATAGTATTTCTGGACGTACGGGAACGAGACCTGCCTTTCGTGTCGGACAGGTGGACGCGGAGTTATTGGATGAAGAGTTACTGAGTCTCCTCAAAACTCAAGTCGGTGAAGGCCTCAAATACTATGGAAGTCATCTCCAGGACGAATGGAGTACGGAGATCCTGCTGGTGCTGAGAGCCATGCTCTGGAAACTCAGTATATGGGATCATGACGCGAGTTACGGTGCAAGTCTCCAGGGGTTGAGATATACAGACGCAAGAGGAGAGGCCAGGAGTAGAGGAAGGGAGAGACCGAAGCCTACGAAGTGGCAAAAAGGACTGTATGGATTATTTAGTGTGGGAGGAAGATACACATGGAAGAAGTGGGAAGACTGGTTGGTGGAGAAAGAGGGAGGTTACGAAGAGGTATTGGGACGCCCACAAACTGCTTCTTACGAGCCAATTACTAACTCATGATATCTGTATAGCCCACACCACTCGTAGAACGCTTGTCCCGCATCACCCAATTCCTCACAACCGCGCATTCTATAGGTGCTTTCGTCTCCTTCCTCGTATTTTTAACCAATGGCCGCTATCGTACCCTGCTCGATCGCTTCCTACGTCTCCGCCTCACACCCACATCCTCAAAACTATCCCGAGAAGTATCTTTCGAATACCTAAATCGTCAGCTCGTCTGGCACGCTTTTACCGAATTTCTACTATTCCTGTTACCTTTAGTTGGCATATCAAGATGGAGAAGGATATTATCAAGGACATGGCGGAAAATACGAAGATTCATTTTCAATAGAAAGAAGGCAGATGACGACGACGAAGATGTGAGAAAAGGGGGAGAGCTTGGTTTCCTTCCCGAACGCACATGCGCTATATGCTATTCCGGCCAAAACCCAACCACAGTATCGGAAACTTCAATTTTGGCTGCATCAGCAGGAGGAGGCGGCGTAATTGGCTCAGCGCAAACAGATATCACGAATCCTTACGAAGCGATACCCTGTGGCGACCTCTACTGTTTCGCCTGTATAGCTCAGAAGATTGAGGCAGAAGAAGGTGAAGGATGGACGTGCCTAAGATGTGGCGATATCGTGAAGGAATGCAAACCATGGCATGGCGATGTCGTCGAGGAAGTTGAAAGACCACCTAGTAATGGAAAGAGTGTGGGGTTCGCGGATGAGAAGACGGAAAGCGATACACCTGAGATGAGGGATGTGGAACCCATTCCAGAACCGGATGATGCGACCTTAGAGGTTAATAAGAGTGTTTTGAGAAGAGTCGAAGCAGAAACGCCTGCTGGGAAGACGATGGAAGAGTCGGAATGGTCAAGGGCTGATCCATCCGACTCTGACGAGCAGAGTGAGGAATACGATGAAGAAGAGGAAGAATTGGCTGATTTTGAAGCGGCGCAGTAGAGTTTAGTAACATACTCAAAATGATCCTAGAACTGTACAACAGCATAATGAATGTCGTTCAGTCTAACATGCTGCGATATATAATTAACATGTGCGATTGAGGACAGCATCATTGGAGGCATCTGATCGCTCTCCAATACGAGTTACAACACTTTTCACATGGCACTTCAGAAACTCCCCAGTTCTCCTCTCTTCCTCGATACTTCCGGAAGACAACGATATCGAGTGGGATGGCATAGGAGTCAAGAATAAATCATTTTGTCCCTAAGGCTTGTCCCTACCTACCAAATTGTTTCTGAGTTACATCCTCGAGCTAGAGTTCTATCCTCACACTTTCTTCGATTCCAAACATAGATCTACAAGGTGATGGGCATCATCAATATCGCATATTGCAGGTTTTTATTCGCATTTGATGTTGCTACTTAGTTTCATTCCACTCAAGGCCTAGAGTAATCCGACGGACCAAGGTGAACATTTCCTCACGCACTCAAACCCTTTTTTAAGTACTTTCCGATCCTAACGCACAAGAAATCGTCGGTGGATGAACAACTCCCTTATCATAATGGAGTCTGATTTTCTCTATGACTCTGCGGTTTCGACATGTCTGCAGTTGATAGCTTCCTGTGGTGGGTCGATTGAGACTTGTTCGTTAGAAAAGAGCTATCTATGTCCAAAGTAGACATCCCTACGATTCCCACAACTCATTAGTACGGGTTCACACGAATTATTTGTTTCGCGTAGGCATTAGTCATTTGTTCCAGATTTCGGCAAGATGTGGGACTCGAGATTCGATAGGTAGCATGATAATTTGAGCTCAAGTTCTCTATCATGTGCTCCTAAGCACCCTTCTCGCTCCGATATATAAGCCTAATCTACATTATGCTTCCTCTTCTTCTTCAAGCAATCTTTTCCTCTACATAGGATAACCGGTAACCAAAATCGTTTTCGCCCTGACATATGGAGCTCGCGGACGGCTTCAAGATACCAGCAATTGTCATCGGGCATAGTTGTGACGATAAGGCTACCAGCTTAGATTTCAAGGGATTCCTTGCATTTTGATGTTGGGACGTCGGTTCATGTCTCCCCTTCACTCCTGACGACTACGTTTCTCATGACTCCCCAGATGACAGGAGAAAGACCGAGAATAGTGATGCTCTTCAACCTGAAGCATCAATGGTATTCACCATCATTATCAGAGACGACATCCGTCGGTGTTCCGTTCCTAATGTTCATGGGTTTCAAGGCCGCGGGCCACAGTTCTCTCCAGCCAACAATGGCGCGAACAGACTGTTCCGAACGCTCGCAGGCTTTATGGAGCGTAATTTCAATGTTAATGAAATCGGAACTCAACCACCAGAAGTTATATATATCGGACTGGTGAGGCGGTAAGGAGAGAGTAGAATATGACCTATCAGTCTGAAGAACCTGCATGAATCAGCGCATGATTCCTTTCATGTCTTCTGGTTTTGTCATGCGGAAGAGTGCCGGTTCATATATTCATTCCAACACCTTTATCTGCAAATATACGGTATCACAGCTCACACTTCCTCACTTTTTTTTCCCTTTTCCGAATCAAGTTGTAACACTATTGGCAAGATCCGGATGGCGGTGAAGTTGATTTCTGGTTGACGACTTCATTGGTGGATCTGTGTCCCTTATTAGATACAGATGCTGTTGGTGGTTGACATTTCCCGGCATGGCATCCAGGTATTACTGCGTTTCTTTTCTCTACCTCACTTTTACGGAATTTGTCTCACTGATAATCATCAGTGCAGATGAATAATAATAGGGATGAGCATCATATCGTGATACTAAGAATGAGTCAACATGAGGTCCCGCATCTAGGATGCCCAATTATTGAAACCCGAATGTAATTCCAGATGGAAGAACAAGGAGCAAATGAGTTTACTTGGGGCTCCGCAACCCCTAGTGCCCGTTCAGAGTCCCTGGTATCCAACACAACAATTTGAATCATTGCGTCTGGAAAATTAGTATTCATTTTTCCTCTTTTCCACCCTCGCCTTGAGAGGTTGTTAGAAACCAAACTCAAGGCAAGGGGATTAAGACCTATTCAAGCTCGTCCTAGGAAGCGGAGTCATTGGAAAGATGATCATTCTTGTCATGTGTTTCTGCGAAGTGCGGTATTAGTCATATTTTCCAGAATATCCGCAATATATCATGCGTTCTTACTGCATACGCGGTTACATCAACCGTTTCACTTCTATTGATTCGAGACCAATTGTCCAGTAGCAAAGCTAGTTTCCCATTTCCTAAATCTTAACGAATAAACTTGGTTCCTAAGAAGAAGCTACAGAATGGATTCATACACTTTCTACATTCGATTGGGACCGCTGAAGGGTCAGTTAAGGACCCATTTTGTTTCTTCTATTGCCGTATCATCTTGCTATATCCCCTTAACGTGGTATATAGATTATTTGCTCTCAAATACTCTAGAACATCAGTTGGTATAACGTGCAAGATGCCGTCACTTAAGATTCCTGATGGTGAAGTACATATGAGTCAGTTCCTATTGCCCTTCATCGTTCCCTGGTCTCAAATGCTTTTTGCCATTAGTAGCCAACTTGTATACAATTCGACTTCCTGGGACCTGGGTCAAGGCCGCCCGCCAGTTAGTTCTGATAAGGAGGACCACATCAGTTGCGTGTGGGAAAGAAGAACATTGGCATTCCACCCTTTCACGCCTTTGCAATGCAGGAGAGGTTCAAACTACTTGGGGAGAATTCAGAAAGATATTTTTACCCCATATTTCAGTATAGTCTCAAAGTCTTGGGAAAATCACTCTCATTAGGCCTCATAACCACGTCATACCTGCAGCTGCTTATGTCTATCTAACTGACCACGGATCAGAATAACGTCCGCTGAATGGCCCCCTGAATAGTTCATGCGGCAACGGACAACCGTCAAGGTCTTGTATGCTACTGTACAGGATTGTCTTTGGATCAGCTCTTTAAACTCCATCTTGCAAAGGACGTGGAACGATAGTCTTGATTTAGCAGACAAATTCGGAAGGAGCAAATGAATTTCACCAGTCCAATTGTGCTTTTCTTTTTGGAGTTTCTCCGACAACTACTGCTCGTTACCGCACAATCGCTTTCTATAGGCGGTATGTCACCATCGAATGTTAACTGCGGCGCTCCCAATAGTTACCTACAGATGGTGATGGAAACCGCCTGCGTCACTTCTCGCTGACCGTCGGCATTGTACGGTATCCAATTGTCAACCCGAATTGGATTTCAGAACTCCCATGCCTGGGACGAACTATTCAGAACCTCAAATCAACTCCACGAGGCAAATATCAACGGAACGGTGTGTCCCTAAAATCACGTTTCATTTCCGCCAACAAACCAAAACCTAGCATCAAAGACTGAACATGTCGAAAACTGAACATGGAAGTGGTGGCAGATATTATATTCTTGTAAAAGGGTCAAATTCATGCTATTGACATCAATCTGCAGCTTCTCATTCTGCGCCGGGTGACTCAATAAGTGTCCTTATCTCGGAATAATCCATAAAAGGGGTCATACGTGACCATTTCACTCTGCGTATGAGGTCCCGTGCTCCTATGTCCTGATTTCTCTCCTTCAACTATAGAATTTAGACTCTCTTAAAATCAAATCAACTTACAATCTGGTGGAAGTTACTATGACAACTCTTATTAGTGTCTCTTTATAAATTTCCAGATATGGAAAGGCTTGCGTGATCCGGCTTCGAGCTGGAGAACTATGCATTTGGGCGGCTGCGTGGTCGAGTGAGTTGGCCCATTGGGAAGGGTCTCTCTAAATAAATAAAGTGTTGGGATGGTCTGAGGAAGACCTTTTCTTGAAAGTAAAAGGGGGAAGTACCGGAACAATCATAGTGAACACCACTATCACTTCGTTGCAGTGAATTACCCCTGAATATACCATTCCCCCTGGTTATACCATTACCCCTGAATATATCATTACCACTGAATTTGTCACAACGCGCTCGATAATCATGAAGTCATGAACGTGGTTTAGGCCTCTCCCACTACTATATAAAACCGAGACTTGTCGACAATTTCCACCTCTTCTTGCATGAGTAGTATTATTCTTCTTGTCTTGGTTGAGAAGTATCATTGGGTTGAAAGACGCATTGATTTCAGACATGGAAAGATATTGTCTTCAAATTGTAGGCACAGCAACCACGGGCCACTGTGGTGTGGAAAAGTCGAAAGACCGGTGGCAGACTACTCTTCTGTGCGCTGTGGTGGTATAAGAAACCAAAATTTCCTCGAAGTTTCGGAGACAGGATAGAAGGAAGTTAGCAGTGCTTTAGAGCATTACCACTTCACTATGATGAAGATCACTGAAGGATTACACACTAGTATAAATCCTCGTCTATTTGGTTGAAGATAAGCTCTCAGAGATCCCAGAGTAGCAATAGTGAGCCCAAAGTTTGTTGTAACCCAGCAATCGGCCGCAAAGTTTGGCTTTCAAAACTCACCCACGGAATATCCCTATTCTGTGGATCTTCAATCTGAAGCTTTCTACGGCTGAAGACTGAGGTGTAATTGAAGCATCATCTTTATAGAAGAAGACTACAGGCGGTCTCATGCTTCCCATAGTCATGCCTCTTACTATGGCCCGCAGTGTCGTAATATCATATCCCATGAATAAGCCATACGGTACCTGATATATCTTTCAACATTAGAAGTTTAAATTCTCTCCGCTAATATAAATTCACCTCACTTACCTCCCTTCCATCTTCTTCTCGAATCGGGATTAGGATCTTTGGGAAGTTTGAGCTTGAAGGTGATAGACAAGATTACCGCACGTTCCAGGACTGCCCTTACTGCGGCTCTTTCCACATTTGTGGTCCGGGCCACGCGGACAACATCATACTCATTGCCTTGCTCTCTGAAGAGCATATTTGAAAGACCTGGCTTTGAAACCGGGTAAGAAGAGACATGGGGAGCAGGCAGTGATGAATAATAACAATTTTCCTTCAAAATACGCCTGGGTAGATGGTAAACATCATCATCAATCCGGCGACGAATGGCCGTATTTCTTACTAAAGGTCCAAAATGGTTATCACAAACCGCAGAGACAATTTAATTTCACGAACTGATTGGTCAGATCCAATTACAACCACACAGGCTCTACCAAGCGTCCCAATTGAGAAGCTGTGCGCTATGATGCTGGAGTTGAGGGTTGAGTCTTCGGTGGAGGAAGCAGGTCTATATGTTGTAGAACTCCTCATGCCTAATATGTCACACCATCTTCCTCAAATGACTTATGACCTCTACCTCTTACCTTATGCTGCAATTCCTGAGCAATATGGTCATATTCACTTAATAATGACAGAGATACCCCATTGAACATAGAACGCAGCAGCTGACTTACTTCAGTGGTTCTCTCTTTCAACTATATAGATCACTGTATGATCGCCCTCTTCTACTTCTTCTCCCGATCAGAAGCAGAGGATTGAGACAAGGATAAAGATGTCATGAAGGACATTGACTGAAATTGACAATCACAGTCAAGCAATTCTCTGCTTTGAGCGGGTCAAATGGGCCGTAAATATCAATACTTATCGGGGTCTACGAACATTCGAGAGAATGAGTTGGACGTGTGTAATAGGTGATTAAGAGTTTATTGTCCTGCAATGGAATGTTCCTTATACAATACCCTATTGAGTGTCTCTCTCTTTAAAATAACACTTAGAATTTTCTCATGGTTTCTTCCTAGAAAAATCAAGACATATTTGGACGGTTCAAGTTTTATATATAGCCTGGTGTCTCTCACATATTATGCGGTGTCGGTTGATGACGTTCATTTTATCGCCTTCGCTTGTGACTTTATATGGGAGAAACATCACAACATCAGTCGAACAAGTTCAGGGATTAATGGAGGATGATGAAAAGATTCATTACTCTCTATACTGAAGACTATTCGCGTGATTGAATGATGGCATACTTCACTACCAATCGAGATTAATGTCCCATTCTAATGTACAATACTGTAGTATCACCGCAGCTAAATCACTTGATGCTTTCTGTTCGTTCCAGCGAACACTGTGGTAAAACCCGGAGGTACATCTACAAGTTAATTTCCATTGCTATACAATGTAAGTCATGTTTCCCAATGGAAATGGGAACTCACGCTGTTCTCCTCAGAACTTCTCCGTTGCAATAAGTTCTGAGGATGAGGAGGCAGGTTTATATAGACCTCTCGGAGCGGACTTCATACTCAATAGGTCACGCATTTTGTACAGATGACTGCCCTAGTGTTTGACTCATGACGAGTGTTCTCGCCTTTTTGTGTCATGTTCCTTTGTCCAACTGACAGTTGGTATGTTGACGTACCCCTGAACAGGTCATGCAGCAACAAACACGTTCCAGGGGCACTGTTTCTACTATATAAGACTATCTCTTGCCATTTTCTCCACTCTTCATTTAATTATGAGCAGTCTTTGATCATTTGCTGACGTGAAGCAAATAATCAATTTGTGGAAATAGCAAGCTATGGCAAGTTCGTTCTTCCTTGGAGGAATCATTCAAACGAGTGACGTATTAGTAGAGCCTTGAAGTACCTACAAATACTACTGCTGTAGCCGCCACCGGCAATATGGTATTAACAAAGACGTTCCCCAAACAAAGAAGGGAGAGGAACTGAAGGAATGATGGTGACGATGTACAGCATCATCACACCTCTTCTATGGAACGAATATACGCGACATGATAATTCTCTCCCTCATTGTTCTGGAGGTAGTCGGTTGCTACAACCCCGAGTTCTTTAGTCCTCCCGTCGCCCGTCGCCACGAAGGCGAATATCCTGAAAGTAGGCAACGCCAATCATGTTGTTGCGGACGAACCACACAGGCAATTCAACACGCGTAAATATTTTTACTTGAAGTCAGGCAAGCAATTTCCTACACTGATATTTCGATGTTGAAGTCTCCAATTCAGACCTTCTCTGCTGGAGGGCAATTTTGGTCAAGGAAGTGGGTTTCTATAGAAGTTATAGGGCGGGCTTTATGCAGACTGGATCATGCTTCTTGCACATATGACTTGTTTATATCTTATCCGGTGATGGTATTCTTGGATTAATCCGTTCCGTTCAGCTGATACGTTTAACGGGTTTACGCATACTCAGATAGGGAGCGTATAGGGACCAATAGGTGTTCACCAACAGATGATATGTATATCAGATCAACGTACATTGGTTGAAATTCTAGAGAAACAATGGACAGGACTGCGCTGTAATACAGTCGAAGAATGGTATGGGGTGGACATGGAGTTATAATACAACACCTGAAAAGAGATAAACTCATGTGAACTGTTAGAAATTCTCTCCGGCATCCCGTACAGTACACTGTAACGTTCAGCTATCGTACAGAGTCTAGAGAAAGCAGAAGTTCGGAGTTCAGCAAAAGTACGTATAATCTTACAGTCCTTAATTCAAATAAAGAGTGAACGAGGGGATCCACAGTCGCGTGCCATTGTACTCCTATACAACATATGGGAAGACGAAACCTTCCCTCCCATCAAATCAGGCATGAACAACCTCAAAAGCCCCCAATCTGGCGCCGTAGACGCGCATTTCTGCGGCGCAGCCACTGGACCTCACACTGCAGACCTCGGTTGTCGTTCTGCAGCAACGCCATTGCCCTGCTGGTATGTTAGAGTCTCCACTCAAGACTTGAGCAGTACTAGTTCGCGTGAACCAACTTGCCGCGCGTTTGCTTGTACAGTATTTTGCAATGCTATAGAACTGAATCATGAGCCGGCGGGAAAAGATGAGCTGGCACAAGACCGGAGCGTACGGAGTGCGGCGTTGTAGGGCGGGTACTGGGTATATGGCGCTGGTTGGTGCGGAGCCAGTTGCGGGTACAGAGACGGGCCCACAGTACTGAGTGGTCCAACTGTACCAGGCTCGTTGGGCGTACTGAGACTGTTGGTACGGGGTCTACCGGTTGTACTGGGCCCGCTGATTGTACGGCACGTGCTGGATGTACGCTGCTTGCTGGTATGGAATTAGCTTATTGTACCGCGCTTGCCGGATGCACGAGAGCGGATTGTGCTGTGTTCTGTACCAACCTTGCTAGAATAAGAACATCGAGGGCTAGTTGGCGGCTGGCGCTTAGGTACGAGGCACGAAGGAGGGAGAAAGTTGTGTGTGTATACTCTTAGGACTTGTAGCATAGAAGAGGTACGTAGCTGCGACAAGAGCTTTTAAGGAATGGGATAGGCTATCTCACGCATGTACCAGATTCTAACAGTATAGATTAGTATCAGGATAAAAAATTACAGAAGAAAACCACATTGTGTCTGACATGTCGGACCCGGGAGGCAAAAGGTTGTGGGCTTAGCTGAATGAGTAAACAAAGGCTCGGTGGTCAAGTGGAAGGGTATATGGTAGTGGCCTGGAAAATCTGCTGGTGAAGTAGAACTAGTGAAGGAAGGTCTAATGTGAGGTAATCAACCCTATTGAGATCTAATATCGTGACGTATCCTATCGGTATCGCAATAAATGGAGCTTGATACGGCTCGATACCATTTGATATGCTTTCGCATTACAACCTCCGTATGCTGTAGAGCGGGCGCAGTATTTTCCGCTGTACCGTATGATACAACATACGATAATTAACTGCGCGTCAGAAGTGGACGGGTTCTCGAGCTTTCTCTTGAACAAACACGGGTCCAACCTCATCCTGGAAAGCCTATGAATGGGTTGAAAATTTCATGGAAGCCAACATCTTCAGACCAGGCGAGCGAAGAGTGAACGGAGAGTGATTCAAGTACTGCTTCGACAGAAGAGCTTGAAAAACTGGTGAGAAAAGAATGTTCTTCCTGATGCTCTTTACCCTTATTTTATCTCGCTGTATGAAAACAAGACTGGTGTAGGAATCGGGAATGAAAATAACCGCCCTTAGACGGTCGTCATATCTGGAGGTAGAGCCTCTGAATGAAAAGATCATGGACTGGAGTTTGTTGATAACAGAACCGTAGGAAGAGAGAAGGAAATATCGAGAAAGGTACGAAGAGAACATCCGAAGTGAATACTTCAGAAGCTATTACTTGAAAGGAGAGTTTACCATGTCGTGGAGTCTAAGATAAATGATACTAAGGACGCAGGATGGCCTTATTCGCCCTTGAGGGCACACTCGGCGGCGGGAGTAGGAGTAGGTTAGAACAATTATCGAGTTTTACTAGTATTCCGCTGTCCTTCGAATGCTCAAAGGGCCCTATTCTCCGTCAGGAAGTGAGCTTAACTAGGCCAATGATGCTCAGCAGTGGCAATAGGGTTAAATTGCTGAATGGACAATCTCTTGAAACGTACATTTGCATATGCAGAAGAGGTTACGCAGACGCAGAATCCTCATCAGATCATATGGAAAGAAATAACAGGGTTTGTACTGTATAACTTGAACTTTGAGACATCTTCACCAATTAGGAGACAGGACTTGAGCCGTGAGCCGTCAGTCCAGGGAGCCCAATATGTCGACGTTCGAGGCCATATCTATTTTGCTGGTATTACGCCAGACCATGGCATCGGTCGCAAGTCGTTCAAAAGAGAAAAGATAAGAAAGAAGAAGAGACTAAATGGTGTACTTGGTCGCGAGGTAATGAAAGAGCTAGGAGTAACGGCGAAATCGCTCCGCTCAAGAGAACCGGATATGCCACTATCACGAGAGAATGCATTGGTGCTGCACCGTGCTGAAGCGGCACTTCTCAACGAGGTGAAAAATTGCAATGAGTGAGACAACTATTGTGGTTGAACACCACTAGCGAGGAGAAAATATCCCTTGGACGATATTTGAAGTTTCTCCCATCATGATGTCCACCACAGCGATGATGTTTTCATAGAATCTGACATCGAGGCGCGGAAAGCGACGAATCTTTTGCCCCAATTCTGATGGGGCCAGTTTCATCGAGTAACCAGAACACAGCACTGCTGCTCTCCTTCTGGATTCTTTTCTTAGCAGTAATGTTTTTTGTCATGAGACTCCCCTCTAACTGCACGATGCTGATTTGGAATGTTTCTTGGTCGATCTGCAGTACAATTTTTGCGCTGTTGAGTTCGCCAAAAAAAAAAATAAAAAAATAAAAATAAAAATCAACGGCTTGGTATTTTGTGCGATATCTTCCATTAGCGCGGAGTGAAGTCGAAGACAGAGACGGCAGAATCCGTGAAATCCTTCCATGGATGGGTTCATGGATGTAAGCTGGATAAAGTGATTCTTAGCGTAACTTTCTCCATGAAGCAAAGGTCGTGGCTAGCTGATAGCTGGTTGGACTAATTGCGTTAATCGGTTTGACTCTAGGATCCAGTACATTCATGTTCGAAACACCCTAGACACTGCCCGTAATAATAATAAAAAGACTATTTATCTATAGGAGTCTACAGAGCCTCTTCGAAAATAGTCTCCCCCGTGTGAGGCTATGCGGCTCTGTAAGGCAGATTTCACAAACCTATCAGCATTAATCAGAGCTGCACCAGCCACGCTCATATTCTGGTAATAAACATGAAACAAGAGCAAGGAAAACTACGCGGAATGGAAGAAGGTCGCAATAATAATGCAAAGTCATGGAGAAATGTGAAGAAGTCGGACCGTCAAGGATTGGAAGCGGCCTGGCAAAAACGTCCGACAAACTTTTTAGGATGTTGAGATGCATCGTATACGTGTCGTGCACTTCAGAAGCGGGTGGCAGCGGGCCGAAGGGACAACCCGTCAGGGCAGATAAAGCCCATCTTAAGATCACTTCCTACCTGGAAGCTTGCGAGTTTCAAGTCGTCATGCTGTTGTTTTGTGGGGTAAGCCTTTATGTCCGTAAGGAACACTTGAGTTGACAGACGCCACCGGAGAAGGAGTTGCACAAGGTCGTGGCTGGAGAGCAAGTTTCTTCTTTTTCTTCTTATCATCATCATCATCATCATCATCATCATCACCACTTTACTGTTGCGACCCTGTGAGACAGCAGTAGTAGTGAGATCATCACCACTTGCGAATGGCTTACCAGAGTACGGACACCTCCCGTTACGCTGGGCAAAGACGCTCTCACGCTCATCACTCTCACCAGGATAAGAATCCTTCGCACAGCTCCGCTGGAAAGGTACGAAAAACTAGTCGACGCATAGTTCCAAAAGATTGTTAATTAATCCAGCTCTCGATATCGCACGCTCTACTAGATGTCGAGCGACAGCTGGCCGCTGTCGTAGCCCGTTGATCTTTATTAGGCCTTCCTAACAGACGACTAGATCTGCGATGCAACGTCAAAGGAGACTTTAATGTGTCCCTGTGCTCAAACTAGTTTGCTCTTCTCTTGGACCTGAAGAAACCCATGGGAATGGCCAACGGTTTTTCCATGTGCTTTTCATATCCAATTAATATATCTCCCTTGTAGGCTACATCATCCTTGAGCTCTCGCCTTGAAGTACGTTCTCGTGGGACCTTTTAAAACCAATAGACTGGCTCGGGGAAGTCTGGAAGTTCCGGATACAACAAGGGATGTACTTCTCGTACGTCCGACTTCGTCTGTCGACTATATCATCGCTGTATTAGACGCGCAGCACTCTATGTCACGAGCTACAGCGTTGCCAAACATCCATGACAGACGCCAATTCAGAGAATCTGTGCAATGAGGGTGCAGATTCTGCGCGATAGCGTCTTTTAATCGACACGCATATATTCACTGCAAACACTTTGGAGACACCCTGCTGTCGCGAGTATCCGACAAGAGGGAGCTTTTTATCCATTGTACAAGCCCTAGGTAATTATCTGTATAGCAATTTCCTAGGTTTTACAGTTGACCCATACTCCTGGGCAGTGGGCACAGGTTCTGCAGAGTACTACTGCGAGACCAATTTTCATGGTCAGGGATGAGTACAGAAGTATTGTTGATCCATACTTGTAAAGGACCATGACGGCAAACCCCATTGAGATTTCGTTATCCTAAGCCGAGCCATTCAAGGAAGAAGGAGACCCCGATAATTGATTAGCCTTGTCCCACTGATAGTCACTGCTGCAGTGCTGAAATGAGAGGTCCCATCTACTTGGAAATATATAATTCAACTTCTGCTTACGGACGTACTAGCATTGTGCAACCGTAGTACAACCTAGATCAACAGGATCGAAAGAGCATTTTCTTCAGCATTTAGTGGTTATCGTTGAAAGTCATCAAGCGAGACAAGCGACAAAGCCGAACGTTTGTCGGTGATAAGGGAGGATCTCCCTACGTTCAGCTGGTTAACAAGTGTCAGTTCCCATGCAGATTCCGTGCATGATGCGGGGGCGGAATAAGACCGGCCATACTTGACGAACAGGTTACTGAAATCGCGCTGGAAGATGCTGATCATATGACAGTATCTGAATGTACCATCTCGATATCAAGAACCGGTCTCGGACACAGATTGACGGCCGAATGATCGCAGACCCTAAAGGCATCGTAAGTGACGAGTATGACGTCGATCACTAGAAATCGTCGCCAAAGTCCATCTCGGTTCGCGGGCATCACCTAGTCAACGTATGGAAGGATGTCTCTGGTTTCAAATTGACGGAGGCACTGGTTGAATAGAAGGGATATGATAGACTGATTTCAACGCAGATATGTCCGAGGCCGCGAACATTCTACGTTAGGATACGGATACTTCCAAGGTACAGAACATCCCTTTAGCACAAGGGTTCCAGTGCTAGGGAACGAGCCTCCAATGCTGGTAGGCCTATCCCGTATGATGGGTATGTATCATAAAGATGATCGCCGGCTTCAAAAAGTTCCGATTATGGGCAAAATTGCAACTTGAAGCTGCTTCGAACTGCTCTCGCCGGGCCTGGGTTCTTTTGAAAGTCCCCAGAACTGCATATCTGTGGCGACTGAGACATTTGTGGAGTTTGAGAAAGGGTCAGACAAGCTGACTTGGGCCGCGCACTGAGAAGGGCCGACCTTACATCTGAAGGCATTGATTGGTACATTCGGATATTGTTTGGAATATGCCATATTCCGAAATTTCTGAGTGGTCACTGCTCACTCGGATAGCTTGCTTGGATGTGAGGTACAGACATGCAAAGTCATATCTGGACGCACACCATCAAAAGGTCCGCCAGCCCTGTGATCGTGGGAAACTGGGAAGGACGCTCCTCGCGAGCGGAAGGATCATGATGCTAGACGTTAGAGAATAGAGCTACTGAGCTAGTTTCCCTAACGCTTATCCTCTCGATCTGGGCTTGAGAGACGTTCGGTGATGAACTGACGTTCGTTTCGTTCCGTTTCGAATCGGCTCGTCGTAAACTTGCCGCAATATAGAAAAAGATCAGGAGCAGTGAGAGAAAAGGGAAAGGACTGGAGTTGAAAAGTAAGGTTTGAGACAAAATTGGAGTCAAGTGCTGCTTCCGAGGAATATCTTTAGCAACAATTGCAGCCGAAAATGGAAAATTAGCTCACAATAAGTCTAGGAAGTTGCCAGCCAAAGACCTTTTAGCTGTAACCGCTGAGGATGATTTGGGGTATATTTGGGATAAATATGGACGAAGACGTGTGATAGATCTACTTCTGGGATCAATTGCTGTTAATAGAACCTATCTCGATCATCGGCATGGGCGCTTGAAGCAATTTAACGGGGGAATGACTTGATCCGTAACAGGCGCTATTAAGTCTCAGCAAGCGATGAAACGACGCAGGAGTCTGCAAGAACCGCTGCAGGTCTGTCACCAAATGGGCTGAAACAGGAGTTAATTAACCCTAATTTTCAGAGATTACATGGATGAGATGGTTAGAAAGATGAGAATGGGGGCGGGGATGGGCTCGTGGGGAGTCGGCGTGGGACATGGGGGTGGATAATTGGGGGGATGTGAGGGAGAGAAAGGAAATTTGGGCGAGCACGACCGAACACCGACCACCAGCCAGAGCCACGATCAGCAACAAGTTCCTACCACC
>MU006092.1:1516110-1691054 GCA_010093705.1 Patellaria atrata CBS 101060
TTTTGGGATACTAGGGACAGCATTTTGCGGGACGGTTTTCCGCTTGGAATATTGCAATACGTTCAAGGATTTTGGAGATCTGGTCAACAGTCTCGCAGTTTTCTTTCCTGCAAATAATTCATTGTTCTATTCAGTTCAATTTACTTTTTCATTTATCACCTCTTTTCTCTTGCCTGGAATGGTAATTAGAGCGGTGTTACCCTTTCTATCCATAGTTAGCTCTCTCAGCTAAAAACCTTGAAAGCTCAATCTTCGATGAGCTTATCTCTCAGCCCTGCCCACGCTCCGTGAAGCTGATCGCATGACATGCTTTGCTCAAATTGCTTGTTTGCTATGTACGACCATCGATGCAGTTACACTGTCGGCAGTCGTGTATGGCTTCTATTTCGTCCGACCACTTCATTAATTATCGCGTCTATTTTCGCATCTCTTTCCTCCTGGTATTCCACACAATCCTCGCGATCAGACTCTACTTCACAGTCCCATTCTTTTTTAATTTACAATTAGACCCCAGGATCCAAATCAGGGAATTCGGACCCCAAAAGTCCACGACACGGCAGGGTAACCCGGTTGCACCCGCGTCTAAAAATCACTTTCACCCGAAGGTTTGACTGTACGCTCTCTATATCACCGAGTCTACCTACAGTGACTCCCCGTTGACGTCGCTTCATCGCTTGCGACGCGGGCCGTTGATGAGCAGACAATCATGTTCTGATGATGATGATGATGGTCGTACAGAACGGCGATAGCAAGGGTTAGACCTACGCGGCGCTGCATCGCGGCCCCCCACAGGATTCCTCTAGAATTTTTTTTTTAGCATCGTGACTCTGTAAAGATGCACGGCCGTTTCAAGTAGTTCAAGGGAATAGAGTCCGAGAATGTTCTCGAAGGCGGTCACCGTAGCTCCAGAGTTGTCACGAAGTGGTTTTCGGCGACTTTTTGTACTACCATCGCGTATAAGTCAAGTGTAAAATTGTCCGGTAGTGGTTCGTCTGGATGCGCACAGTGCATCATATGCTACTATAAAGACACGGTAGAACTGTTGATGAAACCCATCCCGGTTATTCTAGTAATATGCCTACTTGGGTCTACTGTTCGCAGTGTTCAGGTGGAGGAACTGGGGAGAAGGATTCAGACGCAATAATAAGCTTATGCGGATTGAGGTACATGTACAGTATCTGTAACTGACTACCAGCCTTATGGCTCAAATGACCTATTTCTATAGAACCAATACTATCGCCGACATAGCTGGCACGAGCATCAGATTGCTGAGTGATTAGCGATCTCACCATCTGCACTCCAGGTTCAACACCATCTTCCCCCATGGTGTCGTATGAAATTGGTAATATCGGAGTCTCGATTGCTTGCACATGACATAATCTGATTTCCTTATACAGCATTGCAACCATCCGGTTGGATCATAGCTCTCAGTAGAGCGACGTAAGATGATATATTCCGTACTCTCCGTACCCATTTTTGCATACAAAGATGGTTCTCGTTGACGCACGCTCACTCTTATCATTTATTCGGTGGTGTCGGTCAAGCCGCCAGGAAGTTCGATTTTGAACAATTTGCTCTTTGAGATCTTCAGAAGCAGGGGCACGCTTTTTGCGATTTGAAATCTTTCTCGCTTGACATTTCAAGAAAAAGACACCAAGGGCTCGTGGCACCCGATAAGGCGTTCACTAAAATTCTATAAGGCGTTAGGAGCGTTAGGAGTGCAAGGTCACCCATCGCTTGGTGCACAAGGGGGTTATCTATTCTCGTACCACGACCCTTCTTGGCACAAGGCACTCTTCCTGTCTCGCCAAGTCGAATTCTAAGCCTCATCTTCCGTTCTCTTCATCCCCATCTACCGTAATTTTCGCACAACTAGCGGCTCTGCTCCTCAGGATCAAGGGATATAGAAACTGCCACTTTCCATATTTACCTCTTACGATCATTGGGATTTGCTCAAAGGCCCTGGTCTAAGTCTATTGTCAACTCATTTTACCAGAATCAGCCTCGTACGATGGGCATTGACTTATCGAACTATGCTTCCTTGAATAACTATCGAGTCTTCAGTCACGACCACAACAGCAGTCTATCATAGCCATGATTCATGCGAACATCTTTCCTACTATCAAGTCATCGCTACCTCCGACATCTTGGAAATCACAGCATTCGCTTTGACGACAGAGAGGTAGGCATCCAGCGCATTCGTTTGCCGGACGAAAGAAGTTTCCCATCTACCTGCTCGTAACTCTCCTGTCGTTGCATTATTCTTGTCTGTTTTATTTACCGCATGTCACTATATTGTGAACTGTCCCGACAGATCACTTCTTGGAAGGGATGGAGCCCACAAAACCTCATTGCTCTCGTTGCTTTGCGTCGCACTCAAGCAACAAAGAGCTCTTGACCTGACCGCTTATGATCGTTACTATAACTACCTTTTAGGAGAAAATGGTGCTCTAGAGTGTTGATCCCTCTACTGCTTTCATGGAAGGCAACAGATTGAGGATAGAGTAACGCTTGGGTTGTTTCCACTTATCACCTCAAACCGTCTCTCCACATGTCAGCTTTTTTATCGTAAAATGCGCCTTCAACTTTCCCAGATGCCGACTGTATGCGTCGTCTGCCCTTGGACTCCCCCCTTGAGGTGATTTCTTTTCGTCTATTTTGGAAATGTTTTCCGCGCAAAATTTTCGGTGCCCCTGCGGCCTTCTCAAGTCATAACTATCGCCAGCAACGGCAAGACTGTGTCTCAATACTACGAAGTTAACATAGTTATGGGATCATTGATCTCAAACGAGTACAACTGGGGTTGATTCTTCAATCACGGCAGATCACGCAGTATCACTGTCAAGAAGCCAGATGACCGTGCGGTCTGTACCCTACAGTGATCAGCACCTCGACGGCGAAAGAAACTCACGAGCGTCTTTGCATTCTGCGTGCTCTAGGGTGACTGAGTCGCACTCCAGGTCTCGATACCATGATTTTCCGTGCACAAAGAATGGCGCAGCACTGTAAAGACAAACTGTGTAACCTCCTAACGAACTGGGAAGTCATCAGGAGTAGTGGCTCAGAGTCAAATCCGTTATCTTGCTGCCGTGAGGGCTTAGCTTTCATAGACTTCCCCGCTTGGAAAATGCAGAAGATATGCAGAATACCCCTGCCGTTGTCAAACTGAAGAATGGGGTCTTGTTTCAATTTCATACTGACCTTACCTATCGGTCCTGTGAAGCATGAGGGTGTACAGACTGTGCGGAAGGTGACTACGCTTTGTTACAACCCATAGCATCACTGCGCATTTTCGAAATCAGGTATCTGAGTGTAAATTGAACTTGACGGTTGTACAAGACGGCAAGTCGGGACGTGGGGAGCACAATACCATTGCAGCGGATGTATTCTGCAAAGTAACACACTTCGACGAGACGAGCCGAAGACAACGTCGGGCGATTTATGTCACCTGTGCATCCGGACAGGGTTGTGTTGACAGTGCATCGGCAATATCGAGGTAAACCAAAAAAAGACATGTTCACTGAATAAAACAAGATGATAACAATTCATATCCTCTCCAGTCCCCGCAAGTGGAGGGACCGTATCCTTGGAATATCTACTGCAGTTTCCAAATGTTGGTACATTACTTCGAATCAGTAAGATAATGAAACGAGATGAGCTATTACAAGATCACCACATCTGTGCGCACTGTATAGAACTACACGAGGTTTCCAGGGTATCTAGTCGTCGATCAAAATCATTCAAGGCATCGTTATTTTGTGATACGTGTCAAAAGTCCTCTTCGATGCGAGTTCAGCTGGAACACCATGCCCACCCGCAAGATCCATATCGGTACAGCGAACCTGCTTGTTGAAGGTCCGCATAGTTCTAGGCTACGAGGTACATCCATTACCAACACATAGTGGGGAACTTAGAAGTATCAACATTGGAAGAAGAATAGGTTCTCGAGGCGATTATTGCCGGAATACTCACCATTTGTTAGGCAAATCTTACCTCAGGTCGCCACAGAAGCCTCGTGCAGTGGCAACAATACCTCGAGAGTATTGAACCGACCAACCATCGTTATCCGATACTGATCCACCCCGATAAACACGAGCGCCGTACATGAGGATGCAACACGATCCTGAGAGCGGGGGATGTCCAATACCCAGAGTATGGATGCCTACAGCCACGCGACCTGGAATCAGCGATATGCGGCTCGCCGAAAACGCAGCGGAGGTATTCTGGGGCTTGGATAAATACTTTAACGGGTATACAACAGACGATCACTCGTCAAGAGACGGCAAGCTCGCTACTTTATCGAGGTTGTATGCGAAACGTTGAACTCAACCTTCGTGGAATGAAACGAGTCGTTGCTCTTGCAGGACGATCATAAGTCGCTGAAATCTATGATAAGAAGTGGCAATATCATGCAGACCACCCTTTGTCGAGTCCTTCAGAAGGAATGATTGACCAAGGTCGGCGACTGTATGAGAGCGGGGTTCGGCCAGAGGTAGGCACAAGTATTGTTCCTGTACGGTATGTTAACGAGAGAAGTAGATTCTATTTTCCTGCCTTCGAAGGCAATGATTTATTGTCTGTGCAAGCGGGAATAAGCTGAGCGATGGCAAAAAGCATTGATACCCACGAGTTCTGCGCCGCGTAAATGTCCGAACACCACGAGCTGTTACGGCAAGCACGCGAGAGAGGCGCTACGGCCATTCCGTAGATGCAGTTTGATAGCCCAGTTCTTCAAAAGAATACCGTTGATGGCGGAAATACACTTCAGCGGCAAATTCACCGGATAGAAGACATCGCCGACTGTTCTGCGAATGTATCAGGGACGGGAACAGGTCGTGACGATAAAACAACCTAGAATTTCAAACCCAAAGATTTACCGCAGCTGAATTACAGTAGAGATCCATCAGCTCTCTCCGGAGTGCCCATCTCAGTTCGCCTCCTACCTTGAAATTTCTTTCACGCGACTAGTCTTCCACATTTCTAGTTGTCAATTTCAAGATTCCCTAGTCATTCACGTACAAGCTCTATTTGATCTCTATCATATTCATTGCTGGAAATTTCTTACCTTACGATATTTATTACCAAGCTTTTAAGGTACTTCCCTCAACGCCTGTAGATTTACCTTCTCCAAAGTTTGTCCGCTTTGTTATATCACTTGTACAGTATATCAGCATCCTACCGTCAATCATTTTTACAGTGGTGAACAACGTGTGAACAGAGGGACACCAGAATTGACGTCCAGCTTTCTGGAAAATGTTCACGAGGTCGAGTTCATGCCTAGAATCACACTCCAAGAGTTACTTATCAATCCAGAGCCAGCGTTTCTTCTCGTTATCGAAACTACAATTCTCGTATGCATTCTTCTAGTGATATGAAGGGTAAGAAACCTAGCGCCATTCCAGTTCATCTGATGCTACATCGTCCGCGAAGCAGATGGTTTCAGTACGTAGTTCCGTAGCATCTCATAGCCTTCCAACGAAACAGTTGAACAAAAGTAAATAAAGCAATCCAAACTCAACACCATCACACTCGGTCATGACAAAATGATGTTCTGAAATGTTTCGTAGTCTTATCGCCCTTGTGCTTTATCCCATGTTGCGTTTACAGTCTCCTATGAACTCATTCGGAGATTTTCTTCCCTACACCTGTCCTTTATAAAGTACATTCTACACGCCTACCCATCGGTCCAGATTAACTCGTCAGTACTAGATTGACTATACTTACCATGTTTGTCCCGGCGCAGGTACTCTGCATGGGAGCTTCAAGTCCTTTTTCGTTCGACGGGATTTGTGTGTTGAGCCCATAATGGTTGAGCATTAGGAATGATTATGACCGATGTTTCGGTTCTCCTGCTGAGATGCCGGTTTGGTTTTTGTTTGCTCTCTACTCTGTTGGTAGAGTAGTGAGAGAGGTGTCGATATCGGTCAAGCATAGTAAGCAGAGAGCTCCCCGTGCCCTCCTTCGATTAACAACCCCTTATCAGTCTTTCGATCATATCGCTTCGTGTTGTGTTATCTACATGACCTATATTACGCTACAGATTACCAAATAACCGCATCTCCACCCCCAAAGTTGAAGAACACCTTACGTCGTCCGCTCCTGCCTTTTTATATTCACATCGTTTCCCAACTCAGCGTCCGCACGCTAACTCGACTTAAATCCAACCTACAACGCCGAAACCCCAAAATTTCTCCGTCACAGTCGGCTACTCCGGCCCATCCTCCCGCTTGATAGGATGAAACAGCATACCCCTCAAACACATCCTCCCACTCCCCTCATTCTCCTGCTTCGCACCCCCCTCACCCCCCTCAATTTCACCCAACCACCTCCTCCACACCCTCGGTGCAAAATCGCTATTGTAATAAAAGCTACTGCCTTTCAAATTATGCTCTCCCCACCCAAACGGGCTCTCATGGGGCTTTTGCGGGTAGTTGAAAATCTTATCCATATACTCCAGGTCCCAGTTGTGGTCGAAATAGACCGGGTGCGGGGCGTAGACAGCTTTGAGACCGTAGTGGAGACACATTGTCGGGGGGAACATCTCGGCGAACATGTTGCGCTTCTTGAGGACGTTTTCGTCGTGCATGGTCTGAAGCAGACGGCGGGAGAGGCGGGAGACGGTGACGATGGCGGCGCGGCGAGGGGGAGGGGGGAACTTGCTGTTGTAGCCGTTTATATCGTTGCGGAGGGGCCAGTTGGTTACTTCGACGTCGAAGAGGGGGTTGAAGGATATGAAGTCGGCGGGTTCGTCGACACCCCATTGGTTGTTGTCCTCTTCGTAAGAGGATGGGGGAATGGTTCCGGTGATAGAGGGAAGCATGCCGGTGTTTTCGAATTTCAGAGGACCCCAGATTGGTGTCTTGCCACGGTTTGCTGTCTCCTGATCAACCATGGTGGAGAATTCGTTCCAGTTGCCGTGCTTGCGCGGAATCCAGAACCAAGCACTCCGTTCCCAAAGGCCCTTGCGGGGCTGCTTAGTTGCCCAATCCGCGATCCGCGAGGTGAGTTCATAATAATGACCCGAGTATCTGAGGTCCATTTCCCAGTTCCAGAAATAGTCGTATTCGGGGTGCTGCTGCGCAAACCACTGCAGCGGCATGTGTGGACTTCTATAAACGCCGTGAATTTCACCTTTTGGGTTTACATCCAGCTGGAAGTCGAAAGGACCAGGGTAGTAGGCTCTCATTTGTGGAACCGACCAAAGCGTTGCGAGACCCCAGAACTCCTCCGGAAGGTTCTCGTGGATGGTGCGGTTATAGATCTCTTCGGAGGCGAAGATCGGTATGTTTTCATCTTTGACATGTAGTAAAAGATGCACGTCATATTCACCGCCTGATTTCAGGGAAAGCTCGTTGATCATAGCACGTAGAGTCATGATACGATACGGATTCCACTTATATCCTGTCCAAACGCGCAGTACAAAGGCTTGTCGTACGAGTTTCTTCTTGTCGCTTTGGGAATCATCATGATATCTCTGCTTGTTCTTCTCATAACATTTTGCCTGTGCCTTGCCCCAGTCCATCTTACGGTAGTCAATCTTTCCTATAACGTCGAATATCTTCTCACTACCAGCTCTTTCAGACTTATCTCCTAATCCAAGGCCTCCATCTTCAGGGTTATACCCGTACCCGTACGGAGCGAAGCGTCCGAAACGGTCAAAGCATTTGTCCTCGGTTAAAGTTAGTTCTTCATACGATCCAAAGAACGGCTCAGTCATGTTTTGCGGGACCCCAGGATAAGCGTAAATGTCTGGCGCATGGACATTTTCTTCATCGTCCAAATAGCATTGTTCAATGGGCTGAAAATTGTCAAAGAATTCCAACGACTCATATTGCGGATAAGGGTTGAAAGGGTCGGGATCGAGTGGGAGAATAGGCTCTGAAGAAGGAGGTGCGGCGGCCTCAAACGAAGGGGACTGCGAATCAGGCGTTGTAGTATTAAAGTTCTGTTCGGATACATAATCGGAGTAAGGAACTAGTAGTTTAACGCCATTGTAGAAACCACCAAGTCTATAAATTACATAGGTCAGTTACTATGCTATACTTCAAAGATGCTATCATCCTACTTTGGGTACAGTTCCCAAGGAAACACCAATTTCGGTTTTTTGTGTTCCTCAACCCATTTGTTGCGCCGATGGATTCCCCCCGCAATGATGGCCGATAGGAATAGTAGAACTGCAGTTGCTAATACGATCAACCGCGCGGAGAACCTCGGTTGAGAGAAGACTGCATCCTTCGGACTCAGAGAACGCCATCGGAATTTCCTCCAAGACAGAGGGCTAAAGGGTGTGGATGCGCTCGAAAGCTCGTGTTCGGGTAGTTTCTCGTAAGAAAAGTTCGTCCTGAGCTTAGGGAAGGAAATCAAGCCGGCAAGTCGCGACAATGTGGGATTCATCACTCCTTAGGTTATCTGAGAAGGACGCGCATCACGGTTTGAGGGGTACGGGAAGCTCGCTCGATTGCACGTGGGACACCTCCAGTTCTAACCGGGGGAGAAGAGGATGGTTTTCGGAGGAAATATGGAGGGGGGAGTTTTATTGTAACGACCGTGAGTATCTGAGGTGTAGAAAACATGGTGAAGGCGAGAAGAGGCAGAAGAGGAGAAAGGTAGACGGCACTAGTTCTGGAGGGTACGTACACAATGTCAAGGTTGTTTGCTAGTTAATCTGGAAAGTGCAGCGAAGGAAGTTGCTTCTACATGCAGCGGTTACCATTTTAAGCCGTAACCTAATAGATCCCGTCATAGATTGGCTTTCGGTGGCTTGCTCGTGCTCTACTAGCATGAGTGTTGATTGGTTTTGTTGATAGCTTAAATTATGATTGACCATTCATCTTTAGGTTTGCAAAGCTTAATAAAAAGCGATTCCATATCGAGTCAGAGCGTGGCGGAAGAAATATGGGTACCGCGTATCGGCTAAGAAGAGGACTAATGACGAATTTGACCCTAGTTCTGAACTAATTTCTCGCCGCTGCATTCTCTAAAATTCCTTTTCTCATCTCCTTTACGATGCATCTGTTTTCCTTCTCCATCTCATCGTCTTATATCAAAATCGACGCTCTAAATATACTGTACAGTACCCCTTTTTGGGACACCATTATTGCCATTATTACCCCTTAATCACAGTTGGCGATGATACAACCTAATATATCTGAAACCCAAACGAGATTGTCGCTTTTCCGAACCTTGCATTTAACCAGTTTTCATTATGAGGCATGCCAGGCCATTATTGAGAAGGCGCCTCCCGCTTCCTCTAGATTTCCCCTGAAAATATCGGCGTCGAACTTCATACTCCAAAGATGTCAAACGTTAGAGCTAGAGAGTCTTGGTATAATACAGTAACTGATGAATGAATTCTCTCGAGCGTTCACTGCAGTTGGTAAGCATACAATCTTATCGCTAAGATTGCAGGCCCTTGTCAGATCCTTATCGATTCCTTGCTCTTGGCCGTTCATACGATCCAACAGCGAACCTTGCGAAGAGTTCGGAATACAGGAACACCTTCCCTATTTACACTTTGGCCTACTACAATATAGTTCTTGTATCTCCGGCTGTCGATCGGGGCTTTGCTTTGGTACGCAAGCATTGCTTCAAAGTATGCGCTACATATCAGTCGTATTCTCTATCCATCCCTTAATCGGTGCTTCCTAGAGAGATACAGAGTCCGCAATTTTGCTCGGCTTTGACTAGAGCCTGCCAAACGGATAAGGATCAATAAAAACAAAGGGTTTCATCGGAACGATTGATGATCGCTGAGGCTCCCGTCAAAGTTGATTAATATATGAAGATAAAGTGGTGTGTTGAGTATATCTTCAGTCAGTCCAAACATGATCATCACCAAAAGTCCTGCGCCCTAGTCGACGCTCTACATCTCTCCATTCTCTACTCACCCAAGACATCCCAGTATTATGAGCGCCGGGGACTGGCTCTGTTTCATTGCCATTCTGTTTCCTTTTTCCCCTTCCTTTCTTACCACTGGTGAGTTCAGCGATTTCTTCAAAAGCTTGAATGTCAAATTGCGTTCCATAGGTCGTCCGACTGAGTTCTGATGCATGATTCTGAATATATAAATTTTTCTCCACAAGCTTGTTTTCGAGCGCTTTGAAGCGGATGTATTGGTCCCTAGTCAATTTCTTCAACTCTGGTTTGTCGAGCATGGAATTCATCCGGGGCGGACCACATATTTCTCGGGACAACTCCTCATCCCCAAATCCGGCCAGCTCGGCTCGCAGACAGATCTTCCAGATCTCATTGGGCTCGATTTGGTAGGTTTCTCTGACCTTCTGGCTCCGCGAAGTGCTGCTGGCCATTTCATCGGAACCTGGCCCACCTATTTCAGACTTGTCAGCTCTAAAATCCCAGCAATATTGTTGTATTTTTTTATTCAACATATACTTCTTGGGTCCTTCGTTTGTCCATCATACCACCATCCGCGTTCCTTCATCCGAGCGATAAACTCCGCGCGAGATATCTCAGATACCTCAACAGGCTCTTCCACCTGTCGGAATACAGGCATCTCTTCGGTTGGGTCAGAGGAATGCTTTTGCTCTCTTCTGGCAGTCTAAGGAGTGGCCAATGACTTCTCTTCAAGAAACGGATGATGATGATGGTGAGTATAGGAAGCACTGATATGTAATCAGAATGTTTGTTTCCTTTGTCATGAGTGTTGACGCTCATACTACAAAGGTGTGCGCAGTCACAAGACATCAAGCGTCCACATGTGTCATACCATGTCACACTCTCATGCATGTGAAGGCGAGAGATGAAAATTGACATAGTACCGTGATTTGGCAATGTCTCTTTCTGGATCAGCAGGGAGGTGTTATCCCAGACCACCTGGTATTCTAATTGATGCTATCGTGAACGAACAAGGGTAGGTATAGAAATCGTGGAACTTTTGGTCAATAAATCTTTGCTAACGAATGAACTTCGCAAACAGAGGTACTAAGATTGCCATGGAAATGGTCTCTCAGTAAATGTAACAAACTTTCTCACCGGCCCATTATCTTCCCTTGGGTCATCATCCTTCTTCCATTCTACGTAATCGCACTCATCAGCCGTCTTGTCACACGTGTCTGGCTTCAGCATTGAATTAAGTAGGAAAAGGGGAAAACCAATATCTCCGATAGAGGCTCAAGCATCTAAATAACCACCTCCCCCAAATGTAGCGAAAAGCAAATAGCAAAACGGTTCCCACCTGCTCTTCAAACCCTGTTTTTTTTTTTTTTTTTTTTTCTGATCATATCACCCATATGGTAACAGATTGTTGGACAGATAATGGCTCCTCAAAGGGATGAACACGGCCAGTATCATTGCGGCGTGGTTTGTCCGTGATTCACGTTGACCCGATATTACGTTACCGGCCACATTATGAAAGAAGCTAGTAAAATATTGTATGGAGTGTTAAAGGCATAGTCATGGTGTTTGCCTGTTTACGTGGGTTCGGTGAGGGAAGTTATGGAGAACGTAAGAGTTTGTTGATGATCATTGGGTATGTATAAAGAACTTACGGGTATCGAATGACATGACTGTTCGGTCTTGTGGGTAGAGTCATGCTAACGAGATTTTGAATTGTAGTATGGTATCACAGGATCGAACGTATGGCCTAGTCTACTGCCTTTTTGGGGTTACATAGCCCGCGCAGCTCCCTCTTGAGAACTATCTACAACTCAAATTAACGCGGGTCTTAAACAGTCCATCGAGTGAAAGTGCTAACTTCGGGTGAATTCCTTGAAGACGCAACATTGCCAAACAAGGGAACAAGGGGGAACATAGTTATGAGCCATTTTGCTAGGAATTCCTCCCTCACCTTACCCCTACACCTCCATGGCGTTCACGCAGTGTCCACTTTCCAATGATGCTGGACTCACTGCCCGATATCATGGGGAACATCACCATGATTCCTGACTACTGCTTATCACCACCTGGTTATATTGATGATGGACATCATCACCTCCCATCTCCCATCTCGTACCTTTGATTTCCGGTTGGGCTTGTAAGCCCCACAAACCCCAAATAACACATGTCTCTCATCTAGGCACCACAAGCCCAAAACAATGAAAGCTGATACTGTGTAGTGGGGAAACCCTCTCTGTCCTGTTTCTCCAAGAATCTGTCAAACTTTGCTGCAACGGTGGAAGAGAACGTCGGGACTTTGTATATGAGCAGAGGCTCGTATCTGGTTCGTTTCGCAAGACAGGGTCAAGCGGATCATGATGGTATGCTGGTATGCTGCGAACTCCCGCACGTGGAGTTGAATTATAGGTATCATTCTTTTGTGCAGCGGTATAATGATGAATTCTCCGTCGACAGGATCTTTTCTACGGTTTCGTTTACATCATGATATCTGCTGGACTCTTAACGCCCTGCCGGAGCGCAGAACTAATCTCAAAGCTATTGTAAATGGGGTTTACGAAGGAACTGATTTCTCGCTCTCGTGTCTATTTTCTTTTTTTCTTCACTCCATAATTCCTCTGTGATGATTGTGAGTAATGCTCCATTGTTGTACTCGCCATTATGTTATCATTTCAGCGTTTTTTTTATCATCATTATTCCTTGGTTATCCAGATTGATAATATATAGAACTTACTACGGAAGCACAATTCAGTGCATTTCTATACAGCGCAAATCCGCGCAATCTTCAATTTTGCGGCGTGTCCGAGGACGATATTGCTACTTGATTCCAACACAGACTTATAAAGAGAGAACAAAGGATAGGAGCAACTAGAGAGAAGAGATCTTAATACACCCACCGACAGCTGATATGATCACTAGAGTCGCATGACCACGCCGCTCTCTAACATATCTGGTCATGTAAAGCCCTCCTTTGTTAGTCCTCGTCTACAGAACCTTCATCTCTCTCTCCTTAATTAGTGATGGAGACCTCAAGGGAAAAGTTCAAGTGTATTTAGTTCCGACTCTGTTTCTGTGCCCCTACTGTCTCGCAATCTTTTGGCTCCACTTTTTTGTCGCTCTTAATGAAGTTTGGTGATGGAGATCATTACTTCATGTCGATGTTAGCATTCATCTAAAACATGTATTTGGGATCTGTTACGTTATCTAGCAATGATTGTGCGATCCCTAGGATACTGTCTGCTCTCGTGCCCGCCTATTGATCATATATTCTCTCGAAGACCGCAAATTTTCAGGAATACTATTTTAGCTCACATTCCCATGTATCTCTTAAACCACTGCTAAAGCTACGGTCAATATGGAAGAAGAATGATTTAAATGGGAAGAGTTGAAAGGGGGAGTTGATTTTATACGCCAGCATCCTAACACATGGATCACTATATCAGCTGCACGGATTATTATTATACCAAGGTTCGTAGCATCTGAGGGATAAGCCTTAGGATTGCCTCGTTACATGCGTACTGCACGTTGTCTTTTGCATGTCTTTGTTATATCCAGGCGCCTATAAAACAACGTCTCGATGCTCAACATTTGTAGCTTCCACTAAACTTTTCTTCTAGCTATTCCCTCCAAGTTGGAAGCTGAAATCCTTCGGAGAGCTCCTATCGCAGAAAATTGTGGATTCAACCTTCTGCATGATTTTACCGAATCCAACGATTTGAGGAGAGTTTCTCCTTAAACTCTTCATTTTCTCTTAGATCTCCCGTTACTTTATGGCCCAGGTTGTTTGAGTGATGGATCCCTTAGAGGCACTATGATGAGGACAGTCATCATCTCGTAGTCTTGATCACTTGCAGTTTTTGATTGATATGATTGTCTATTATATTCCAACCACCTATAGACCACTTTTCTATCGGTTCTTTTCTTCATTCGTTTCCTGCGCAAATACTCATCCAATACGAGGAAATCCAGCTTGAAGGGCAATGATCTCCGCGAGCACGCCCGAGAATCTTCCTTATCCGGCTTATCAAAATAGATAATGGACCTTTATGTGAACCGAAGAGGGAGAAAGTGGAGGGAAGAGACGGACTTAATATATCCTTGGATATTCCTTCCAAATAACGGTTTGCTGGGTTCCATGGGGTGAGTTGAGTGAGAAAGTAGGAAGACAGAGGCAAATAAGGAAGTTGATATACTTATGTAGTGCGGGAATGTACGTGTAAGGGTCATGGAACGTTTTTCTACAACTATCATTTCTATCATTGTCGTTTAGTTCTTGTTCAATTTCCACTTTAACCCCTTTAGCGGGTAAAGTCGGACAACCCCTTTTGTTGTATTTATTGCGTTCTTTCGCCTTCCATTCCACACCAGCCTCTTAAGATAGTTCGGAGGTTAGGGATCAAAGGAGGTCGTGACGTTAATACTAACCAACATCATATTCTTATTCAAGCGATGCTGGTCAAAACCGCATATCTTCGTTTGTCTAAATACTCAAACCCCCTATTGTAAAGATGATCAGCATCACTATCTCACCAAGGACCTATCATACTGTTCATTTCAACCTCGTTCTTTTACCCTCAGTCCAGAGTGTCTGAAATCCACTTACCCTTCCAACGATAAAAGGTGTTAGTCGAGACTTAACAGGGGCAATTTTACTCTTTCTTCATAAAATTAATAACCTTATGATGTCGACTTCAAGAAAAGGAGAGAGGAAGATAGGGGAGGTAGGAGTGTATATACCCTGCGTCCTCGGATTCAGTAAGACACCAGCTGAGTTTTGCGTCAGGAGTTCAGTGATGCATGACCCCTGAACATGTCCCTCGCAGTTGGTTCACGGCGCTGTTTTCTTGCCTTGCATAACTGATAAATACCCTTTAGGGCGATATATCTCAAACTCTTAACTTTCCACTTGGTCAACTTCTTTCGACTAGGAAGAAGGAGACCATTTGCGGAATGCCATTTGCCCTTCTCCCTCTGGGCTTCTGGTATAGTGCATAAGAGGATGAGATAAACGCATCTCATCGCCTTAAATTGAATTTGCACCTTTCCTTCCGCTCCTGCTCTTAGTACACTTAAGACTCTTGAACCTGTGTGGTGGTGGAAATCGTCGGGGTACTATTTCGATTTCAATAATTTCACTGCCACTACCTGTCACGGGTTAGACCCGATAGTTATAAGTGCCTTGGATGATCCAGCGGCTTAGTCAAACTATACTTTAGTAGAACAGCATATGCTGTCTCAACACTTTCTTTCCTTAAGTTGAAGCTTAAGCTTCATGTACATACAGCAATATACCTTTCAGTTTCCATCTGAGGTTGAGCCATGACACTACCCCATTCATTCCTTGGGCGTGACAATTATCCCCATTATGAAGGTCATATTATTGTGAGCACTCGATTCGAGAAGTAACTCCCTCCTTATCCTTCTTGACAGTTTTCTCCAGAATTGTCGTGAATCTTCATAAAAGGTTCCAGATCCGCTACCTCCACCTAAAACATTGTTATGACGGTGTTTAATTGTGAGGGTAAGAAAGAGAAGAAAGATGAGGTGCGATTTATACCAGGGCCCGACGTTGTGATGCCCATATGAACACGCAGTCTATGGCGTGGGACACTATGAGATCGTCTTGTCATCGTCCTTGGACCCCTTTCCCTCTGCGATTCATTGTCTCTTTGGCTCTTTTAAAGTGAAATTGTATGCTTCTTCGTCTGTATACTGTAACCCCTGCTTATCTAAGTTATGACTCCTCTCTTTCCAGAGACCATCCTCCGGCTTCAAGTGATTCCCCTTTTCCTCCCTCTTTCGGATTAGTAAACGAGACTGGATCAGTGATGACAGTTTATTTGAATGGTAATGGAAGCTACCTTAGGAGAGTACACATGATACTGGACTCTTAAGATAATTTCAAGCACTCATAGCGCTATGAGATAATAGTCAAACGTCACTGATCATTTCACGCCCCTTTTTCTGCCTCCTTTTCCGCCCCTTTTCCCTTTAGAGTAACCCCAACTCGTCCTCAAATCCTCTGGTGCTTCCCAGACGTAGACAGGCGAGTAATAGTTTTGCTCTGTAAACAATTCGCTTCAGAATCGCTGTAAAACAGCTGGTAGCAGGAGCCCGGAGAACGTGCTGCGGCGTTGTGGAGATAAAACAAGAAGGAAGGGAAGGAGGAGTTTATATTGCTTCAAACTGCTGAACTTGTTATTCACTCCCTGCGAATTGGCTTGGGTATCAAGAAGGTTCGGGCTAGACCACTTCAAAGCTCACCTGATTCTGGTGGTGAATGGTAGCACGATTCTCACCCTTTCACTGTTGATAGAGGTCACCATCTTCTGCTCGCCCTGGCTTATTCTTTCAACTTTTGGTTTTGCGACACTTCCTCCAAGCCAAGAGAATAAGCAATAGGGGTGTGGACAAGGCTTCTATTAAAGTCAGGGTGTCAGAGGGTATCTCCCACAAAGGAATACAATGATGGATGATATATTGATCCCATTATACACAGGGGAATATTGCTGTGATATTGTAATTGGAACAAGAGAAAATCAAGAAGGGGATTGAAGCCTACAGAGGGTGTTAATATATCTTCGCATACTAAGGCTAATACTGTGTGGAAGTATCGCTGGGATGGACATCGCAATTGCTAAAGCATCAGTTAATCCAGATTATCGAATTATAATATTGAATATTCTAATCTTTGGACAGTAGTGATTTTCATCAGTGTATTTCGCGATTCAATATTCAACTTTTCTTTACGATTCCTTCCCAGATCAGCTAGAATCGAAGCAAGTACCATAAGACATTAGGACGTTTTACGGATGAAGAAGTCGAATCTGTCAGAATATCTATATGGCAGGATTTTTTTCCAAGCAGAGTCTGTTTAGCCGATCCGGTAATCTCACGATAACACTACTCTCAAGAAAAATGAGAGTAAAAGAGAGAGACAATGGAAGAAGGAGGGTTATATACCCGTTACAGCATTACTTCCACGTGCAAAGTACCGTCAGCTATGTCAGGGGAACGGACGTTACAATGCATGAAGATTCTTACACTTGAACGATAATTGTGAGATAAACTGGATCTGCAGGTGCACTGAATATATCGCTTGATTCTCAAAAGAGAGGTTCTATCTAGCTGTTATATACTGTAGGTGTGTACTAAAACGGACGGAACAGTATGAAATCTATGTCTCAGAAAATAACGAAAATAGCGCTAACACAAGAACTAAAAGGTAGTGTTATGTTAGTTTAGAAACCCTAGGTTACGACGATACCGTAATTGTGGTGGTATAAGCGACTAGCTCACTACCCCTGGTTACCACAAGAATCAACACCCCGATAGCTCCACCATCTAACAATAATGATGATCTCCAGCCCCTTAAGGGTGATATTGATCATCATCATTTCTTCAATCTTTCGTCCTCCTCGTTGCCCTTAAAAGTTATATTTAGACCCAGGAAGAATGATCCAATCACACTACACTCTCCTGAATCGGAAGGCTTACCACCACGCCCAGGAGACGCGGGAAAAATCGGCTTGTGGATGAGTTAGACACCTTTCCACAACAAGGTAAAACAATGTATTATAGAAAAGAGGACGAAGAGGATAGAGGAGAGGGGCCTATATAGCTATCGTCCCCACGATCACGTGGAGAGCTCAAAGCTGACATGGTATGTTAGAAACACAGGGACTGGTGATACTTGTAAAGCACTCTCAAATTATTTGATTAAACTGAAATCTAAATACCTCATAGTCCCTGAACTGCTGGCAATGAAGATTATCACCACTGACTCTTTCTTCCGCATACAATATCCTTTGACCTTTGGCAAAGGATTCAGGAGCTTAGTCACAGGATTTTGCCAATATCATGGAGGTTGTCGCGATTGTAAAAAGTCGGGCTGATGCCTCTGTTAATTCTCCTGGGCGAAAATGACGAAACTTAATGAAGAAAAAAGAGAATAGAAAGGGAAAAAGGAAATAGAAAAGTGATTATATCACCAATAATGCTAATATAACCCAAGTCCTCCGTTAGAGCTCGCGAATCGTGATACTCAAAATCTTACCCGCTTGGATTATTGGGATGACGAATAATATATCCTGTGCTCGGTGATGATGATCAGTTTTGCCCATTTCTCCTTATCACTTGGTCTCCCCCGCAAAACATTCCTGATTTAAAGCAAGACAGCTCGGCGCAGCCTCTCTAGCATATCCACACCCATGAAGGCGCGAATCTGCTTGTTTTCGTATGCAGGACGCGAGTACAATAGATTGCCTTGAGGATTTCCCGAATGTTTGACTTAGCCCCTGAAGTTCTCTGGGGCTAGTAGCAGACCGCCGTTATGTTTTGAAGAAAGAGAAGGAAGGGAAAAGGAAAGGAGTAGTAGATTTATATACCTGCAGAATCCAGCGTCTCTCCACCTAGGTAAAGCGCGAAGCTGACCTATATCGGGAGAAAAGCGTCCCGTGATATCTCTAAGTCCTGCGGACTCGGACAATCGTGATGGTGAGTATAGTCCAGAGTGGCTATTGATCATAATCACCCCCATTACCCTTTTTCACGCGACTTACCCTGCTAACTCCCTCTGTATATCCACCCTTCGCAACGGACGTAATTTAACTCATTAGTGTATGGTGGATATAACAATATGGCTTTTACTTCTCGTGGCGATATACCGTCTACAGTGGTATTACGATCTTGAGAAAAAATAAAAGTGGAGAGGGAGGTAAGGGGTTGGGTTTTATTTATTATCCCTCTTAACTCACACATATATAGGCGCAGTCGTGTTAGGAGATCTCCGTCTTGTGATACCTAGGATTTGTCTACCTCGGACAATCAAGGTCAGCCTCTCCACCGGTCTCAACTCTGGGCCCAGGGTTGTAACTGCCACGCGTCCGACTTGTCCATCATTCACCCTCACACCTCCGACCATTATCTTGACATTCTTCATCATACGTGCGCGTTCCAGACCATTAGGAGTTGTGCCGTTGTCGGGAAGGTCAAGATGAGGGTTGTCGCGAGTGAGAGAGGAGACGTAACCGAAAATATCGGGATCGAGTGTGTGCTTGCGGAGTCAGAGGGAAATAGCTGCTGCTATGAAGAGGATTGTGCAGGAGACGAAGTCGACGGCAATCCAGGACCAGGATATGGCGTAGTGAGGTTCGTACTCAGCGCCCTTAAGATGAATGTACTCTACCCACGGGTTATGGACAGAGGGTTCAAAGTTGGAAACCATATCTTTGCGAATAGATGCCAAAAATAAGGAATTGATTGTTCTTGCTAGGAAGCGCTGTTGGAAGTTCGAGACCGCTATTTCAGCCGTAGTAGGACGAACAAATGGCTCCCTGTTCATGTTTTCTCTTAAGTTCTAAGCAAGAGCCCCTCCAATGTCAGTCTGACGATTGATGCTGGTTTGTGGTCCATCGTAGAGAAGCATGCTGCTGTAGAATGCTTGAGCAAAGCTTCTATCCTGACATGGGACCGCCGATAGAGTATCATCCTTTTGGGATTTATTGTCTATATATCTCATTTTACGAGCTTGGCAACCTTCAGTTGAACAAGACACCTGAATATCCACGTGAATTTCTGCAATGTTGCAGACAATTTTAGCTCTACCATTAGTACTACTATAATAGTTCATCGACTGCTCAGGAATCCAGCGAACCCAGAGTTCGAATTCCGGAAGTGAGACTCCCATTGGATCTTTAGGCGTCCGTTTCGTTCCGACCGTCGCATTGATGCTCACACTTTGAGTCGAAAGGGTGGCGCTCGGAAATGCATCATACTCTAAGGCTATAGGAGCGCCACAAGAGACGGAAAAATAACGAGTAGTTGTCTTATACTTCCAATAGGACGGATTGGCCAAGAGCCCTCGCTTCCTGTCGCACCAAATTTCTTGGGAGTCGGACCTTCCAAATTCTGACCAATATCAGACGTATAGGGGTTTTTTGACGACTTCGAAACATTTATCCATCCATCTTTTCCTGGATGAGCAGGTTCAATAGCAGTATCCGCAGCAAGAGCGATTACGTCCTCCTTAGGATGAACGACATAATAGAGATCGGGTATAATCATGCCTCCATTGTTGTCAATCCCAGGAGTATTTGCTGACCTCTCGTCAGCAGCTTCCACGGCAATATGCTGATGTACAAGAAGCTCGTGATAGAGCGCCTTGAGATTCCCCAGGTGCTATGGAAGGCCGGGGCTCATCAAGTGCATCTATGAAAATGAATGTATAGTTTGGCGGGTTCATCGCAACATACATATTACGGAAGGAGTCCGAATTTACAAATTGATATTCCAGAGTTGTTGCTTGACTGTCAAGATAGTAGAAGGACCAAAGTACTATAAGCGCCCAGGACAGCGTCCCAAAAACTCTGAGTGACCAGATGAGCTTGACCGTACTAGGAAGACTGATGCTCCTCTGAAGCTGCTCTAGTTCAATCACAGAAGCTCCTTTTTGTGCTTTGTATAGTGCGTATCTTCGAGCGGCAGTATTCATTATAGTAACGAAAATGATAGTAAAAACGGTGGTCATCTGATGATAACACAATAAAGCAGAGTCGTCCTCACCTGACTGTTGAACTTGACCAATTGCTTGGTCAACTCGTTAACTATATCGATGAACGTTCCCCGATGTTTATCTTGATGCCACGCCACAATACACAGACCTGTCTTCGTAGCAAGAAGGATCAGGACGAGTAAAAGGGCAGCATCATAACGAGAAAGGATTATGGCCGTGGTCCTGTCTGGTTGAAGAGGAATTGGCGTTTGCGGCCACGCTTTCGCTGAAGGAGTGGAGTTGAGGGGTCTTTGAGATTCATCTTCGCTAGACCCATGAGATACTGGAATCTCAGTGAGCTTCACAATAGTATCTTTCTCACTCGCCATCGGAACGCGTTTCAAATATTGGCAGAAAGGGAATGTTGAGTTAATGTAATAATGACGGAGAATCCAGAAGTTCTGGACAGGGAATATTTGATAACATCCAAACCTGGACTTCCTCATAACTATCTATGTCCTGATCCTTCTCAGGTGCGCCCCGTAGACGAACACCAGCTACCTCAAAAGCCAACATATTGTCGCGCCTAAGCTTCTGGCTAGTATCTCTAACCTATTATAGAGATTTTAAACGCGTATGGGGAAATATAAAGACTGAAGAGTTGTCAAAGACCAAATGTGGAATAGGAGTGGGAGGTTGTTTTCGTGGCGAACGTGAAGATCACATCCAGTGGCATAACATCGCACGAGCCATTGTTGTGGCAGAATCTGGACTCACCTCGAATAAATTGTAATTGCAAACAAGGATAAATTCATTGGTTGACGCAGTGTGATTCCGGATTTGTTGTTTCGTTGTTCGCTCTGGCCGAATAGACAGAATGCTGCCCCAAAAGTCGATTGCGTTTCTACTGGAAGGGTGTATAATTTCAATTGAGCCCGAGAAGAACTATGGAAAAGACGTCTTCATTTCCATTTTCCTTCGGTCTGTATCGCGCGAAACTACATGATCTCGACCGCATAGGAATCTGATCATGTCAGGTCAGCCACTCATCGGTTCGCATCGCTGACGCCGATCATAGAGTTCCAGTATTTGCTGCGTGATGCCGTGAGCGCGAAGTGGCAGAGGGTAAAAAGATCCTTCCCATTTAGGTAGTTATATTATCGTCTAGATTTCTTCCTATCAGTTTCAACCCTAAGTCTGGCAATAGAACAACTTTCTAAGAACCATCACACCATCTCCCAAACTCCTGGTAATGTGTTCCTCATAGACGTTGCTCTATAATTAGTCATTGAACGGATCACCCTAGTTGTATAGAGAAGTCTGAACGTCGAGAGCTGTATATTCCAAAGAACGTACAATGTGAGCTCAGAAATCCTTGACTTGAGCCACAAGAGGTATATCCCCATTCGTAATCTCCTCAACAAAAGCAGGGTCTGGTCTGTAGAGCATGACATGGAAATGCTCAACCGCATTTACGGACTTCAGGGACCGCCAGTTTTTGAACCACATCACCTATTGTTCTTCAATTAGCCCCTGAAGCTGAGGTTGTCCCTTCTTCAAAGAGCTATAAACATCATTGGCGACTACTTACATGTTCAGGATCTACCCGCTGACAGAACTTTCTCCTGACAAACTCATCGATCTTCTTCCGCGCTTTTGGTGTCAAGTCATCGGTATTCGGGTCGTCTTCGAGCTCGAATTTCGTCCAGATCACGAGATGCACTATCTCTGGATCTACACCATACGGCCAGTCATTGTATAAAATCTTAATGTCCTCTTTGCGGAAGTATATAGCATCAGAAAACAATATTTCGTTATCGCTGTTGTGGCGGAGACGGGATCGATCGACATACCATTCTTCTCGAACTCCTTCCCGATGGGTACCATATCCACCCAGTCGAGTCGTTGTGTGATCACAAAGTTCATAACAGACCCATAATCCTGTTTTAGCTTGTGCATGTACTTCCTATAGTTGCGAAGGTCTGATGGGAGACGCTGGAACAAGTCTATGCGGTTGGTGCCTGGGTTCTATCTCAGTCTTATTTGTGGTAATTCAGGAGACATGAAGGGAAATTGGGCCCTATGATGAACCCTTAGGTGTAGTTGAGCCCTTACGTATCAGTTCTTTCACCTCTTCCCACGTCGTACGGTGGTACTCCTCATCTAGTGTCCCAATGATCCTCCTATCCTTCTCCGAGACGTCTAACAAGAAGTCCGGACAGCTCGGCGGCCATTTATCTCTCGGAAGATTGACTTTCCAGAATAGTAGTTCCTCGTGCGGCATCCTTTAGGCACAGGAGTGGGGCGTGATACTCTAAATCCCAAAACAAAGCAATTGAGACTATGAATATTCTGAATTGACAGATAGAATACTCAACGGGAAAGTAGGTATCTTGGAAGGTGACTGAGAGATATAGAGAAGGTTGGAGAGAAGGGAAAGATAAAGAAAGTGACATGTTGAGCGTCACGACTCAGCAAACGCAACGCAGGAACGTGCCGGGACACCTACACCGCCGTCATACGCAGCGCTGAATGGGGATATGCAACCTGCGAGTGGATCCATTCTTTGGAAATTGATAACACGTCTTTAACTAACATCAGATCTTATGGTTAACAAGGTAGAAACCTCCATTGTTTGCAAATATTGATAAGACGATGAATTGGGAGAAATGGCTCGAAAGAGAGGTGGTTCAAAAGAGATCGGTGCGAACCTAACATATTGATTCTTCATGCTTAATGTAACACTTCAATACACTACAAAAAGGGATTGAAGAGTAATCCAAAGAATTTCCCGATATCTACAATACAACTAAATTTCAAGTCTCACGTTTATCGTTCTTCTACGCAACGTTCGTTCCCCATCTTCTACTTAAATATATCTCAAAATATCCGCAAAATAAAAGATTAGCCTAAATGCGGTAGCTATGATGCTATTGGGTAGGAGAAAAGATCCATCATAGGTTGTTCACAGAATAGCATTTGTACCACCATAAAACCTTTGAAGGTAAGGGAGTAATAGGACGCCCAGTGAGCAAGAATTTTATACATTTCGAAAGCGTATAACTGTAATGTACAGAGCGCGCTCTACGCAAAAAGGATGACATATGTAGCATAACGCCGTTCATTCCTTTTAAAACAAACCCCGTCCGTGTGAATGCATGATAGGAGTGGAATATACCAATAGTCAGCTTGCACTAAGCCCCTCGTAGACCGCTCAAATCACTTTTTCTCGTCTCCCTTGCTGCTAAAATAACCCAGGAAACCGCTCTTCATGCTCTTAACCTGCTCCTCGTGTGCCTTCTTCTCTTCTTCCTCCATTTCCTTGAGCCATTTAGCACCGTTCTCTCTAATGTCTCTCTCCATGGCTTCATATGCTTTCTGACCCCTTTCTCTAATTTGATCTGATAACATCTTCCCTTGTTCATATGCTTCCGCCGGACTTTGCTCTCCCGGAGGTATGATCAGATTCTGCCCCGGTTTCATTCCCAATGCAGAGGCAAGGAAGCCCATTCCAGATCGCTTTGGGCGCTTCGCTCTTTCTTCAGCTAATTGTTTGTTGAATTGTTCGCGGGCGATTGCTTCACGTCGTGCAAACTCTGTAGGTATATGTTTCCCTTCAAATGACTTGATGACTGGTCGAACGTCAGGCACACCCATAGAAGCAATATGCTCGAGGAACGGGATTAAGCCAACTAGGTCGCGATCGCCTGGTTGACCTTTCCATGGCGGGAGTATGATGGAATTTTCCGGTTGCATTTTTGCATGCTCGGCCTTCGTGTCGATGAGGATGACTTTGGAGAGATCGCGGTTGAGGTAGGAGAGATCCTGGATATGTATTAATACAGAGGCCATAGATAGAACTAAAAAATCATACCTTAATATATTCGCCCTTCTCGTAACGAGTAGCTTCACGGAAAAGAGGCCACATGATAATATGGAAAGGGTCAAGTTTCCGAATTATAGGATCCGCGATACCCATTGGTTGGCTTGTGAATATAACCAACTCAAAGTATTGGCTCAGATACCGGACAAAGTAATCCATACCAGGGCGTTTTGCGGTTCTCCAGCCGTGTTCCCGCGTCCACTCACTATGAATAAGGAGATCCTCCAGTGACATCACTAATGTGTATGGGGGGGCAGGGTCCATGTCTGGGAGTAGTTTGTTAAATGTAGGTTCGGTGTAATATCCCATTTGATTTGATACCCTAGCTTTGATACGTCCGTAAAAATGCGACCAGTTCCAGCCAGATGGACAATCGGGGTGTGCCTTCTCTTCTTCTTCGGATTCCCAATCGCGTCCAAGGTATACAACACCAGTTCCGCCCAATAGAAAGAACGCGATGAACATGTAGTTCATCATCTGACTTCGACGCCTATCAAGAGAGGTCTCATAGGCCGATTTTGGAAGGTCACCGCCGTCCCTCGCCCCACCACCGTACGATGTTTGGGACTGATCTTCGGTGATATTCAACTCATGTGAAGGCGTAGTATCTGGGGTAGCTTTCGCCTTTATGAACTCGGCTTCGAACGTAGATGGGATACCCTGCCTAAGGTCTGGTAACGGACCCGTCGCGGTTGATGGCTTTTCCGGAGTTTGGTTCGGGGACGAGTTCTCATTGGGTATGTTGTTCCTTTCTGGAGCAGCTTTCCTATCTATTTCGGGTTGTTCTGGTTTGTAGTCTGTCTTAGGGGTTGGTTCTTGACTGCTCCGTCCAGCCGCAAATCTTATGGGGTCGGATCGCTTCCATGTTTGATCTTTAGATGCTGAATCCGATCTTGGGGTTGAGTTAGAAAACTTTTCATTTGATCTTGAAGGTTTCTTTGGGGGTCTGTTGGCTGCGTAGGATCGTGTGACGGCAGGTATCGAAGCTCGAGGGAGGGAGGTCGTACGCGCAAAAGCTGCCCTCCCGGCAACCCGGGAAAGCATGGTATAGGAATATAAGTATAAAACAGAAATAAAAGTATAGAATTAGGTAGTACCTCTCGAGCAAGTTAATGCGCGTGAGGGTGATGATATCAATGGAGCGATTGTCGAATAGAAATGCTCCTAATGAAAATGTCGAAGTGACGAAGGATGGAAGTCTTCCGATGATTTACCGGCGTGGGATGATAGAGGCCAGAAAGCAGATACTCCAGTAGACAAGAATATCTATAGGATATTCTACATATCCGAGTGCCTAGAACATGACGTGAACAATTTCTCTTCATTCAATTTACGTGCTTCCAAGTTTCCACTGTCTCATTTGCTTTCTCATGCCTTTCCACGTCTCCTTCACCCGGGAATGCTACGGAATAATCGGCCGTTGAAATGCGACGGTCTCAGCAACCAAGTGGGCGTATCCCACTTTATCTGGTCATTTTGGTCACTTCTGCTATTCTTGGTGACGCTCGCACATTGCATGACAGATGAAGGAGTTGGAAATTTAAGGTTTGTGAAAAGATATCACCTAACATCATGCGAACAGCCCAGCCGTCTAACATGACCTCAGACAGGAAACACGGAACATCTTCTATCATGGATTCGATAATTATATGGAACACGCTTTCCCCGCCGATGAGCTTCGTCCGGTGACTTGCGGACCTTTGACACGGGATCGTGCGAATCCTGCACATATCGAGCTTAACGATGTCCTTGGGAACTACTCTCTGACACTAGTAGACAGTCTCTCCACGCTTGCTATATTGGCATCTTCGCCTCCGGAGAAGACAGACGGTCGTAACCCCTTAAAGGACTTTCAAGATGGGATCGCTGCGCTAGTACAGTTATACGGTGATGGAAGAGACGGCCCCTCAGGACAAGGCTTACGAGCTCGTGGATTTGACCTCGATAGCAAAGTACAGTTATTTGAAACAAACATTCGCGGGCTTGGTGGCTTGTTGAGTGCGCATCTTTTTGCAACCGGCGAACTACCCATTACAGGGTATGATTCAAAGGTTCAGACTAAAAGAGGCCGGACAGGCATTTTCTGGCCGAATGGCTTTGTTTACGATGGCCAACTTCTACGTCTAGCTTTAGACTTGGGCAAGCGACTTCTACCCGCGTTCAATACCCCAACAGGAATACCATATCCACGTATCAATCTCCGTTATGGTATTCCCTTCTATGCCACCTCTTCAGTCAGCACTGATCAAGAGCACGGTCAATGTTTGAATACTCCTGATCCATCAACCGGAAACCCCGAAATCACCGAGACTTGTAGTGCCGGTGCAGGGAGCTTGATCCTAGAGTTCGCCACACTCAGCAGGCTAACCGGAGATCCTCAGTTTGAGAATGTGGCTAAAAGGGCATTCTGGGCTATCTGGGAGAGAAGAAGTATGCATGGGCTTATCGGTGCTGATATTGATTCAGAAACCGGTCAATGGATCGGCCCGTATACGGGTGTCGGCGCCGGTATTGATAGTTTCTTCGAATACGCTTTCAAATCACACATTCTACTCTCTGGATTACCTTACAATAGTGGGACGCGAGACGACAACGATCCTGATGCTTTTCTTTCAGTATGGAAGGACGCTCACGCAGCTATTCACCGACATGTCTATCGTGGCGCTGCATTCGGCCATCCCCATTACATTCAAGTTGATTTGTATACTGGCGCAACCAGAGCTCATTGGATAGACAGTCTCAGCGCCTACTTTCCAGGCTTATTGACGCTTGCAGGAGAACTGGAGGAAGCAATTGAAACACACCTCCTCTACGCGGCCTTATGGACGCGATATTCTGCTCTTCCGGAAAGATGGTCAACCGCCACTGGTACCATTGAGCATGGACTTCGTTGGTGGGGTGGAAGACCTGAGTTTGTTGAATCGACATGGTACATATACCGCGCAACAAATGATCCCTACTATTTGCATATCGGTGAGATGGTACTACGAGATATTAAACGCAGGTGTTGGACTGCCTGTGGCTGGGCTGGCCTTCAGGATGTTCAATCTGGTGAAAAAACTGATCGTATGGAAAGCTTCTTTTTAGGGGAAACCGCCAAGTACTTACACTTACTATTCGACCCAACCCATCCTTTGAACAAGTTGGACGCTCCATTCGTCATGACAACTGAAGGGCATCCGCTTATTATTCCAAAATACTTCCGAAATCCAGAAGTGTCAACCATCTCAAATATGACTCGTGTAAGTCGGAAACGACGTACTAAGGTTTATGAGAAAGTTTGTCCTGTACCTCCACCTACAGTTCCATTTACCGTCTCTGCTACCGCTGCCAGACAGGACATCTTCCACGCTGCAAATTTAGTTAGGCTTTACAAAACACCTAAATCTATAGACGTCGAAGGTCCTTTGGTTGACTTTACTAGTCAACATCCGAGTATAACTGCAGCTGACCTAAGCTCTCCATCTAACTATACATACTATCCTTGGACGCTCCCTCTCAATCTTGTCCCCCAAAATGCGACAAGTGCTAAACTAGCCCTTAGGACCACATTGGATGTTTCTTTTCCCTCACAAACGGATGGACCTCTTAATATCGGCGGAGTACAACGTCTAACAAATGGTATTCTCGTCAATTCTATGAATGGTCTCCGTTTGGGGATGATACTGGAACCTGACAGTATCAAAGCTACTGGTGAAATTGCCTTGAATCAATTTTTCCGAATACATTCCGTTTCCAATGTCCCCTTAGGGAGGGACGAAAAGGTATTTCTAGAAAGAGAATCAGTTGCAGATTTCAACCCACTAGATCCTTACTTCACCCGAGTCAGGGACATGCAATCTTTGGACATAGTACTCGATATGGAACCCAATATTTTATCTTCTATACCTACTTCAGCAAAGAAAGCCGTCGAAGACCTTCTATCATCTGTCAATGGTAGCACTCTATCGTTGGACCTCGATGATCTCTCATTCGTGGGTGAAGGTGGTGAGGATGGAACTCGATCGATGTTTGACTCTCTCCTTACGAAGATTCAGAACATCCTTTCTACCGATTCCGTCTTTGTGCGGGATTCCAATATTCTAGCGGACAATTCCGCAGGCCACGGGCTCTCCTTTGAGCGGACACATATGGAAGCTTCATTGCCCGCTGGCCCTGGGGCCGCTCCAATACCTGACATTGACGAGGAGCCTACTCTCACTAGAACATCATCATCGTCTGAAAAAATGGAGAATTCTGATCTCCCATGGGACAAGATATATGTGACTCATGATCATCTGTGTGGGCCGACGCTTCCAGCTCACATCCCACGGGAAAACCAGATTCTTGTTATCACACGGGGCAGTTGCTCTTTTTCCGAAAAACTTCAGAATATTCCATCATATCCTCCATCATCATCCTCTCTCCAGCTTGTTATCGTCGTCTCATATGATGTGGATGAGGATGGTGACCCTAGACTCATCCAGCCATTGTTAGATAAACAGCAAACCCTTACGAGCGGGCTGGCCAGACAGAATCCAATTCCACTCGTCATGGTTGGTGGAGGTGATAAAACTATGGACCTTCTGAAGCGAACAAAGGGCTTGGGTATCAGAAGAAGATGGAGCGTTTTGAGTCAAGGAGTCAAGATTGGGAACTTAATTGTTCTTTGAACCTTAATGCTGGGGTATATATTACTCCTGAATACAAGGAATCCTAAATCACTCCACACTGTCACACTATCTATCCGATTCCGATTCAGGGGATGCTCTCGATTAAAACTTGAAGCGAGGCCCATCTTTACCGAAAGAAATTCATTATATGCTCGATATATTCTAACCGCGAAAGTAGAGAACTTCAATCGTAACAGGCTATTTAATAATCTAAGCGGCATCCAAAGCAGCTTTCGCCGCCTTCCAGTACTCCATGCGACCCTCATCCATAGTAGTACCGATACACTTGACGGTATAATCATTGAATCCCGCCTCCGTACCAGCCTGCAGTCCAGTGCGAATATCAGCATCACACTGGGTAGTAAAAAACCACATCGCGCTCCCAAACGAATACTTATCCTTCGTATTCACCAACTCGAGTACCGCATCCGGGCCTTTCGTCCTCGCCGCAGCAACCTCATCAGGATACAGCTCGGTGGCATACTTCTCATTAGAATCGGGGCTCTGTATGTTACGCTTACCCTGACCCAGACCGCCGGACTCCGGAAAGTGGTTGTGGTTGTATGCGAGGTCGCCGCTTTCCAAGGTAATGAGGGACAGTATCGCGGATTGTTCGGGTAGAGCGGTGATCTCATATTTGGCGAAGGCGGTGATGATAGGCGCTACGGCTTGGATATTCTTTGGTAAATTTTGCGGCTGCACAGGAGGAGGATTTGGGTGCAATTTTTAGGAGGGCCGCTTCTTGAGCGGCGTTGGCAGCGACGAGACCGGTGAATAGGAGGGAGGAAAGGGCTATGAGCTTCATGTTTATGGGGAATACGTCAGGTTTGGGGGTATCGTTTTGTATGATACGGTTCAGCAAAGGTATTTATGTGTTTTTAGCGTTACGCTTTCACTGCGAGAAATGAAAATATTTTGGGAAGATTTGGATACGGTGTTTGATGGGAGTTTGTGGTTATTCAACTAAGAATCCACTTCGGATAATTAGAGCAAAAGAGAGGTATGTCATTCACAAAAAACATAGGAACATTATGACTGCTCTTTGTTCTAGTCAGGATCTATTGATGCAACGCCCTTTCTCGACAAAGACACCTGTTCAACAACAAAGAAGGAGCCTCTGTCAAAGACAGTATACAGCTGGGTTTGACGTAAACCAAGTGCTCCGAAGTAATTCTTTCTCCCTTTTCCGTAATCCGCCCCAAACTTTCAATAACTTCCAACTCATTGCTTCCCAATGCTTTCATCCTAATACAAAGCTCCCCTCCTCAAATTCTCTTCTTCAAACAGGAGCCCCCTCCGTAGGCGGCACACCGACCGTCTGTTTCCCTTGCAAAGCGTAGCAACCTCCCTGTCTGCACTCACACGCCGAGATCTCCGGGAAACCGCAGACACTGACGTAGCCGGGGCCCGGGCAGGCGTCCTTTGGAGTGAATTGCGCTTTCGCGTTCGCACACACGGGATAGTAGCCGCAGCAGTTGCCTCGGTTGATGATAGCGCAGTCGCTGCTCACGGTGCAGGTATAACGGGCATCGATGGGTCTGAGAGGAGGTTAGTGGGGAGTGGAGAGTAGGAGGATGCAACGGGGGAAGGCTTACGTTGAAGTTGGAGCTGCTGGGAGGGGATTTGCGGAGATTGTGGCCGCGAGGAGAGCCAGTATTATTACGGAGAACTGCATGATGGAGTTTGGTGGTTATATTTTCTGATTCGAGTTATTTGGTGTTGCGAAATGAAGAATAGGAATGTTGGGGCTGGAGTGTTCAGTAAGAGCTACTTTTATAGTTTTTCACTGTACCACAATCAGCGTTTTTTGTGCCACTTGAAGAGAGACAAAATCAGTTCAAGCTGAACAAGCAGAACAGTAAATTACTACTGAGGTATATATACCACAATAGGTAAAACATACATATGTCGTCTCGGACGTTTCTATGATCCATATGCTAAGATGTGGTTGCTCGGTTACCATAGCTCTTTGGCGTGTCGTAGTAATTAACCATCTATTCGGCTGCAATTTACGCAACCTTGTCTTATTAATTAAATCCTCCGTGAGCCTATTTATCCCTCGTGTTCATCATTATCAAAACCTTTTTTTAGTAGTTCAAGATTCGACTTAGGAATTTTAGCAGCGCACCGGTAGCCAGGAATTTTCGCTCGGTTGCTTGCGGATTTGCGTATAGTGCCGACCCAGATAGCTCAGAACCCGTAAATTTATATTGTAGAGCTACATTGGGAAGAGGAGGCATTCGTAGCTTAGTTCTAGACTTTTCTGAGATACCCTTAGCATTTATACTCAGAGGGTATTTAGAGATTGGTTTTTCTTTGCATCCTACCTTAGGCTCGTGTCCGCATAGTTCCTTCCACGCCCAAGTCTATATTAAAGCAAGTGAAGGCGATTAGGCGAAGTCGACAAGACACGGCAATAGTGATTCAGTGAAGAGCCTATTCATAAGCTTCGATCTTTTCCGCACTCCGATACTTAAAGGCCCCAAACTTCATAAAATCATAGCATTACTGGGTTGGGAAAGAATGACTTCAAGTAGTTCTACGGGATGCGTTTCCGGCGATGATTCTATGAATATTTCCCAGTACGGACTGAAAGCAAGGTTGGCCTAGCTTTGGCTTCCAGAAAGAACAGTATACTGATTTGGAGTCCTGTAGTGATTGACTAAGCTAGCTTTTGATCCGCATGTGATTCGCTACAGATGCTAAAAGAAGACATGTTAGGGATCTAAGAGCAGGTCAACATATCGGTGAGAGACGCCGTTCATAGGCGAATCGAACAAACTTCGGAAGACCTACTCAATGGAGCAAACTTATTGATTTTATAGATATTATTTTCCTTACTACGGTGCTTTCAGTTTATTTTCGGTCATGTGTATCATCCATGACTTTTAATCGAGTGATATCTGACGGATACATCTTGTGATGGAGCATGCATACAGGAAACACCTAGCGGCACGAGCTTGACTTAGACATAGGAAAAGCTCCTCGGGTGTACGGTATCTATTAAACGGACGTTAACTGGATCATTCAAGCTACTAGAGCTGATATAAGCAGTACGTATCGATTTGGGGGCGATAAATACTTTTACAGCTCTCGGGTCGCATGGACTGTTTTGCCGGAATTGATTTGGTCCAACTGATAGTTCCTGAGTATGATGTGCGTCGTACAAATGTTGATTTATTGATACCATAAGCTAGCATGACTTGAATTTCCCTCGACCCGAGTGTTCGAAATAGCGGTCTTTTAGATACATGGCCTGAAGTGGTGTTTCGGACAGATAATCTCAGACAATCAGATTTACGACTGCTGCTATTGGTTGTCATGGAAACTCTAGACGTTATCAATTAGACGCTGTTGTAGGTGATATGTCTCTGATGCTCGCAATGTGTTGACATCCTAACGTCTTAGCGGATGTTCGTACTTATACGTTATACAATTATATGATGTTCAGAAGGAAAGTGCAGAATCCATTACGATTACTTTATAATTTTGGTTCGTTCCCGTTATATTCGTCTTAAGGCACTTGGTGAAGCTTGTATTTCGTCAGAGCATCTCTATTCAAAAATGATCGCCATGATGGGGAGAATTTGGGGACCTGAGAAGTTTTGAACTCAACAAGCACAAATGACATGACAGAGATCGCGGTATACCGGCGTAGTAAATGGTTACTGAAGTGAGACGTAATTTTCCTGAAGCTTTCTATAAGCTATCAGGTGTACGAAAATCGCTGTTTTGCGGTCACCAGCCTCATGGAGCATGGTAGAAGCCGTTGAATTTATTTCTTAACTGTAAGGATTACCCTCATTGTCCATCACTATTATAAGATGGATAATGAACTCAAAGGTATATACAACGATGATTGAAACTGAGCGGAACTAGAGTTATTTGGTGCTTATAGGCCTTCTGGAAATGAACGAATAGAACTATTCGAAGTCGGACTTGTGTGGGATTTGCAATCATATTCCTTACGGTTGCTCTAAGTGCACTCAACCTATCTCATATAGAAGATAGATTTGCTTATCAAGCCAGGATCTGCTTAAGTAGTTCTATTGAATTTAAGCTCAGACTTCCACACTAGAAAAGGAAACTTACATTATCTCAAACCATTCGCCCAATAATCACTCCTTAAATTTGGTGTGCAGTATCCAAGTGATGTGAATCTCTTGATGTCCGTAAAGAGCAACGGAATGAAAAGAGAGTTTGTGCATCTTCCACGATTCTGGATATCTGTCAGGCTGGCACGGTGGTTTTTGCATGGGTTGGCGTTCAAAATAGCTGAATTGGTGAGTGATCGACATGATGGCGCTGCGATTTGCCAGCTGCATGTCCGGGGCAGGCGAATACCCAAATTTTGACCTACCGATATGAGCTGTATAACAACTTTACGATTGGTAGATATGATTATGTTCCGCACTCAAACTCGCATGCTCCAGATCTGCCTGATATGAAGAACCATCCGTCTGAAGCAGCTGGGAGGGCGGCCAAGGTGAAAATATGTGACCGTGGCTGCGGTTGAGGTCCGCCACTTAAATAACATTGGGTGTATCTGGCGCTTCTGTACTGGAGAGGTATGCTATATCCACCATTTCACCCAGTTGGCTTAAGAACTATTTCTGTATAAGCTCTGTGTGAGGCCCATCGTACACTCGACCGTTTCTTTCTTCAATATCGCCTTTCGGCGCCGTTCTTAGTTTCATCATTCCGACATGAACTTCCTACCTCGAATTCTCCGTCCTCAAAAAGAACCAGGAATGTCAGTCGAAGATGGACTCAGTGACGCGACCTTCTTCCAAGGCCCCGGTGGAAGGCGAGCGACACTCATTCCAGCGGACGACAAATTAACAACATTTCGTTTAATGGTTGGAATTCAGTCCACGAGTTCTTTGGGTGGTGTTGCTGGTCCGTTTGAATTTGCTGGACGCTCCGCTCCGAACATCGGAATATACAACCGAGTTGTACAGAGAGAGAGAAAATCCAAGCAAGGATATAAATTCGCCTCCCTCCTCATTAATGGGTGTCTTGGGCTTCAAATAGTCGTTGCCGCTTCGCTGACCGCAATGGGCGCTGCAAACTCAGACAGCAAAGCCGTCACGGCTTTCGGAGCTATTAATACTATAATAGCGGGTATGCTGACATATCTAAAAGGGTCTGGTTTGCCGAATCGGCTACGATATTATGAGAACGAGTGGAAAAAAATTCGCGAATACATTGAACAGCGAGAAAGGGAATTTACCCGGCCGGACTGCGATCTAGATGTTCTCCAAACTGTTGAAACCATCGAGAATATGTACGAGGAAGTGAAAGCAGATATACAAACAAATACTCCGGACAATTTCGTCAGCGTAGGTGATGTGAGAAATCGAAAATCACCGACGCACCCAGCACCGAGACTATCCTCAGTTAGAGGGTTTGGGGATAAACATAAAGATCTCGACTCAAGATACGGTGGTACAGCAAGACATTTCATTGCGGACATTGGAGATAAGGTAAAACATATGGGAGCCTTAGAGAAAGACGTAGAGAAAGAATTAGAGTCAGGACGAGCTAAGGCTGTGAATGTCGGGAAAGACTTTGAAAAGGAATTAGAGGAACGTCGGTCAAGACTATCGAACGTAGGCCTTGAAATAGACAAGGAACTAAAAGTTCATGGCCAGAGAGTAGAGGACATTGGAAAAGAAGCCGAGCGACAGGGGGGGAAACTAGAAGAGGCCGCAAGAGAAGTCAAAGAATTTGCGCAAAGAAGAATGGGTCACCTTATCGGCCAAATGACTGACTTGCGATCTCCTGCTATAACCATCAATCTCGCACCTAATGAACAACCACCGGTTGATGAATCGAAGAAAAAACATGACAGCTCTCCACACTCACTATAGTACATATAGTTCACATATTCATCCTTCTGTGGACAAGTATGTTTTTTAGTTTCGAAAAGGCGTTGATAGCATGATGTATTGGGCTTAATATGTCTTTTCTGCCTGTCGTCTTTGTTTGATCCGAAGGAGTGAAAGGTCGCCATACGGGGGAAAGGGGCTGGAGTTGAAAAGAAGGTTTTAGATACTTTGAAAATATTCAGTAATAGGCTCCTCCGAACGGTTGGCTTGTTTGAATGTTTGATTTATGAGCGGAATAATCTGAGAAGATCAGTTAAACATTGGAGATGCCTCTTTGATGCTGAAATAGAACTATTGGACTCGGGCTAACCATATGTCTAGTTCTCTTCCGTGCCACGTACTTTATATGGCAGAATTATTTTGTGCTTGCGTTGAAAACTGGGGTATGAAGGATGAGATATCAAGTTTTACCGGTGAATCAATTGCCACGGGTATCTAATAGAGAGACTGTAATAAGACTAGCGTAGCTCCTCTGGTCACATGAGCGCGGCAACCACACCTCTCGCCAGGTCTTTGGACCCACCCAAACGCGAGAGTGTACTGACTATAAATTCTACTCCCAACATTGAGCTCAAATTCCCATTCAACCTCTACCTTACCGATTCTTTACCGGAGGATTCAACCATGTCCTCTACTGCAAGCACCGACTCCACTTGCGGTTCCTGCAATAAACCTCAAGGTGAACTTGCAAACGCTCTCAAGCCATGCGCCAAATGCAAGAAGGAGTGTTACTGCTCCCGTGAATGCCAAAAGGCTGATTGGGAATCGTCATAAACCCTCCTTTGGTCACTATAGCTCTTCTCAATCCTCATCCACTGCGAATCCGTCAAACACCGGGACTTCGAATCAAAGGTATGGATACTTCAGTCATGTGAATGAAATCATCCTAATCAAAGGAGCTCATAGCTCCTACATCAGGTGAATTGACGCGTGATGAATCTAAATGCTCTGTTCCAGAATTCTACAACCAATTCCTGTCAGTCCCCGAATTACTGAAAAGTCTGTTTATAGTCTCTACTACAATACGTATTAGTCTATGTCTAGAGTATTGTTTAAAGATCAGTGCGAACCGTTTATGTAAAACTAGGAGTAGAAAATAGCCAATGGGGGTGCACGCTGGATTTGAAGCATTCGATCTATAAATAGTTAGTAGTGGAAAGCTCTTGAAGGTGTCGGTCCTTACCGGCCACCTCTGATGCGGATAATCCATTGAATATATCCCGTGACCGCACAAAGTCGACAAAAATGTACGCGGTGTCGTCTCTAAGGAAGTCCCAAATCCGGATAGGAAGAGTAATGTATATATGAGTTGTCCTGCCTCCTTCTAGTACGCTATGTATCTCTATAGACCGCGATGGCCTGTTAAATGCCATATTCCAGATATACACTTCTGTGTATTTCTTCAAGCGGCAGTCTGGTTTTGACGAGCAACTAATTTTGAGCAATACGCGAATATCAAAGCCATCCATGATAGGACTATCCATTAACTCGGTCCGCGCCCTTTGTTTATGGTTCATCACTGGCGCTATAAATAAACTCTTACACCTTTGGTACACTTGGTGTATCGGTATCGGTTGATTTCTCTGCCTATTCCATTTCGCAACTAGCATCGCGTGTATCTCCGCAACGGTTACCGGTACACCATCCATTCGCTTCAAAAATTCGGTGAGTGCAGGGATCATTGAGAGCCACTGACAAGTAGGTACTCCAGAATCCGACCAGGACGCAGTTGCTAGTGTCTCGCACATTGGCATCATGTTTATCCCTGTAGCATATGCACAGTCCATTATATACATTACAGGGCTAGGTGAAATTCGATTGACCACTCGCTGCTCCGGCCAGTTAAGTCTTGAGCTTGTAATGCTGCCAGTTTTGTCCTGTTTCCCCCTAGCAAACGTTAGCGAGTCTATACGTTCAGAAAGACCTATAGAAACGTAGATGGACTTACCAGATCCAGCAATTGGTGCCTTCAGGAGAACTATACCCAGAGTAGATGAATATCGTAAGGCAACGTACACAGTGTGTTGAGCCGAACTTGCCTCGAAACTTTGCCATCGCCTTGGCTAATACATCGGTACTACGAGCGTCGATCGGAATAGCGAACTGGGCCGTATGAAATCCGTATCTCCGCTTCAGTATCTTCTCGAGTTCATACCATCGGGGAAGAACGCTCAGTTCGTCTTTTTCCCAGTGGATGAACAATACGCCTACATGTGAGTACCTGAAATCCTCATGGACTTTGGAAGACGATTTGCAAATGGCCGCGGCAAGGTCATTCATAAAGACATTTATATTGACACAACAGGATTTTGCGTAAGCTGCACCTGGTCTAACCGTTGATGTCATTTTCATGCAGTTTCAAATGGGTATCTTATACTGAGAAGTGAAAATAACCAGATTGGAGATAAGATGAGCAGTAAGAAAATGAGGAATGCAATTCTACATGGAAAAACATCGAGATAAACAAGAGTGGAAAGAGCAAATGTTAATCAAGATATACAAATCTACATTTGGTAACAAGCGAGGATATCGATCCCAATGTTGCTTCTTCGCAGGTTTCAACATTACTTCAGTTCCGCGGTCTACTGCACTCAAGTGAAGTCGGATGAAAACGACAAGGATTAATTTAAACCTAACGAGAATTGTCTGTATTCATGGTGAGGAGACCATGTCCACGAGAGGATGTACAGTACAGTACACCGCCGGCTTTTTCTTCTACTAACTTCCGTTAGGGATAGTAGTTTCCTATTACTTGTATGCTCGAAGAACCCAGGACCCAGGACCCATGACGGATGATGTCGGAATGAAACCCACGGTGCAGAAGTTAAGTAAAGGATTGCTTTAGGAGTACAGAGTAACTTACTCTCTTTTTCTAGTGAGGGAGAATCTGAACTAGGAACTGGGAAGCTAGTGCCGAATCAGCTAGACCGTCATGGGAGAACTCCAAACTCCCCCGTCGTAGTTTGAACTTCTTTCTTCCCATCTTTTCTCCTTTGTATTCTACGACTTTTTCACGAATTATTGGTAATGTGTGTATGCGACCATATGAGCAAAAACCTATCGTGCTAGGCGGAAGCCGTTACCGGATCATGAAATTGCCAGCCTTGAACTATTGTTTCATCCTTTTTCCACGGCATACCATGCCATGGGGTTCTCATACGATTGTACGAAAAGTTTGTCACCCATTGGAATATATATCAGATGCAATCATCCATTGTCCACCGTCAGCGGTAATATCATTTGTAACCTCTCGGCTGTTTCCATGTTTTGGAGCGTACACACCACCATCATTGTCACCGATTCCTTCTAGAAATCCATGCGACAGTAGAGACAAGTCTTCGCAATTTCATCGGGGTCAAGATTCTATGCACCTACGGAGCATGTCGTTGAAGGATATGTTTACTGTCTCTGAATCTAATCAAAACTCCCAAAGGAGTTATTGAGTGAATTCAGACCTGCCATCTTCTCGCCACACTTTCAGGGGAATCACCCTTTCTTTCACAACTTCCACACTTGCATCACAGACCTATCTGCTTCTCAGTCATCTTTTCTCATATCTGTCCTCAAACATAGGGTTTCATCTCTCAGTATCTTCGCATTTTCTCTCTTTCAGAACGAAGGAATGCCCAATGAGGTACCAACTCTTAGGGAAGATCTCCTGGATAGGCTCTCCTTAGCACTCCACGTGCAAGCAGCACAACCCCGGTCATTATTCGACCTTTCGCTACGGGAGATCAAACGGCACGAAACTCGCTGAAGTTTATCTCAGTGTTGGTGCATTACGAGGAACATTCCAAGGATTCATACGCTTAGAGGTCTTAACTAAATCAGTATCAATGTTGACATTTTCTAGGCAAGTTTACATGTTTAGTACCCGTAATTATTATTCTCAGAGATGAATTGATTGGGTAACATTTACAAGGAGTCTTGGTCCTTGGTCCTTGCTGACAGGCTCATAGGCTGAATTCGAGAGCGCATTTGAGCGGGTTTACATAAGCTTTCATTAACATTCTATCTACTGTCAACTAAGGAATGCATCCCACAGACATTTTCTGTACGCTCTCAACTTATTATCTGGACATCACGGTAGTGTAAGTACTGTACAGAATGGATCCATTTTGGATCATCACCGCAAAAATAAAAAACATAAAAAAATCTTTTTCCATGCCAATCGAACCGCACATCTTCCTCACTCCCAAGAGACCATGGCTCTAAAGTCCATGAGGGGTTTTTTTCTTTCCTATGAAGGCAACTCTATCGCTTTACTCCGTAAAGGGTCAGCTAGTAGAAATTCTGGACTAATAAGTTACACCTGGACTACAAGTGACACTCGCCACAAGGCACGGCAGCTCATATCCTTGACATCTTGGCTGAGCAAGTTTACATGCCAAGATTGAAAGAATTAACCAGCTCATAGACGATAATATACAATCCGAGTATCTAGATCTTACGCCTCCAGAAGGTTAGTGACATCTATTTCAAAAGCTCGTCTCCTATTCGACCGAGAATACAGGTAGGTTACTTCTTTTCTTTTAAGTCCTGTCACACTACACTCACTGGCGGCTCTCCTATACAAATCCACGGTCTTGGAAGAGCCAAAGACGTCTTTTTCTCGTCTTCATAAGAGACGGGTCTCCCTTCCTGTCCCTTTGCGCATCAAAGTCAACAATCAGCAAAGATGAGGTCTCTACTCGCTATATGTCTCCTTGGGAGTTCAATCCCTCTTGCAACAGCATTCGTCGGCCTTGGAAAGATGATGTACAAACCTTCTTGTGCTTACGCGTGCCGTGCCGCTATAGAATCGGCAACACTATCATGCTCAGAAGAAGGACATAGTCATGGAGGCCATATGGGACACGGTGGTGGGATGATGACGACCCCAGAATGCCGAGCGGGAGATACACCCTTCCTCACTACATTGGCTTATTGCATCAACTCTACATGTGAGGAATTCGATGTCGACTTCTGGAAGTTGGAGAAGTACTGGCACGATAAGACGACTGGCGACGTGGCAGCTGTGCCGAAGTGGACGTATGGAGAAGCAGTCCTAGAAGCTGGGAGGAATCCGCCGGAGACAGAATGGGATGGAGAGTCTACTCTGAACTTTACTGCCCTTGTGCCGAAAGAGTCGTGGATCGCGCAGAAGATGACCTTGGAGTATTTCGAGGAGCAGGAGACGCTGCATGCAAGATATGGGTTCGTTGACACTCGCTACAATCTTTATATCGATCAAATACTGACATCAGAGACAGTGTCGTACTCCTCGTCACTGGTTTCGCCATCCCGATAGTGTTCACTCTCATCAACTACCTCCCTTTCATGACCGCACTCCTGGAACGTCTAAGCCCATACATCATCTATCCCTCCCTTATCGGTAACTATCACGTCCGTCCTCTTCCCTACCTCCTCGGCAATGCCCCGACTATTGGCCAGTCTCTCTACATCTTTTTCTTCTTCTCCCTCAACATCCTCTTGAGTGCAGTCGAGTACCGTTCCACCCAACCAAACACCTGGTTCGCAACCCGCTGGCAAGAAATCGCCGGCTACGTCTCCTGCCGCACCGGTGTCCTGGCCTTCGCTCTCGCTCCGCTAGTCATTCTGTTCGCGGGACGGAATAACTTTCTATTATGGGTCACGAACTGGAGCCACTCGACGTTCATGCTGCTGCACCGGTGGGTAGCAAGGATCTTCGGTCTCCAAGTTATCGTCCACTCTATCGTCGAACTCGCGCTGTATATCGACAACGGGTCGTTCAAAGAGGAAACGGTCCAACCGTATTGGATCTGGGGCATCGTCGGCACACTAGCCTGCTCCATCATGCTCATAGCCAGCATGCTCTATTTCCGCCGCCTCTCCTACGAAGTCTTCCTCCTCATCCACATCTTGCTCGCCGTCTTCGTCCTCGTCGGGAGCTGGTACCACGTGGACTTCCTCTTCGAGAACCGCTGGGGCTACAAGTACTGGCTGTACGCCGCCTTCGCCGTGTGGGCCTTCGACCGCATCCTCCGCCTCCTCCGCATCGCCAAGACCGGCATCAAGACGGCCAAGGTGACGGACGTCGGCGACGGCATTGTGAGGATCGACATCCCCGGCGTCCGATGGGCCACGGTCCCGGGACGGCACGCGTACGCTTACTTCCCCGCCATCAGCGGCTGGAGGCCGTGGGAAAATCACCCCTTCTCCATCATTCCCAGCGCGATGCTGCATCCCTCCGCCACTTCCCCCGTCACCGCTCCTAACACCAACGCCGCCACAGCCACATCCTCTGCTCCCTCCTCCGTCTCCGAAACAAGCGACCCCGAAAAAGCCCTCCCGCACACGCACACCAAACCTCTCTCCTCCCCCCACCGCCCCGCATCCCCTACCCCTGCCTCTGGAGTGACCCTCTACATCCGCAAGTCCACAGGGACAACGCAGCACCTAGTCGACAGCACCCGCATGACCGCCGTCCTCGACGGACCGTACCCGAACAGCGACACCGCGGCCGTACTAAGCTGTGACCGACTGATCCTCATCGGCGGGGGGATCGGGATCACGGCGCTTTTACCCTTCCTAGGCGCGCACGCGAACGCGAAGTTATATTGGAGTGTCCGTGCCGCTGGGGCGGGGTTGGTGCAGGAATTAGCGTCTGCGCTGGAAGGTAGGGAGAAGGAGGTTGTTGTGGGGAGTCGGTTGGATGTCGAAGGGGTGCTGGCTGTGGAAGCGCAGGGGGGCTGGGAGAGGATTGGGGTCGTGGTTTGTGGACCCGGTGGTCTGTGTGATGGGGTTAGGGATGCGGTGGCTAGGGCAGGGAGGAAGGGGAGGCCGACGTGGGAGTTGGAGGTTGAGGCTTATAGTTGGTAGGGTTGATACAAGCAGTGGAGCCGTTTGAAATTTATGTTATCCCCCCGCTACTTCTTAAATTACTAACGGTGAAGAGAAATTGCTTCTTGGCATTGAGCTATGGGACGAGATGTATAAAGTTGGGAACTTGAGTATGTTATTTTACTAACGATCCTCGGAACCAGTGTAAACGCACCAAGCCAATGCACCGATGCCAAATCCATATAAAGCATGCTTGTATGCGAGAGAAGACGGAGAGAGATGATAGTGAAAGAGACATGCATATTGAGAAATCAACAATAGTATCAAATACATGTCATCCAAAATGTTTCAGAAAAACAGGAGAACAACCCTAACGCCAAATCAAATGCAATCAAAGCAGATCTCCTCTCCATACATACCTTATTTCTCATCCCCATTCCTTACTATCCAGAAGCCGCAACACCATCAGTACCACCATACCTCCTCCCTCTCGTTTCCCCATTGCTCTCACCATTAAGTAACCCCTCTCTCTCGCCCCCCGCAGCCGCTGGAATCCTCCTTTCCTCTGCATCTTGCGCTTCAGCCTCCAACCCACTCCTCCCCATCTTCTTACTCTTCCGCCATACATACCCCACCAGTGCTACTCCCACAACTAGTGCAGTGCCCAGAAGGATCAAGTTGACGGGGACGGGGTTGGAGTCGAAAGCCTGGTGCGTGAGGGCGTCGAGGCCGGATTGGGAGAAGTTGAATAAGCCGGCCAAGCAGATTATGAGACCGTAGACTTTGCCGAAGGTTGCGAAGCCGAAGACTTTGGCGGCGTAATCGCTGTTGATCGGTCAGTACTGTTGCTGGGCGCGTTTACGGGGTCGAATAAGGGCCTAGAAGGTATTAAAGGAGGGCAAAAGGAAAACCGGAGCTTACGAAACAGTTGTATAATAAAGTGGCCTATACACCACAAACAAACACACATTGGCATATGCGGCCCACATCTGCGGAATGACCCCGAGTATTCCAATCATCGTGGCAATCGTAACCAGCAACCCGAGCACGAAAGTCGTACTCGAATTATCCAATATTAACCCAATGAAAGGCACCGAGATAACACCACCAAGCGGCAAGGCAACGTCGAAAAATGTATTAACCTGTACCGCTTTACTATAGTCCCCAAGGAGGTATTCATATTGGGGCCGTATCGTCGCGACGAAGTAATTGATCCGCGTCATCTGGACGACGGTAAAGAGCGTGACGAGCACGAACCAGGGGCTCATAATCTGTTGGAGAGCTGTTTTGCCGTGCATGGCGCCCCAGACGCCGGACTTGTGTTTCTTCTTTTCTTCTTTTTGGGTTTGCTCCACCGCGTCTTTACTCCCGAGTAGTTCCGTGATCTCGGAGACGATGGACTCGCGGTGCTCACGGCGCTCAGCGCGAAGACGCTCGATGGTTGCGCTGTCCTCTGCTCGTGCGAGGAGGTCCGAGTCGGAGTGGGCCAGGCCGTTGTCTTCGGCTTGAACGACGAGCTCACCTACCGTTTTGTAGCTCTTCTCCGGCATAACTAGCAATTGTACAATTAGGATATACGCCGGGACAACCAAATATGCAAGAAAGAACTTCTTGGGCCAAAAGCTGCCGCCAGACGCTTGATAGATCAACCTATAGAATAGGAAGATCGCACTACTGGTGTCGAACGCGCCGGTCAGGAGCGCGAGAATGAGACCAGAGTATCGCGGAAAGGCATTTGAAAGCTGGAAGGAAGAGATGAAGATGAAGGGTCCCGCGAGTGCAAGGAAAAGATAGCCCGGAATGTAACCGTCGAAGGGCATTTGAAAGGCAAAGGCGAAAAAGAGACAACCAGCCGTCAGGAAAAACACTCCGACTAACCCGGAAACACGAGGGCCATACCGGTCTAGGATAGTACCTACGGGGAGAGCGGCGACGTTGGTGGAGACAGCGGCAACAGTGAACATGAAGTTCAAACTGGTGGAAGAAAGTGAGTTCTTGACTGATGTTGGCAGATGAGGTCTAGGAAACGTACCTGATCTCTTGGTAGAAGCATACTCTGACTCCATCTTCAATTTCTTGTTCTGTGCACTTTTCTCTGTAGACTTCTTCTTTGATGAGGACCGGTTTGATGGCCGCATAACCAAACACGATTCCGGCAGCAAAGAGACAGTATATCACAGCACAGATTATCTGCACTGCACCGATCACATATTAGCATCTTCATTCCTCTTATAGTGTTTGAATTGAAAAATTTAGATTCACTAACCTATCCTCTTCGCCTTTGAAACCTCAAAAGCCGCAACTGGATTTTCTTCGTTCATTGGTGGTAACCAGGTGTTCACGGGATTGAAACTCAACTTTCTATTCTGCCCCCCATTAGGACTCAAATCTCGCCATCGATCATACTCCTCGAGCGTCGAGACACGCTCAGCGAGAGACATGATGGAGTATACAGCAACCCCGCACAAAAAAGATTTACGGGATGTTACGATATATAGCGATTTCGGAGATAAAAGATGGTGGGAGGGATGTATCTAGCTCTGAAGTATCAGGTGGTTGGAATACTTAAAGTAGAGCTTGTCAATTGGACAAAGATGATAGGTGAATGCGGTGGCGACTGGGCGAATAGCTCTCTCCTCTCTCCCCTTTCACTCCTCCTCTTTAACCTAGTTCTAATGCAAGGAGCAGAAGATTTAGGACAATTGGAAAAATGCTCCTTACTGGAGCTGAGTACTGTGAAAAAGCTGAATGACTTAAAAGAAGACTTAGCTGTCCTGTATTTTTGAAATCCGGTCAGAAATGGACAAAAGGGAAAGAAAGTACAAAAGATGAAGACGAGTTTGGGAGGCGGGGGGCAAGCAGAAGCTCAATCTGCAGGGTGAGGTCAAAATTTTGCCTTGGCTTTGGTGGCAGTTCCGATAACACTAGAACTATAAAAACTACCGGTATCAAGCCTCAAATCTTTTAGCACTAGAACGGATATCGTGGGAGATGGATGTGATGGAGACTGATAGTGATAAGGATTTGTTACTAACTGCGATTTCTGCTGTATGAAGATCGGATGAAGCAGATGGCTTCCTCTCTATTTCCAACGCGATGGATCTTAGGTTGGATCGTTAAAAGGTGCAAGGTCAGATATAAACCCTGAACAAAATATGCAAAAGTTATGCAACGTGATACAAAAGAATAGAGGGGTAGCTCTTGCTTGGCTTGGTGGGGTTACCGCGAAACTCGGCATCAGTCAATTACTGAAAACGGCAGTATTTACTTTAGATTATCAGGAATGAGCGCAAAAATCCTAGTTCAAAAGTCCTGTGACGCAGTGGTTAGCGTGTCGTTCTTATATTTACGTTCCTCGCTTGCGAGGTTGTATGTATGACCATTGTGGTAATGCGAAAGTCGCGGGTTCAAGTCCCGCCAGGACTAGGGCTTATCTTTTTGCTTTTTCATCCTCCAGTATATGTGAATTTGTTGTTGAGTTCCAAGGTGGTTGGATTATTGATATTTTTTGGTGGATTCGGGGAACTGGAGAAGCAGGCGGGTAGGTAATTAAAAGAGGCTTGGCGTAAGAGATAATCGATTTGGGGTGGAGCGGAGTTGTAGATGGCATTCTCACTTTTTTTAATATCATAACGGAATCAGACTAAGAAAAGATTGAATCAGGTTAATCTCAGATAGGGCTAGAAGATAATCTTTGCAAATATCGTATATATGTATACCTTATATATCATTAGCTTGACTCAGTCTATGCTGTAGAAACTCTCAAAGTCTCAAGAAGAAAAAAACAAAAACACCATTCCATGCACCTTATCGCCCAAGATGCTATAAACCAAATACGATATGTGCGAACGAAAGACAATCTTTCCCACAACGCCACGCTATGCAATGCTAATCACCATATCACCATCCTCAAAACCCGTCGCGAGGAGTTATCTGGTCAGTCTTATTACAAAAAATATATTCCACTAGAAAAGTCAAGGATCAAGTCTAACCATAAAACCTCATCGCATGCCGTCTCTGTGCATGTCTCACAATATCCTCTCTAATCGGTTGGGCATGGACAAGTTCATCTTCCGGTTCGATGACATCGCGTTTCTGCACGCTACCCGTTGCTTGAGGACGCGGGAGGGTGATGGTCTCGACGAGTGTCACGACCATCGTGGTGTATTCTTGAGACTGCGATGATGCGGGGGATAGTGTTGTCGTTGGCAAGACAGCAGGATCAGAGCTGACGGCAGGAACAGAGGACGGCCTTGTCGCAAGAGTTGTTGAGGCAACAGGAGCGGTTGGCACAGCGAAACCTGGTGGTGTAGTAGCTGCTGGTGCAGTGCGAGCGAAGGTGTAATCTTTGAGCGGATCTGTTGTCAAGGCCTTGCGGTTCTTGTAAGCAGAGACAGCAGCAGTTTGAGGATCCTGTTGAATCATAGGGTTCTTCGGTGCACCTTGAGGTTTCTCCGCGACGATATCGACATCAGAACAGGTGGTATAGTACTCGTCTTTGCCCCTGGGGATGTTGGGATCGATACCGGGTAGGGTTGGCCACTGCCAGACCCAGTAGAGTGTCATAGTTGTCCCGACTTGGGCGTCTGTTGGCATCAAAACATCCGTTTCGCAGAACTGTTCGTGTGGGGCAATGTTTGATCCATCGCGAGCCGCAGCCGCTTCTTGGCGCGCGATCGCTACAGGGGAGTTGTTCAGTTGGTAGCATCGGCCATCATCGTAGTTATTGGCTGCCAGGAGTTTGCCACGCTTATCACCACCGCTGCCGTCCTTGGTCCACCTCATAACCTCAACGATCTTCTCATCTGTTTTGGGTTGAGTTGTGCCAAAGACGAAGACAGTGCCACCACCCTCTGGTTTTCCAATGTTATTATCACGAAGTGAGACGTGGCCGTTCTCCGCATACTTCATTGCGATCCATTGACCGGGAGGAACCTTGAGACGAGGGAACCCATTGTTCTGTTTAGGGTTTTGTTGTGAAGGGCGGCAAAGAGGAGAGGCCTCAGTGATGCGGTCGTCGACATTGGGGACTAGGAAGTTGTTGACCGCAGCGTCGAAACCGGGGGCACCGCGTTCGTGGAAATCCCGCGGATAACCATTTTGGCCGACATACTTGCCATCAGGGCCGATAGCAGTGAGCTGATCAAGCCAAGTATGGGCGAGGGCTCCGGAAGAGAGGAGAGAGAGAAGCGAAAACTTGAGCAATGAAGGCCGCATATTGAGGTATAGAGAAGTATAAGTATAGAGTTTGGATATCTTTAGACTTGCGCTGCGAGAATCTCTAAAGTGACTTGTTCAGAAAGGGTACAAAAAGTAGATTTCGTGGTCGAGGTACGAGTTGTGCTCTCAGGATAGATGTTTCTGATGTTTGATGCGGTCGACGCTGATATTTAGAAGTAGATGTGCTCTTATAAGTCTATGATAAAAGATATGTTGTAGAAAGAAACAACATTGTCAAGGCCAGCATGACAATGAACAAAGAGTGAGCGATAGTAACAATGGCGATTCAACAAAGGTCATTGTTGAAGTGGGCCGTGGCCATTGTCAGCAGTTCAGAGAACGTGAACAATGGGGAGGTCGATGACAATGAGACAATAGACAGCGGGTGAGGGGGGGTTTTGAGGAGGACAATAACAATACAGTGAACATCAGTGAACAGCACGTCTGCAGCAAACAAGATTCTTGACAGCCAATGAAATCACCTTATCAAAACCCGACGAAACGAGAGGTAAGGCAATGGACACGCGAGAATATGAGTTTCTATTCTCGAACAAGCCTCAATGCTTGATGTGTTCCGGATTACCAGGATTTGAAGAGCCGCATCTGGGTAGAGGCCTATACATATCTACAAGGAAGGCCTGGGCGGTTTGCAGAAAGAGAATGCGCGCGGTATTCCGGTCCTTCATTATATCCAATTTCCACGAACTTGCTTATGATTCCGGATATTTTGGTCCATTACTGCAAATCCATCTGCCAGCAGTTCATGAGTTCCGCTGTCGTGATACAGTCGGGGGGCGAATGAGTTACGGAGAGAACACCTCGATATCAGGAATCTTTTGGCAAAGATAGCATCTCAAACCCGATCGTGAGTACCACAACAGCACTTCATCCTCCCGTTACTCCCCATCTTCGTCCCGGTTGCAAGATGAGTCAAAGGCACGAGTGGCTCCTGTCATTCTTCCAGACCTGTCCGCATGGTCAATTCAACGCGTCGGAGTAGGAAAACCGGGATATACAATCATGCAGGACATGTTCTACTGGCACTTTGCGACAGTCAAGAGTGAGTAGGGCGGCTCGAGAGGTCAGAGATTATCGAGGTCGTTGAAGTCGTGTTTCGCTTGGCGGGCGTTTCGAGAACACTCACTCTTCTTTCGATGATTGGACCGCGCAGCGCTCTTCAAAACTGCAACCCAAACGCCGACCATCTTTAGAAATTTCAATCTCGCTAATAACTTCGAAATATCAAAATACGGATTCCTGAGATGTAGTGGAAATGGAATGGTAATCATCAAATATGGATTCTTCCTTTTTTTTTAGCCTCTGCGCTTAGAACTACCTCGACAGGTGTTTATAAGATGACGTGTTGCTCGAAACAATGTTGAGTACCTTTGTCCTGTACGCTGTACATACCGATGCCACTGTAGTGGCTTATCGGGTAGGTATGATTACTATCCGATACTGACTAATTGATATCGAGATCATTTTTGTGCGCAAAAGACGCACTGAGGAGGATATGCTTTTAAAGCCGTAATTATACAGTACTAAGAATCATATTGTACATACATCCTCGGGTCCGAGTTATTCGTACAATTTTCACTCCTACACATAGGAAGGTCCAGTTCGTACAACGTCTCCTAACTGTACGTGGAACACAAGAGACGGAGAATACAGATCTCATATACAGCACCGTTCGCGAAATGCGTAGATCTATCTCTTCACATTATCGTCCTTTCAACTGAATATAAATACTGTCAGCATTGCGAAGGGGAGGAAAGCAAGGTTTAGGACTTACCGATTCTCAACCACAATAATACAATGGTGGGATTTTAAATCCATACCTTCCAATATTCCTTCTCTTCTCAATCTCTAGGGCCTCATTCCCCTGACGAGATCTTTTTGAGTTTCTCCTTCAATACCTGACCCTCCAAGATCTCATTGACCTTCTCCCTCAAGGCCTCATCCCAGATCGGATACCCGTTCTTGTCCAGATCCGCTCCATCAAAATGTCTCTTCTTCAAACAGCTCGGCTGCTCAATCCATAATATCCTTTCTCCCCCCACCTTCTCATTCACCTTCTCCACCACTTCCTTCAAGTATGCGTTCGCGCCCTTCAACGCCGTCTCCTGGACATCTGGACGCTGGAACATCGCGACCGCGAGCACCTGGCTGTCCTCTATCAGCAACAGCAGCCTGAGCAGAAGCTCGTATGCCCGGAGAACCTCCTGACTAAATGGGAGCATCCGTCCCACTCGTAAATCCTGAGCACCCACCTGTACCACCCACACCTTTATCGGGGTTGGAAGTTGCATCAGTAGGTCTAGTAACCCCTGTTGCAGTCTGTACAGCGTATGTTGCACCTTCTCGTTGCGTACGCCCGCGTCGAAGTTGCGCGCATCGTTCAGTAGGCTCCTTGGCGTACTGGGATACCTCGGGGCGGAGAAGGGGGCGGGACTGAGGAGGATGCTCTCGAGGTTCATTGGCGGGTTGGTACATGTCGTTTTCTGGGGTGCGAGAATGGAGGAGCAGAGGAATACGGTATCAAGCCTAGGCGATGAAGATGCCGAGTTGAGAGCTAGGTAGTGAATTCGTAGCGCCGGGACATGAGCGTTGAAGTGGATTTGGTGGGAGTGGAGTTTGTATATTGCGAGGCTATCAAGTTCTGTGAGCAAGAGTTGAGGTATACTTGGGCGAACGTTGCCTTGTATGGAGGGGGGGAGGAGTGATGAAATCTTTTCATTAGAAGTATTTTGTAGTTCTTCTGGATGGTCTATTATCCCAGTACGATCCTCTCTTTTTTTATGATCTGCTCCTTCGCAATCAGCTTCTTCTTTGCGGTCTGCTCCTTCTTCGCAGTTAACTCCCTCGTTACAATCTACCCCTTCTTTACAGTCTCCTCCTTCTTTATAGTATGCTTCTTCTTGACAGTCTACTCCCTTTCCAGAGTCTGGTCTGTCCATATACTCTACTCTCTTCGTACACTTCCTCAGTTCCGTACACCCTCTCCTAGTAATACTCTTTGGTGCGGGAAACTCTGAGGAGGTGAGAGAGGAAACAGTACTCCAGTTGTTCCTATTCTCTAACCGTTTGTTCTCACCTATTATCTCGGTATTCACCATTGTACGGTATTCAAATGTTCTTTCTTTGAGTTCGAAATATTGGTGTATCAATGTAACTATATTGATTCGGTTAAATACAAATGGCTCACCTCAGTATTTATAGCAAAGGAATCCATCGCACCAGAGTTTGTATCCACTTATACTTCAACAAGTTTTATTGAGTGCGATGACAAGTGACATCGAGCGGTATCGAGTAACCCCTGTTACTGTACCATGGGATGATATCGAAATTTCCCCAACCTCAACAATGAGCAGTCCTATCTGTCAAAAAGTATGTCCCACCATATTCACCATGCTTTAATTTTTCCTAAAGTCTAATAGTTGATGGAGATGTTCTTGTGGTAATATTGCTTTGGTAGCATAAATGTTACCGGGCCGTGGAAGTACCAGATATCGGCCCGAAATCTGGATACGAGCGGAAGTCTTAAAGAATGAATGTACAATGGAATAGGATACTACGGCGGCGGAAATGGATAGAAAAATCACTACTAACTCACCCTGTGCACAATAAAGTAACCGGAAGAACAGAAGATTGAACATGAAATTATCTTTCGATCCATGGATATATCAAACTACAGTGAAAAAGAGTCAAGATACCTATCTGGTAGCCCCGAAGCGCATCATCCCAGCGCCTATACATGATACCCTTATACGCCTGGAGCCACTAACGCCATCAAATCACCTAACTACGAAACGGTCTAAGCTACCGGGTTCCTATCATCCGCTAACTCCCCCTCGACCTCCGCCGCCAAATTCTCTGCCTCCCGTTCCCGCATCCCCTCCTCCTTGACCCTCGCCTCCTCTGGAACCTGGTCAACGTCCATAGCGGATGTATCAGCCGCCCCATTCCCACCGGAATGAATTGGCTCTCCTCCCGCTAGAGGGCCGGGGACGGGAGATTCGGGAGGGGTGATGGTGGCCTTGGTCTCTCCGGCCACTGTGGAGGAGGAGGAATTGAGGGTTGGGGAGGAGGGAGCGGGAGCAGCGGTGGTACCACTGGGTGCAGCGAGGGATTCCTGCAATGTACCAGCAGATTGGTCTGGTACGGCATCTGTGGTGGATGCGTCTAGCTTTACGTCCGTTGTATCCGCCATCTCGACGTCATCGTCTTGATCCTGTACCGTTGCAGCTGGTGGCGCAGATGGGGGTACAGAAGACTTGTGGGATTTGCTGCTTTCATTGTCGGCAATAAGGAGATTCGGATTGGTATTACCGTTCGCCTTTCGGCTGCTGGCTTTAGATTTCGAGGTGCTGGACTCAGCATCGGCTTTGGCGGCAAGGATTTCGGCGGCTACAGCGGCATTTGCAGCGGTGACATCGCCATTTGTGGATCCTGGGACACCTTCCGCGGGAGTTTGAATGCCCGACTCATCTTCAGGAGCGTAGGGATTGCGGTGGTCCATGATATTCCTCCTCCTTCTACCACCAGGTTGGCGTCTCACGCCATTCCTCTCATTTTCATCTTCATCCTCACTCTCGCTGAAATCGCGATCATCTTTGGTGTATTTGTCCCATCTCCGCTGGGTATATCTTGTGTCCTTGTTCTCGTCTTCGTCGAGGTCGTCCATAATGTTGTCCATATCATCATCGCCTGTTGCGTTTAGGGACGAGCGGGGTACGTCTTGGACTTGCACGGAGGGGGCGAAGGCGGTGCGCTTGAGGTTTTCGATCACTTGATTTTTGATCTTGGTGAGGTATTCCGTGCTATTGGCATTGTCCATGTTGGAGGGGCGCACGTCGAGTTCATAATCGGGTCCGAAATACTGAGAATGCTTAGCAGTGTACCCAAAGGGTGAAAGTCGGAACTGGACATACCTCATAATATTCGTTGAACGGTAATTGAGGGCCCAGTTCTTGTCCGACGAGTAGTCCAGTCTCATAAGCCCACGTTCTTGCGACGTTGCGCATGGTGTAACCTCCACCTCCAAGCACTAGGACCGGCATGTTGAAGCTCTTGACGAACTTGACGCAGTTTGCGTGTCCCTTCATACTCAAGTTGAAACATCCTAATCGATCTCCCGATAAGCTGTCACCTCCGCACTGTAGGACTATCGCTTCTGGGCGGTACCATTCCATTACTGCTTTGATGACCGGCTCGAAAACGTTCTTATAGGTAACATCGGTGATGCCGTCGCGGAGGGGGAAGTTGACCGAGTAGTATTTACCATTGCCGACACCGATATCGCGAAGTTCACCAGTACCGGGAAAGTATTCGCCATACTTGTGGAAAGACACGGTCATGACGCGATCCGTGGTATAGAAAGCTTCCTCGACACCATCGCCGTGATGGACATCGATATCGATATAGAGGACGCGCTGCTTAAAGCGCAGGAGTTCGATGATACCCAAAACAATATCTTGAAAGAGGTCAGCAGGGCCATTGTACAGCCGATAGCGAAAGTCATACCATTAACATAGCAGAAGCCACTTGCTTCACTCTTTTTCGCATGATGAAGACCTCCCGCCCAGTTGACGGCGACGTCACACTTTCCTCGATTTAAACGAGCGGCACCTTCCATACTACCACCGGCGCTTATACCACAGAATTCGAATAGACCGTCAAAGACGGGGCAGTCATCTCCCACATTATATTTGTTCTGCTCCTTGGCGTAGGAGTCCATATTGTCTGGTGTGACCCTCTGAAGGAACTCGACATATTCGTCTGTATGAAATTGAGTCATTTCAAACTTCGACGCAGGTTTTGCGCGCTATTCCTCAGTCAGACGAAGTGATTCAAAATTGCAGTGCGATCTGGAGCCATATGCGACGATTCAGACATTCCGCCAGTATCGTCGCATTCGAGGGAGGGGCAATAGGGTGAACTTACATAGATTTCCATTTTCTTATATAGACCATAGTTCATGATAAGGCTGTGCGCCATTCGAATCCTGTGCGGTTTCATAGGGTGGCCAGCGACATAGGCATAATTGCCCACATCAGAATCGTAAAAGTACGCAACTTTCTTCGGCTGCGAACCATTCGTAACATTCAAGTCTAAAGGGGGGCCTACACCGGCCATGATTGAAGGTTTGATGTGAGTTTGTGAATATGAAGCTATGAAAATAATAAACAAGCGTGAAAGATCTCGGGGAAGGTGCGAGAGAAGAAATTGGTGAAGGAAGGAGTATGAATGTGGAAGGTATGATGGAGGAATAAGCTTTGAACTTCAATGGCTGGGGGTTTTGCGGTGGAAGGTCTTCTCGTCTGCCGTAGGATGAGATTCTGCCCGGCAGAGAGCAATTCACCGCCTGAAATTGCTTGGCTCTCTCATCTCAGGCACAACCTTACCTGTAACCCGATAGCTCAACGCAAGCTCCTACAATAGACAATAGCTAAAAGGAAGACACCTAACTCTCAACAATAACATCTCCTCCATCGACGCGCCATATCCTCCGAAGATCTGTTTCGTCCATCGGAAGCTCCGTAGGCCTACGCTATCATCTTTACCCTCATTTCCGAACCGTCCCAGCTGTCGCCGCCTCACATAACATACTGCAATGGATCGATTGAGCCGCATGATACAGGCCGCCCAAAGTATGGGTGGCGGAGGAGGCCCCGCACAGGATACACACCTTATAGATAATTCCGAAACCGTCTACATCTCCTCCTTAGCACTACTTAAAATGTTACGGCACGGACGCGCTGGTGTACCGATGGAGGTTATGGGTTTGATGTTAGGCGAGTTTGTCGATGACTACACAGTGCGAGTGGTAGATGTGTTTGCCATGCCGCAAAGTGGTACGGGTGTCAGTGTTGAGGCTGTCGATCCGGTGTTCCAGACAAAGATGATGGATATGTTGCGGCAAACAGGACGGTAAGGCCTCTGAAGCTTCATCTGGAGGTGAATAGTGCTGATATATGTCTCCATGTAGGCCAGAGACAGTAGTAGGCTGGTACCACTCCCATCCAGGTTTCGGTTGCTGGCTATCCTCTGTAGATATCAACACACAGCAATCCTTCGAACAGCTAACCCCACGTGCCGTCGCTGTTGTCGTCGACCCTATACAGTCCGTTAAGGGAAAGGTCGTCATAGATGCTTTCCGTCTCATAAACCCGCAAACGCTTATGATGGGCCATGAACCGCGCCAAACAACCTCCAATCTCGGTCATCTCAACAAACCCTCCATTCAAGCACTCATCCATGGGCTGAATCGCCATTACTACTCCATTGGTATCAACTACAGAAAGACTGGACTGGAAGAAAATATGCTGATGAATCTGCACAAGCATGTCTGGACGGAAGCACTGCAGATGGATGACTTCCGGGACGAGGGTCAAAGTAATAAGGAGCGGCTATCGAAACTGGTAGGGCTGGCGGAGGGTTATGAGAAGAGGGTGAAGGAAGAGACGGAGTTGACGAAAGAGCAACTAAAGACAAGATACGTGGGCAAGGTGGACCCGAAGAAACGTACATACACCATTCCTTTTTGCTCCGTTCCAATATGTTGAGTTTTCAGAGGATTTATGCTAACTTATCCTCTCTAGATCTCGAGGATGTAGGTCAACATCTCATTGAAGACAACATCGTTTCCGTATCGCGGCAAATGATCGACAAGGAAGCCTCAGTCCCTAAACCAAAGGGACCAAGCAATGGAGCAGCAAATGGGGACGTGGAGATGGATGAAGATGACGAGTAGATTCTAGCGAAAAGTATCAAATAGTAGTACAACGATACTGACAGCACGAAAAGAATAATAATAAGAACTGATCAACCAATATCCCCATAATTGTCTCACGGGTAGAGCTCTATTAACTTTAGACCAACCCTAGGATTCTCACAATTGCTATCAGTGTTAGTTAGCTATCTTCAAGTCAATGAGTCTGAAGCTTTGTGTTCAAAATTGAGCATTTTAAGAACTTATTGTTTCTGCTATCCAGTTCTCAGCTCAGAACTGCTTGCAGTTACGTTTCGTTTTCTGTCACATCTTTCCATCTTCTTAACTTGTTTACTTTGTAGAGTTCTTTCGATGTCTTGCTTTACCTGTTTTCCCATCTTGGAACCCCTAGTTAAGCTTTCGGTTATCCTAGGACTGCTTTCCACCACGGTTACGTTATGGTTCGACTCCATAATCTGGCTAGCCTGTAGGAAACCCCTTGATCGTAGGAAATCACCGTACCTTAACGAAACTAGTATGCTTCACAAAATCACTGGTACAAGATAAACTACTTGACTATACCAAGTTTGACAGTTCCCCTCCCAGAAAAAACTTAGTGAGTCAAAAAAGAAAAACAGCAATAACTTGTCGGGCAAGAAACCAACACGCCCTTTGGCATCGGGAAATCTCACCGTTGCTTCTTAACCTAACGTTGATTGGACACCCGATACATGATCGAACTGAGAGCTTACCGCTCAGCTTCCTAGGTTCGTGGGCCGTATTTGCTGTGATCGGTTGGCAGGCCTGGAAGAGAGATGGGGTTGGATTTAACAAAATCAATGGAGTATTACAGAAATAGTCCACCGTACGGAATTACTCGACTGTACAGAATCATTGAGCTGTAAAACTCTAGACCGAAAATATGTAAGGATTCCACGGACACAGCGAATGCGTTTCTTTCCCATAACAACACTGCCCCTATTGTAAGCTTGGTTCTTAAAACAGTGTTCGACCTCGTTGTGCCTACTGATTGGATCGTATGCGGGAGTCTCAGCTGTATGAACGGTTAAAATAGATTGTTACAAAGATTTCATATAGGGTGAGAATCCTCTTCCTTTCAGACATCATCTCATGCGTCAGAAAATGTTCAGAGGACATGACCGACCGTTCGAATAACGCACAACACTCTCAAGCAGAATATATGCGCAGATAACGCTAATGAGCGTAATGTGTAAGGTTAAGATCTCTGTATTAAGTTTCATATCTACATTCAGCTTAAGGAGAGACTTGAAGCTAAGTTATTACCTTATCAGACGTCCATCCTAGCATTGAGTAATCCGATCTCATGCCTTTGAGCCTTGCATCTGCTTAAGTGCAGTGCACGACACCGTCGGAATGAGTGTGGCACTCCTATCACCCGTTAGTAATTATTTCTAAATCCTAGTCTGGAGATTTATGACTTACAGCAGGTGCAGCACTTGTCATAGACGGGGCATCAGGGACGGTGGACGTCGCAGCATGCCCATGGTCATGATCACCCTCAGTTGGCTCTGGGGCCTCGCCCACACAACCCACACCCGGAACCGCGATATCAAACGCATAAGCCTCGAGGGCAAAATACTGTAAAGTATCACTGTTCCTAACGGCTTCCTCGGGGTTCGTCTTTGCTAGCTCAAGGACCTCGAGGTACTCTCCGGCATAGTGCTCGACGATTTCTTCGCCGATCTGCGGGACGTGGTAGACACGGTGCAAGAGATCGGAGGCGAAGTAGAAATTTGTTTCGTAGCCGGCGATGGTATAGCCCAGAGCGCAGAGGGATTCGAGTGAATGGCGGGTGCTGTAGGAGAGAGGGCAGATCACAGTTTCGGAGGTTGCGTTGGAGCCTCGCCAGTGTCCCCCCCAGCCTAATGGATTGTCAATTAGATTTGAAATTGGGTATGGATTCAAAATATTCACTGTGAAAATGGGGAGGATGGGATGGAACTCGAGGGGAGAGGCCACAAAGAGCAGAGCAGGTGATAGGAGATGACATGAAGGGAAAGTAAAAGGACAGAAGGGATAATACCTTCAAGGGCGCAGTTTCCATCGGGATTGTCGCAGCGGAACAACATGTCACCGCGATCACCACGAACGACCTTCTCGAACCATCCGATCGGCTCCGCAGTAGCAGCGCTTCCGAAATACTTGGTGTAGATCTCGGAGCTATTGCCGAAGCGGAGGATGTGATCTCTGGCGTGTTCGGCCAACTTGATCATCTCACTGATACCTCTCTTGAGCATATGACTATGTAAGGTTATAAGATATGCCTAAGTGTGTAACAATGCTTCAGAGGAACTTACACCTCGGTGGAATTGCAAGATTCGTGAATGGGATAATCGACGACAGCTCCAGTATCCCAGGCTGGTGTCTCGGCAGGTCCGCTAACAGTCTCAGTTACGGTAACAACATGGCGCTGGATCAGAGGACGAGGAGATGCCAGAGCAAAAGAGGCGCTGGCAAGCAGCAGAGACAGATTCTTGAAGTTGGTCATGATGAAACTGAAGGAGACAGTTGACTGACGCTCAAGGAAGTCAAGTTGAACAAGTGGTGCGAGATGAAGAGAGCTCCCTTACCGGGTTAATGGGCCCTTTTGTAGCTGCAGCTACCCTGTCAGAAACGAGGGCAATGATACCATTCACGTCATACTTTTGATCGACTCATAGATGCTACTATTTGTTTCTCGCTTTTTCAGCATGATGGCGAGGTACCTTGATGGAGAATATCGCCGCTGAGCTGATGGCGTGGGGATTAACTGAGTCCTTTGAACTCGCCGTAGGTACGTCCGGAGATGTTGTTACCTTCCTGTATCGGTATCATCAGGAAGAGAGGGCCTGAAAAATCTACATCCGTCGAGAATCTTTCGGTAAACTCTAGTAGTCTACTCAATAGTTGGAGTAGCCAAGAACAATAGTTCTAGATTGGGATGTTTAGCTTTAAAGGAAGTCACTTTTAGAGAATAGATGGCTTCCCTCTATAAAATGCTCTTACGTAGTAAGAACACTGATGGTGAGCTATGAAGTCTTTTGACATAATGTAGACATAAGAGAGAGGTCCATAACATGTTGTTGCGTGGATATAGTTCGGCAGCTGGTCTCCTTGGCCCTTCCCAGAGCCAAGGCAGTGGAGTTGGCGGCCAAGGGAATTCCATCAAGGTCCTCATTTGGACGATATTGAGGACACAAATTCTCTCGAAACTCGTGGCAGATCCGTCGCCTTTTCCGCCTATTCCCGTGGGGTTTTGTACTTGTCGTCCAAAGGCCAAATGAGCATGCAGACAAAGCGATTCCTAGGTCTTGGCGTCGGTCCAGCATTTCCCTTTCCGCTGTTGGTAGTGAGGATGTTTAAAAACTTAAGTTGCTTAACATGGGCGGGCTTACCGATACCAAGCCTTCTTTTGGGGACGGGGCCTCCTTTTTCTGCACTGGTCATCAAGGTACCGTGCATGACAAATGAGACTTGATCGTTGGTTGCTACTGCCGGTCATATATGAGATTTGCAGCGCCATGCATCCAGCCGCCTTATACAGTTCCTACGACATACCTCGCTGACCGCTAACCTCTTTTTTTCCGATTCCAAGTCCAGGATATGTCCAAAATGAGCTCCCTTGGGCGAAACCTTATCAAGTCGTGTGCTCTCCTTTGCTGCGTAACTGTAGTTGCTGCACAACAGACGCTCACTCTCTCAAATTGTGTACAGAGTGGATCAATAGAGTAAGTTATAAGTTGTTCGTGTGCTTCTACAACATTGATATTAACGGCTTGAAGGCTATGTCAGGGACCGGGAGGAACAACGTACCCTTTCACGAGGTCCGTAGCACCTACTACCACTACTGTGGAACCGGTGTCGATAACGGAGGGTTCTCCTCCATCATCTTCAATAACGGCTGTCTCTGGTTGCCATATGCATGAAACACAACAGTCAGTGATAATCTGATCCAAATATCCATACCACGTGAAATCTAATCCGAATAGATTTTGCATAGCAGGAACCGCTGAATATGAGATCATAGGGGCTCCGACGGGGACCGAAGAACTGCCTGCAAGATACACTGGTTGTCATTCCCATGGGGAAGAAATGTGAGTTTAATCTACGTGTAACTATGCTAGAAAATCACTGAGCATCTTTAGATTCTGCATAGCACCAGACGGCAGTGAAGTCGAGATTGCACCGGAGGGCGCTCATGAAGAAGGACCGGACTGTCATTTCCACGCTGGAGTCGAGTAAGCAGGCTGCGAGTGATATCCCAGATCCATAAATTAACCCAAGAACAGACATTGCATTGGCGGATCGGAAGAAGTTACCTGTGAAAGGGTAGATCGTGACTATAACGTACCGCTCCGGATCGGATTGCTCTTCGTCATCTTGGTAACGAGTGCAATTGGTAAGGGTGTGATATCGTCCTTCAAAGTGTCCCGCTTTCTAATGGTCTTTCAGGAGTCTTTTCCCCCATACTCGTAACATCGTTTACCAAGATTCATACCACGAGCATTATCTTTGTGGGGTTGAAGCAATTTGGCGCTGGAGTTATCATCTCTACTGCCTTCGTTCATGTAAATCTTATTCTAGTGATTGTCAACGAACCATCTAACCAGTAGCAGCTCTTTACTCACGCATCTCTAATGTTTGGAAATGAATGTCTCGGAGAGCTTAAATACGAAGCAACCACTGCGGCAATTGTCATGGCTGGAATCTTTATCTCATTCCTAGTTGAATACATAGGAACTAGATTTGTTCTATGGAGGCGAAGCAAACGTGCTCACTCCCCTGCACCCGGCGAGAACGTCGAGTATGAACGTAATGGCGATGGGAAGACCGTGCAGGATGGTGCGCAAATAGGACCAGTGGCACTTAGTCACCACGGTCATAGCACGCCTCCAGGTTCAACTACTGAGAAGCTGAACGTTCTAGTCCTGGAAGCAGGGATCATTTTCCATTCCTTATGTAAGTGTCTAGGATAAGACTGTGTCCGGTGAAAACTAGCTGACATTAGATAGTGATTGGTCTTACGCTAGTCGTTGCCGGCGACTCTTTTTTCCTGACGCTTTTCGCAGTCATAGTCTTCCATCAAATGTTCGAAGGTGTCGCACTCGGAACCTGCATTGCTGCTCTACCCAGCTCTGTCTCTTGGTCACATAAGTTGCTCATGGCAACTGCCTTCATGCTGGTGACCCCTGTTGGCATGGCCATTGGAATTGGAGTCTTGAACCAGTTCAACGGGAGTGACCCGTCGACGATAATTGCTATTGGAACTTTGGATGCTTTCAGTGCTGGGATTCTCGTATGGGTCGGTGTAGTGGAGATGTTAGCATCGGACTGGATGCATGGTGTGCTGCTCCAAGCACCGGTGGGGAAGACTGTTGTTGCTCTGTTGTGTTTGATAGCAGGTATGGCCTTGATGAGCTTACTTGGGAAGTGGGCATGAACGGAGACTTTGTGAAAAGGAGATATAACGAAGGGTTAGGAAGGGGAACAATAGTGAGACTAAGATAGGCATAAGATACTCAAGACTAAGAATTGAACCATTTGATCCACCATGACGTCGAACGAGCCAAACAACTCGTGATGATATCTACGAGATATCGCTGAGATGTTCAGATGAGACGGGACGGCTGTCGGATCCTTCAGCCGTGGTTGCCTCTTCGGGCATGTCCAGCAGAAAGCGACCTAACATCGAAAGACCCAGAGATAACTTACGAATACAGTCGTCCTAATTTTTGATTGTGATATAGATTTAGGTTGTGACTGACTTACAGATTGCAGAACGCCATCTCTTGACATTCTGTCGCATGATTCATCCATCAATCCTTTGACACGGGAGAGAAGAAAAGAACTTCACACTGGGTTCACCGTTTGAAGCTTGAGCAATTGATATCGAGAATTAAAAGATATGAATCGTTTGTCTCAGAAATATTTCATGTATGAACTTTCGTCTCTAGATGACGGTAAATATTATCGAGGCTGAAATGAGTATGTCGAGGGTTTATATAAGAGAGGACTTGAGGTTCAATCATGTTGAATGTGTACTTTAGAGTCAGGCAACCTTTCGGCACAGACCACTGAGGATATCGCGGGACGGCTAAATCCATCTTCAACGACAGCACTAGTTCTACAGTAGCCCAGCAACCCAGCAGCCCTACTCTTGTTATGATGTTGTACCGTTGGACGAAATCGTTATCCGCATGACCGTCACCGCCCTTTTCTTTATCTTTCCAGAGATATAGGATGGGGGATACGCCGTCATCGTTCTGGGTGTCTGGTGCACAGAAACTTCATCCCCCTCCGCGGCACCTCGACGCGCGTGGTTCTACCCATACGTGTCGCACATGATCTATCATGGAAGCCAGACACATAAGCCAATGCCAAACAGAACTTTTCCCATCCCATAGCAGATAACACAGTCAGGATGTGCTAGACTTCCATGGAGTTGACAACGGTCCAGGGGCGACAAGTAAAGAGCCAGCAACAATGTCCGGGAACCGCTGCATGAATCACTCAGTTAATCTATGTTTTGCTCATTATCGCCCATGGAATGAGAGCGTATATAATCACTCTCAACCGTGTCGCACGTCTAAACGGATACGGGATCTCGTTGCCCCCAATTCATCATCTATTACCTGATTTTCCCATTCCCAAGATAAAGAGCATGAACCTCTCGACAGCATAGACGAGCAAGAACATTCCAGAGTAAACATTTCAAGTAAGCATCAATTTTATCTATAGCTCTCATATCTATTATACAAATGAAAACAGGGCACAAATTCCCTCCTATGAATTCTAGATGGTATAGAACATAAGCACACCTCTCTAGTAAGATAAGCAACATAGCTTTATGAACCTTTTTAATCCTTCATTAGAAATTTTTCCATGGGTATCATTCTGTCTAATATGTCTTCTAACTTTTACCACGGTTGTATGGACTATTTCGATAACACCCGGTTATTTCTCAATTTCTAGGTTCGAAGACACACCAAGTCGGACCTGGTTGCGCGGTGACCTGGTCTTTCATATCTCGCATTGGAGCCTCACTATCGTACTGTTCCGAGAAGCGGATCTTGAATCTTTTCAACAAGATAGCTGCTACATATCGTAGTTCGACCCAAGCAAGCGTTTTACCGACGCACATACGACTGCCTGTAGAGCAACATTCAGTTGGTTTTACAACTTAACGATCTATTCTTTAGGGAGAAAACTTACCGGTATTGAATGGCGCATATGCTCTTTTGTCGTGGCAAAGCTCTGGTTGCGAGTACCACCGTTCCGGGATGAACTCGTTTGGATGCTCGAATGCTTCGGGCACTAAAGGACAGTCAATTAGTGGAAGTTGACTGGAAATTGTTTAAGCTGGACGTACTCCTTGCAAGTACATATTTCGGTGCAGTAACTTTTACTCCTCCTGGAATCCATGTATCATCGAACCAGAGACCTTCCGGGCCTGTTATTCTTCCGCCACCGGTCAGTTGAGGGGGAACTAGACGCAATGCTTCGTGAATAACTCCGTTGAGATGCGGAAGTTGAGCAAGTGCGTTCGCATCAGTAACATCAACGTCTTTGATTTCATCATAAACCTTTTCCGCATCTTTTTGGTGCTTGGCCAAGAAGTACCAGGTGCTGATGAGAGTTGCACGTGCGGTATCACTATCATCGGGCGCATAACCGTTAGTTATAATAATTCTTATTTGAACCTCTTATATCTTACCTGCCGGCCACCACAACTGTTACGGAATTACCGCTTAGAAGCGCTTGACGACTGGCGAGGGTATCGGCTGAAGTTGGCTTATTATACTCATCAATGAACCAAGATGCAATGTTTGTATCCTTGACAGTTTTCTGGTACTTGTCGTCAGTAAGGGACTTCTCATCTAAGGTGCGGTATGACCGACCTTCATCCGCTTCTCCATCTGCTCTTCGCAGAACGCGATCATTCCCAGGAAATCTTTCACTTTTCCTAGCCATGGGAAAAAGGCAAATGCGAACCGAACGATCCAGGGGATATCATTAATAGGAGCAAGCAAAGAAAGAGCTTGGTGTTGGCGCCACATGGCCGGATGCCATTTGTTCGACCTCATCATACCAAAATCTTCACCAAATGTAACTTCTCCCATGGCATCGAAGGAGTACCAAGACATGATATCATTCACATTGACCGGTTCAGCTCCATAGGAAGCGACACGGTCACCTAGCTTTTCGGTCAATCGTGCGAGCCTTGGAGCATAATCATTGACAGCTGACAGTTTCTGTATCAGCTACCCGCATTACCAACCCAAGATTCGTGGCGTACCTTTTGTGGACACTGATTGACTCCATATCTTGCGCCTAATCTTGTGGTGTTCTTCATTTCGCGTAAAGATGGATGAAGTGCGTGGCTGCAATATATCATACCATCCATCTTTGTACGTCTTGTTCTTTGGACCGTCGAGGATTTCTACTGCTCCGGTATGGAACACAGTAATCTCATTAGGGCCTAATGATTATCAGCCACATTCTGTTTGGTATTGGGGGTAACACCAAGCCCTATGAAGCGATCGAGCTAGCTGGACGACTCGTCATGCTGTTCACTTGAACATACACCGACAAACCCTTGAGGATTGGGGAATATTTACCTGTACGAACGAAACTACCATACTCCTCGTGTATTCTTGTCATAAGGAGATAATTGGTGGAGTTCCGATTATGGAAGATTTGCCAAAACTTCGTGACAGCCGCAAGCTTTGGTCCAGGGAAATGACGAAGTCTATGAAAGAAGAGTCGATATATAGTCATACTCGAGAACAATCCGGCCAGATAGGATGCGAACATCAGTCCAGTAGTGTGGAGCTGCCATCCTGTTCCACCAGATGGGGAGACTTTCGTTACTAGAATCCACCAAATGCTACACAGGAGCGTGATATGGCCGAAGACGATTGGCTTTGTGCGCATGTGCCATTCCCCATGGATAAACAAGCCTATATGCGCAAGAACACCAAACGCGGACGATCCCGCGAACAATATGACTGAAGACAACATTTCAAGAATTTACAACAACTTTGAAGAAGAGAGAAACCCGAGACCATAATCAAGATACTTTTGTAAGAGCTACTAGTGCTTCCGTGTAGGACAGCCAGCCAGCCGCAACTTTCCACGACCATTATTGCACCCTACTATCTTACCACTCAGACGCTCCATAAGCGAGAGTTAGAACTAGCTAAGAAGTCGATGGAAGCAACCCATGTCTTACTCGGAGCTGCCCTACAAAGTGCTCAAGGATTACTGTACTATCCGGCCCCGGTCGATTATTACAGAAAACTAAAAAATACGCAATATCCCGGAATTATCGTTTTCTGGGGGGGAAATCTTATCATGAAAGCTGAATCGCACAGGCCAAACCCTTTCTAGCGCCTACAAACACGCCGCAGCGCAGCAGTTACGGACAAATTCAACGGGTGTACAGTATCTTGCCTAAGAACGAGTACCTCAATAATGCTCTGCATTTTTCATCTACGGTAAATTAATATTTATCTAAAACCGTGTTGCTTTCGCCACAAGTAGGACAAGGAGATGTTGAATGCCTTGCTCCATCGACCATATTCCACCGTCAACTCTGACTATTATCCCGTCTAGAAATGTCTACCACGCCACATCACCTCAGTGCAAATCAAAGGCTTCCCAAAATGACTGTATCCTGCGAATTGCATCTCTAAAAAATGTTCTGCGTCTATAAGCTAATTCATCCCGCGCATAACTGATGCATGTCCAAATACCGCCGACCCGCGCTCAGCTAAGAACTTAGCAGCGCGGCAGTGTACAAGCTGGGTCACGGACAGCTTTCTGGAAAATAGCCTTTCCGAAACCCTGGCAAAATACCTCTGTCGGGTAGGTTGATGCTACGAAATCACTTTTGGGTACTGTTGCCGCCGAGACGTAAACTTGGTTTTCTTAAGAAATATTAGGATTGTACAGAAAGGTTTCCATTTGCTTGCCGGCTTTGAAAGGGAGCGTTGCAAAGTAGTCCGAAATCACTGTCGAAAGTCACAAAGTAGTCCAGCAATTCGGACTTCTTCTCAATTGGTGGTCAGTCTTGTTCGAACGATCGAATGTTGCTGCACTGCATATGCGACGTTTTGAAGTCAGAAATCCCACGTCCCCGGACAATGCAGTGGAACCGATCACCGCCAGCCGATCCTGGATTCCGGGCTCCAATATTTATTGAACCAAGGGCATAGTGTACAGCACAACCTGCCAGAGGCACCACAATTGCCAAGTCCGTCGGTCCATTTTCTGGTTACGCAGGTAAAGACATCTCCACGCAACATACATGCCCAAAGCCGTTGCCGGGATGCAATTGAGCCATGTCAAATGCCAAAATGAAGTACAAGCAACGATCCAGGGTGGAATGGCGAGGGAAACGGTCCACCGAGAAGCCATATCTCCCAGAATTATCGGCGCTGAATTACGTCCGCGAACTCTATCACCTGCTTGGTCCTGAAGATCCTGCACGTGCATCGTACACATGATAACTCCACTGACAATGTAGGCCCACATATATCCTTCATTCGTAATCGTGGCCGAAGTCCCAAATGACGCTGCAACTTTCATGGACCCTATGTTGTACACACCGAAGGCCGCAGCGATAATTGCATTTCGAGAGACGAAGTTCTCGTCACCCCCCCTGAGGTCATTGTACAACCAGGTGAGGATGAGGATCAGGGCACTCTCGACTCCGACGTCTAGAACATAGTGATTGAACGCAAGGACAAGAGGGATCGAGACGAGCAAGAGCTGCCGCATCTGATTGGTAGTCATCAACCCCATGGGGATCGGCCGCCATGGTTTATTGAGTTGGTCTTCTTTCGCTGAATCTTCGTTTCGTTGATTGGCGAGGTCGAAGATAAGGAGGTTCGTCCAGTTGAACAGAATCACCCAGGGCATCTGCTTCATGACATCGAGGAAAGTGCTTTCATTGTCGGCGATGAGACGGCTTCCAGCAAGAGCACCGCATATTCCGAAGGTTGCATTTGGCCCGACAAACGTTGGAGTATTATCGTAGGTACATCGGTAGAGTATCTCGACGCCGAGTTTCAGCTGTTGATATAAGCTTCGTCTTGCAGATTTTTGTGGAGTGATCGGTTTATGAATCGATCTATACGAGTCTGAGGTAGCAGTGGCGGTTATTGTCTGCGTCAAAGCCATGATTTTCTTTTTCTATGGAGTAGGATTTTAGTTTTACTGACTGCAGGGCCGAATGAGGGTGTGGAGCACTAAAGGGTAAAATCCTCGATATTGGAGGAAGATAACATCCCACAGAGACATTTTATAGCGCTGCACAGTGATGGTCCAAGCCTGGAGATTCGCAGTCAACATCAGCCTTGATTTCTCCACTTGGTCTGAATACTGCCAGACCCCTTGTCCTCCGTACCGGTCATCAAAATAAAGTATAGCCCTGCAACCTTCTGGAGTGAGCTCCCTCTCGGACCATTACTTCTCGCGTCTGGACTCCGCATCGTCGAATCAGAAGTCAAGATATGAAAATGATAGAACGATGTTAGTACATTATTTTCTATGGTGTGTAAGGTAAGCTAGACGGACTGGCGGGCAAGGGCAGAACAGGTAACGGTTCGAATGACACTAAAAGATACTGACACTAAACTCCTAACCGTGCCCCGCTGATGAAGCGCAACAAAGCGCAAACATCCCACTCTCACGAAAGGAGACAAACATCCAGCACACCGTACGAGGAATCACAGCATGTCGTGCTCAAGTTAAGTTATCTAGTTACATCTTTTGTCTATGAACACTTCGCCTAGGAGCACAGTCAATATTTCCTTAGTACTTCAACCCGGACGAACTATCAACCAAATAGGTACTCTTTGTCGCTCAGAGTACAGAAAAAATCGAGAGATACACGATACTCCATATTGACCCCCATACTCTAACGGTGCGGACGCGCGGGATTTTGAAATCGGATCAATCTCATCCGCGGTATGACGGATGTGGCAGGCAAGTATTGTGCTTCCCTTGATGCTTTTGATATCCTTAGCAGCTCCAACTAGAACTCACTATTCGCCACGGGTGACATCTAATGTGATGATTTCCAGCCAATCTCTCCATCAGGGTCACGCACACCTTGAAGAGCGACAGGAGAAGAGTACGAAAACGGCTGCAACGTGTCTCAAGTATCTTTAGTGAGGCCAATCCGTACCATCCGAGGTGCCCCAATAGTTGTACTAGACTGTACGGAAATAGGGGGGTTCAAGAAGAGCTGACCACATCCACGATGATGATTTGTATCTCACCACTGCTCCACAGTACAGTAATCTGCTGTGAGTGTTGTTTGTACTACAACTACCGCATTGTGTATCGGCTGTTCCCGATCAGCAGAGGAGTAGAGGACCCCTTTGACCTACAACCTGAATCCTTCAGCCTTTCGCTAAAGGCTCTTTACCTGTGGCTCATAATTGCCAAGCTCTTCCCATGTTGGACTCTTTGGACGGTAAATTATCGAACTTGGCCCTACGATCCAAATAGTCTCCCGCTCAGAATTTTCCAGTTCTCCAAGTCCTGCAACATGCGCAATCATTGCCCATTGAGGGTCGACTAAGCACCCAAACCAGAGTGGCAGCTGATGGGCTTAACTGCAACAAGTCAATGTAACAGAAACATACATTTCTCTTTGTCCATATTTCTAATTCCAGTCTTCACCATCAGTGATGGCGGGATGCAACGATCATGCGAGACTGAGTTGATGTTATCAACCAACTCCGGCTTGCCGTCCCGCAACTCGAGACAAACTTCCTTTCATAAACGCCACGGTTAACGCAAGAATTCACGATCGATCGCTTGTGGAACTCCAGCGCTGCGAAACCGAGAGATTGGCCAATGCAGGCGTTCAACTAAACTGTATCGACTTGACCGTATCGAGCAGAAGGAAGCAACATCGCACACTCACAGAGAAGAATTTGCAAGCAATATCTTTGTCTAGCACTGCAATAATCTATTTTGATCGGACCGATGTAGGTCGCACAATTATCAAGAAACCGTTGAAGCAGGGTGGTACATGTACCTGAGCGGCGAACCGAACAAATAATGCAAAATTTAGAGTAGAAAAGCGAAAGATTGACAAACTTCCACCTTCCTGTGTGGAGGGATATGGTAGTGGCGTAACTAAGCATCTTGAATGATCCGGCTAGGACGAGATAAGATCTACTGGATTCATCCTAGCGAATCGCAGGTGTCATACATAGCATTCATCACACGCCACCTTCATATCTCTGAGTCGCTCTCTAAGCATCGAGCTACTGCAGGAGAGTGCGCAACATAGCCAAATCTCCCTAACACGGGCCGGCGCGGGCACACCATTTCGTGACTCCCGTCCCTAATTCTGGGTCTGTTCTGGATGTGTTTTGGCTGAAGAGGGCTTGCTGGTATCACTCAGTCCCACAGGTCCAGAGTTCCACAGTCTCCCCTTATGCCATCAGTCCCGTTTTGTTTCACACCCTTGTCCATTTTCTCTGATGCTGGTCGACTTAACGGTCTTGACGTTGAGTATAATATCTTGCTTTCACATGCGATCTGCGCTTGCTATATTGCATAGGCGAAATGATATTCCCTATTTTGCCATACTCTTATACAGTAGCCGTTTCAATGCAATCCTAAACTCAAAGTCAGATATCAAGGCAGATTCACAGAAAGGAAGGTCGAGGGGTTCCTGGTTCCGTTGTTCAACAGTGGTAGACACGATTGGTTGTGCAAATCACACAAGTGTTACCGGCCTGATAAGAAGAATTTGCGAAAATATAGCAAGACTATGTTGGATATCATACAAGGACTAGAAAATGCAGTGCCCCTTTTGCTTGCAAATGCTAGGAAACGGACATACCTCGGAACGCATGTGGCTCCGGATGCTATTAAGATAACGCCATTATAGGATTATTTCGCCCGACCGCCGGACTCCGAATCATCAATCACCCAAAGCACACGCCAGCCTCCTCATTACCAACCTGAGGTCTATGTACAAAGCTCATAAATCACACGTCATGAGAAACCACGCGTGTGCTTTTGTATCTGTTCAAAATTTTCGATGTCCTCGACACTGATTTCGACGTCACGCTGGAAGCCGATGCCATTCTCGTGCATCGACCTCCTGGGCGTGCCTGCTTCGATTTTGGCGGTGTGCTGACCCTCGATAAGCTCTACCGGAAACTCTAACGATTCGTCGTCCAGGCGGTTGAACTTATCTCGGTATATGTCGGGGCCGTTGCTGCCAAAGGTACGCGACATATACTTGTTCGACCTCGGGTGTGACGGCTTCTTTGAGGATCGGGAGCTGAAAAAGTATGTCTTCACTCTAGGCATGATGTAGCGTGTATACAATGGTGCGAGCGTCGGTAGGTTGGCGGCCATGATTCCGAGCCACAGTTCGAGATTACTCTGAAGAGAGATGTAATACAGGTTGTAGTTGAAGTCCGTATCGTGTCTCGTCTGGTAGGTAAACACTATCCGCCAAACCATGATTGCAACGATTCTGCAAGTCTGTTAGTCTCTTATCTTCTTATCAGCTCAATATCGAAGCATCACATACATCAGACCAATGCTAAACATTCCGCTCACGAAAAACTTTTTTCTGGTCGGCATCTGCAGTTTCCAAACCATGGGGATTGGGAAGCAAACAACCATCAAATCCAAGAACATATTCGTGGCCACAGTTCCATATTCCAGGTTGATGAGCGGTCCACAATTCGCAGCATTATACGCGGGGTCAAGACTCCAGAAAGCGTCGATCGGTTGGCAATTCGTCAAACCGACGGGAATGTAAATGATTGGAAACAGAGCGATGAATCCCATAGCGATGTAAGTTACTTGTCGAAACCGTCTTGTCGTAAATATCTGTGTATACAACCACATAACTGCTAATTTACATAGAGTTGTTGCAAGTGTCCAGGTTACGATTGCGGACAACAGCAGCTATTTTTTTTTAAAAAAAAAAAATCAGCACCAAACTAAGAGACGTTATGCGATAATCTATTCTACGGACCTTCAGTTGTGCTTGAATCTCATGATGCTCCATAGTGGCCAAGTGGGCACCGAGTCCATGAGAAATACCTTCGGACAAAGTCAGTCACTGATGTTTTGATATTTGCTACAGTTTGTAAGATATCAATTCGGTTTAACATACCCCAGAGTGCTGCACCCTCCATAGCCAAGTGACAACACCAAGCAGCAGCGATTAGATAGTCGTCAACTCTAGCTGCCCGCTTCTGAATGAACGCAGACCATATCCGAAGCACCATTGTGGTAGCTGTGAGGGTCGTGAAGACCACCATCCAGACGATGAGCTTCCATCCTCTATCGCTGACCGTCATTATTGCTGTTTGTAGGTGGTGATAATTTCTTAGAGGTCAGCAGCAGTTCTGCGGCACAGTACATGGAGACAGCCTCTACTATATCGTCCCCAAAAAGGCGGCGATTATTTGACACCTTCAGCGCCATTTATTTTGGGCCGCGTGCTGGTATGCCGGTAGGGCCAAGCTACGGACTTTCCCAAGCTCGGGAATCCAATGCAAGATAGATGAACTGACCAATAAGAGGGCCTAAATGGAGCATAAAGACCAGGACGGGATGTTCGTCTATGCATCTGTACTGCACTCCCCGAGAGGGTACAGGGCTGACTTGCGAGTGCACACCACGCTATGTCAGTGAAATCTCATGGGCTTTGGTAGGACTTGGAAGGTCGTACTGCACGTAGTCCCAGCAGCCTAAACGCATTACAGTTTCTCGTACATCTGGAGGCGTTGCTTTCATCCCGGTTCTATGGTGTTTGCCCCCTCCTTAATATATACCCTCCCAAGATGCACCATGGTCATGGCCGTCTGTACACGATCTGTGCACCCTTCTGTACTTCATCCTTTAAAGAGATCTTACCATGGGCGTGGCTCCTGCTGACGTTGGCGACTTCGATCTGCCATTGCTCACAAACCCTATCGGCCCATGATAGCTGAAAAAGACCGTACAATGGGTTCAACTCTTTGTAAGCTGCCAAATAATATAATCATATTAAAGTTAAGATGGGGGATGAAGACTTCGCTTTGCAGATATGAAGTAATAGCAACGCTAATAATTCAGTCACAGGAGGTTCTTGAAATATTCTGTACATTCGGGTACTCCGTACACGGTCGTTCTCCGGAGTCTTGGCAGCGGGTGAATCAAGGGACGTGCGTCGCCCAGCCACGCTAACCTATTTAAAGCTAGACTCCTAGGAGTAACTCACAATCACACCGCAGCAACAACCTGTCCCTTCTTTTCCCTTTCTCCACAACATGCTACACCTATAGCAGAAACTCGACGCCGCCGCCACGTCCTTTGTACCTTTCTACCTGTCGTTAGCACTATCGATTCAAGTTCTCGTCAAGAAGAAACAGGAGGGACATCTCCCTATCTGGAAATCCGGATTCGGCATTGTTTGTTGGGAACTTCCATCCTTCAATTTACTTCAGTCACAGTAGAATCGCCGAATCTCTCACTCCTGCTTTGACCATCTCGGCCACTTCTTAGATTGAACTACAAAAAAACATATCCGCGCTGCCCGAGCGTCCCGACGCACAGGCAGCCTACAGGTACTACCCTTTCTTCAAGGACCTTGTACCTGCACAGTTATTAAGCTGGCCGTTAGCTGCCCCACGTGGGTGGCGTCTTTGATCCTTCAGCATCTTTTGTTGTGTTTTTATATGCTTGGAGTCCAAGTAGAGCACAACTCTCTCAATTTTTCAATCACACACTAGCAATCATGGGTCATTTCTTTACTCTATCTTCTGTTCTTCTCCTTCCTTTCTTGGTTTCTTCTCTTTCCGAGAAGGATTCTTCTCCACAAGTCGTACTTGACCAACCTGATGATCCGACTCCATGCCGTGTGTTCCCAGGGGACAACCTTTGGCCAAAACGATCCGAATGGCAAGAGTTCAATCGAACTTTAGGAGGTAAACTTATTGCAACAGTCCCTCTTGCAGCTCCTTGCCATGACAGTGAGTTTGGACCATATGATGAAGAAAAATGCTCCGCGTTAAGGGACGTGTGGTTTCTACCAGGGACGCATCTCCATTCCCCCGGATCGGTGATGGCGCCTTTTTTTACAAACAACAGCTGCAACCCTTTCCTTCCTCCCGAGGCTCCGTGCACTCTGGGCGGACTTGTCAGCTATTCAGTCAATGCTACTACTGCGGCTGATTATCAGGAGACCATCAAATTCACTCGTCACCACAACATCCGTCTTGTGATTAAGAATACTGGTCATGACTATAACGGCAAATCAACAGGTGCTGGTGCAGTTGCTCTTTGGACACAGCATCTCAAACGAATTGATCTTGTCAACTATCACAGTGCTCACTATAATGGCAAAGCACTCAAGATGGATGCAGGTGTACTCGTTGGTGAAGCCTATGAGTTTGCCGAAAACCATGATATCCTCGTCGTTGGCGGCAATGGCGCTACTGTTGGTATGGTAGGTGGGTTTATCCAAGGCGGAGGCCATGGTCCTCTAGCCTCCAACTTCGGTCTGGCTGCCGACCAGGTGCTCGAGTGGGAGGTAGTCACTGGCGCTGGGGATTACCTTGTTGCAAGTCCTGATAGGAACTCGGATCTGTACTGGGCTCTCCGTGGAGGTGGAGGAGGGACGTTTGCCGCAGTGCTGTCGGCCACAGTCAAAACCTATCCAGCAAAGAAAGCTTCAGCAGCCACACTATCTTTCCCAAACCTGGGCACCAATGCAGACCAGTTCTACGAAGCCGTTGAAGTGTTTGTTAAGGGACTTCCAGACCTCGTCGATGCCGGCGTTGTTGCTAATATGGTTATCCTGCCTAACGCGTTTGCGATGCTACCAGCTTCAGCTACAGGAGTTACTAAAGAACGACTCGATAAACTTCTTCAGCCTACCATTGACAAGCTCAAAGAAAATGAAATTCCACACCTTTACCAGTCAGAACAGTTCGATTCATTCTATTCCAGCTTCAAGGCGATGAGCCAACAGTGGAACGTTTCAGACGCACAGCTTGGTGGCCGTCTGATTCCACGTTCCATTGTTGCGGAGGATCCAGCTGGATTCACGCGAACAATCCGGAAAATTTCCGAACTTGGTGCTATTTTCGTTGGAGTGTCACTCAACGTCGCACATGGTGTTAAGGATACCAGTGAAGTAGCTGCTCATCCATTCTGGCGTGAGACTATCATGAACGCGGTACTCGGTGTGCCCTACAACTATACCGACTGGGATACCAACATTGCAATGCGCGCCCACCTCACCCAGACGCTGCTACCTGAACTAGAGAAGCTAACACCGGATGGAGGCGCTATTTACTTATCGGAATCGGATCCGCAGACGAAGGAGTTCAGGGAACCATTCTACGGGTCACACTACGACGAGCTAGAGAAAGTCAAGACCAAGTATGATCCCGCAGATATATTCTATGCCTTGGGAGCCGTTGGCAGCGACCGATGGGTCGAAGGGCCCGACGGCAGATTATGCAAGAGCGGCCCTGTGGAACCGGCATCATCGAAAGCTTCTAGTGTAGAACAACATGATGAATTGTAAACGGCATAAAATGGGAGCACATGTCTGGATTTGGGCCGCAAAGACCAATCAAGGGAGTTCGGAGATTATTTTCGAGCGATTCGAGCGATGACCAAAGGTGGACAATTCGACAGGGGCTTGTATCGGGTTCGGTTAAGGTTAGTGATCGAAGTATGTGTTACACAGCGTTCAGGCAACCCAATTTCTTACTTGCATATATGATGTAGGAGGAGTTTTGATGGTAATAGGACATGTGCCATACATGTGGGGAAGAAGCTGAAGGTGATGATGTGGATGAGCTAAAGCTGACTCAACCCAACCATGAACAGCCGCAATTTGGGTGTTCTAGGAATTTTAGATTCCAGTCTGCATGATGCAAGATATTTGCCAGATGGTTGCATACATGTCAGCTCAATAGGCAAAATAATTAAAATCATAATCTTTCACCAATGCTACCCACACTATAGCAGCGTTCTACCAAGCTGTACTGTACCTGTGTGACCAGAAAGCTAAGGGTGCAGAATGTACATCGAACACATCCCATACAGGTAAGGTGCACAAGCATGACGATAATGGACCCCTCGTCGCGATAATCAAGCCCCAATCACGGTTATCACGGTGAACACGTCCACCGCAAACGCCTTGTGCTGTCTAAGAATAATAATAATGGATAGAGTAAATAACAGGAAGTCTTTCCACTGCATTTGGCTAAATGGATGCGGTTAGGGCTGAAAGCACGGGGGGGAGGGACGGGAAGGGAAACTAGAAGCGGGAGAGGGAGGAGATGACTCACGCAACTTCCACTCAAAACCAACATCTCCCGTCCTCCGTTCTGTTTCTTAACGGTAACGATCATCAGAAACGGACAAGCCGTGTATCAATTAAAGTGTGTCATCCATAGCTATTAGACGATCTCAGTCCATTTTCTTGTGTTTAACCATTGAGGTAACATCAACGCTCTATACAGTACTTCCATCACCGGTATCCGCCACATCTTATCCCATTGCTTAACCCGCATCTTGTGTTCCGTACAAGCTTATTTCAGGCATTTTTTCAGCCGTTGTCAAAGACTAATAAGCATCGACTAGAGCGCCTTCTAGGACTCTACACTGAGCTTTGCCACGGGCTACTATTGAGTCTCACTCAGATACTGTGATACATACTGTTTGCTTGGACCTATGTATGGGGCATTAGTCATGACTCCGCAGCTTTCCCTTCGCGGGAGTAATACAGGTTCCTCGACGTTACCGCTTTTCCGGTTTCCCTAAAAATATGCAAGGTCTTCTGGTTGTTATCACCGCTTAATTCGATCCAACGGTCTTCCATAACAGCAAAGAAGGGTGGGATCTTCCTAGGTGTGATGTCAAAAACCTCTAAGTTATAATCATAAACGTATTTGTACGATACACATCCCAAGCATACAGACAAAAAGATCAGTGTTATCTGACAATGCTTAGTACTTGTACAACTGGAAAGTCTTCCGGAATCAACATCACCCGCCCTTAAGGACACTATGTCAAATCTTGATGATGCTCAAAATCAGGGGGAGATATCGCTCCTATTTACTGTTTACATACAGCCCCCATAACTACCCCTTTTCTCAGTATTTGTGGGAGCTGGGACTATATTTGAATACTCCGCACAAAGGCAAAGGCAACGATACCATTTTGAAACTATCAGACAAATAAATCGTTGAGATAAGATACTCTGGAGTAACAGTATAGGTAACGTGCCGGGTGAATATATCTGTGATCGAGCTCTCAGCCCTTGATGATCTTCGACATCAGGATTTTCAGTCAAAACATAATTAAAAAAAAAATGAAATAAAGATATTGGAGCCTAACTGACTAGGTACATGGAAAAATGTTGACTGAATTGGTACAGTACTATACCAGAAAGCGGGTGTGCAAACAGAATGTAATCGACGCTTCAAGCGAGCGAAATTATCTTTGATTTAAACAGTACTGTAATGAAGTAATGCTGCGGAGGAAAGTATGACAGAAGAACCACCCAGCTTTACCTAGATAGCTCGGAAACGATAGATAGAAGATACCCGATAATATGTAGCGGCTAGGCAATAGCACCTAGGAACTCATACTCCAGAATAATGCTTAAAGCGCATGATTCCGATACGGCCCCATGCGGCTCCGTCAAACTCAAGGCAGTGTTCGCGGCAGTATGAGAATATGAAACTATGTAAGGAGGTAGTTGAAGCGGTGACGAGGCTGAATATTGGCTTAATGCGAATTCAGAAATAAGAGTAGGGATAATATATATATATATATATATATACATATTTTTGAAAGACAAAAATAAAATAGAAAACGCCAATTGTTTTTTCTTACCTATTACCTCGGGTATTGTATCAAGATGTCTCATCGCTCTATGTGCAACTCTTCCCCCGTATCAGGAAAGCATAGCCGTCTTTCCACCCCCTCATCCGTCCGGACGGGAACACAGGGCACTTCACTTTTTTCTTTTGGCAGAATTCGCTACCACAACCCCACGAATGGGACGATCGAGCAGGATTCAGGATTCAGTCTTTGTATTTCGCACAGCAGGATTTTGAGTTCGAACCGTGAGTGCATGTTAGCGAGGAGGATTTGGAAGGATCAAAGTGGAGATAAGGATTCGATAAGGGATAGAACTAAGGGGTGGGAAATCCCGCTGGTGAGTTGTGGCTGGGCGGCACAAGGCGGGCACGGTGGGATCGGATCGGCCTTCGTTCGGGGAAGCCACACTTTAATTTGATGACTGCCGACATCGGTCTACTGTTCAGCAACGAGATGAACCTTTGAGAATGACGATGAAGAGCGTTGAAGGATTGGAAGGGAGGAGCAGCGGAGTTCATAAGGTGACGGGTTCGGAGGATGATGAGGGAAGGAAACGCCAGAACAGAGGACATCGGCATAGGGTAGGAGGAGCGGAGCGTGATGGCAGGTTAAAAAAAGTCTCCGGCGTAGGATATGGCGGAGGTTCGTACGCTGTGATCGGTTAGTTGGCCTTCCCCTTTGACCATTTTTCTTCTCTTGAGTTTGAACTTTTGGAACGTCTCAAAAAAAAATATGCAACCTTTTCCCATAAGCTTTGAGATACGACAATGAAATGAGACGTATCCTCTCTTTACTTGTGACCTTTCAGTCTGAAAGTGGATTACGGTAACACATTATTCTCACCACACGGAACGACACATGTACGCAACGCCAAAGAGAACACGTAAGAAGACGCCTTGAATGCTGCAACTAGGAGAATTTCTTCTTCTTTGACCAATAGGGAGAGTTTGCGTTCGACGATTTGCAGTTTCAGCACTCGTAGAATTTTGATCGACCTCTATATAAATTTATCAACCCCTTCATATTCGTGCGCTTACGCAAAAGCGACCACATTCTCACAATGTGCCATTCTCATTCATTAGAACAAGTCATATTCCCTTTCAATGTTGAGCGCCTCTATGAACCTTCGGGCGGCGGCTTCACCGAGTAAAAGCACCGATCATTCAATCGCCGCACTATATGCCTAAACTATAAAGGCCAATTAGCCACTGGAGTATTGAAACGGAGGCGAGGTTTATATCAAGATATCAATATTCGACCGTCACCAGACCTCGGTATCTCAGCTCCACCACACCCCACAATGACCCCCAACTGTGCCCCCATGGACTAAACGCCTCGGATGCCTAATAGACAGTCTCTGAGCACCCGTCCGTCACCTTCACTCTACCCTTATGTAACAAGCTTCCTCAACCAAGCACAAAACACCCGGTACAGACGCATACCACTATTCCGGCTGCCGTACCTTCTCCTGGGCTAGACCCTTATGTCACGATCGACACGGGAAAAAGGCAAATTAACGTTCTACAGGGCGTGCAGACCTTTCGTACGCAACAGTTCGCATTTCGCAAATGTGCATGTGTAGGTTCGTGGGATGTAGCGCACCTGGCGCCTCTGGGGTGCAGGACGGAGTTTAAGGGGGGAGTCCGGCGCTGGTACCCGAGTACGGATATCGGTGGGTAGAAGCGGTACCGTGGTTGAGAGCACCAAGGTGGTATGTGGGTAGTATATTGTTGAAATCTTGATCGAAGTTAAGTGGGTTTGGGATTTGTGGAGGCGGTGTTGTGTGGAGTTTGCTCCGGTTGTCGCGTTTGTGAATAGGATGGGAATTTATGGACAGTATGGGGTTCTAGGACGTGCTAGGGATCCTCGTGGAGGTTTTTGTAATTCCAGTGGATGAAAACCGTTAGGTTTGAAACTGATATTCATATCCCTTTGGGTGTTGAACGCCGTGCAAATGGAATTGGATTAAAGGTAGGAGGTTCCAAATTCAGTAAATGAGTGGTCGTGCAATCCTAGAATGATGCCATCAACTCATATGTTTTGTATCATTATCATTCAGGTTTGTTTTAAATGAGACATAGATTTTGCGGGTCTGATCAAAAGTACGTTGGTCATGCTTTACTTCCGTAGATGATACCATCCTGTGGGAGGGATGAATGTAAACGGATGATCATAAAGAGCATTCGTAATAGAACGTCCTTTTCTCACGGACAAATACCGACAACTTCCTAGGAGCTGATCACCTCATTATTTCACTCCGGTCTATAGAGAATGTGAGGTCGTAGAGTACGCCAAAACATGTACTATACATACCCTTGATGAAAGAGAAATCAAGAGTCTTGAGCACTAGATTTTATTCGGCTTCACTGAGTTCTTGTAACTAAATTTGAGACCCTATCTGAGCCAGATGGTTCTGTTTGAGATGTCAAGGGAAAGGAATCTCGGAATGGAAATGACCCCGTCTCAATTATTGACTTAGCTCTAACCGTGAAATAACCATATATAAGTTTTCTGACGACTTCAATGTGCAATAGGGATCAAACAACACACTGTATGCACTATACTCCTGGCCTTCTCTGTCGTTTTGCAGCTCCCTTCTCGTCTTTCCCTGGAATGTCTTTTTCTCTCCCTCTCAAAAATTTGAAAAGCCATTCAGGAAAAGAACCCCTATACTTATCCTATGACTTACTATTCTATAAATGTCTCAGAACTTAAAAAGTTTGTTACAAAGCAATGAATTTTCTCTAAATACACAATAAAAAAGGACGCCACATAACAGCCCCAGACCTATGTAGAATGGGAAAAGAATTTACCTGTTCATACTCGCATGATGATTGCCCGGCGTTATGAAACAATTCTACAGAGGAAAGGGGCTAAGGAGCTTCCTCAACTTAAGATAGTATTCTGAGTGATAGGGGTGGAGCGGAACGTTAGAAAAGGGCCGGAGCGACTAGAAATAGAAAGGAAGATTTATGATGTAATAAGGACCGGCTTCCATGGATAGCTCAGTATTAAAAATGATTTGACTGTGAGGGGGAGGGGGCCCGAAGACAGGTAAAAAGAACTAAACCAAGGCGTAATTGCTATAAAATCGACGCCTGAAGGTTTTATGCCATTATGACGATTAGAATCCTGTTAATTCTCACCGTAATTAAACATCATCTAATCACTCCTAAAATCATCTTCTCTTTTAGACGGTATCAGTCCGAGAGAACCTCAGATTTACAATGACGAGCTCGTCCGTAATCTTTGATTGGTCAATACCCTTTTGCTAGTGCTATCAGTTCTGAGGCATTTCTTAGTCTGTTTTCCGTGAGCCCAACTCTTTGTAGCTCTTGTTGAAAGGTCCAACTATATTTGCTCGAAAGGAGTGAGATGGACCTAAAACTGGGCAAGGGGTCAATGACGCCTACAGTACAACGAAGCCTGAACCCGTAAAGTTATTGAAACTTGAAATAGCCTTATATAAGTAGTAATCTACTGGCGATAATGGTAACCAGTATAGATTTGATTCCAGATTCTAATTATGTGGAGTTTCTCAGTATTATGTCCTAGGAGTAGACTGTAAACCTCTTGATCGTACAACTTTTGTAGGGTGTGCATCTTTTCCATTCTCTCCATTCGGCTTGCGATGGGTCGAGATTGGAAATGAACTATGCTGATTCATTCTAGGCCATTATTGTTGGTTTGTAATGCATGGTTTGTGATGAAAGGCTTGTGAGCGATGGTGTGATGTGACCAGTTCTGTCTCTTTGTCCCGCATCTGAAATATTAGAATAAGGTATGTGAAGACCATTTGATAGGGACATAAGATGTGTGCTATACAATACTAAGATTCTATGGCTGTCAAGGCAATTGGTCTATTCGTTATTTTCCGAATGAGTCTAAGATACAACCAGGAGAATTTACTCGAAAGGCTACTCGGAACTTTTACAGATTGGTTGTAGTTTAACAACAATACGGATGACAACGATAATCCCGTCTTTCTCAGACAGAAGCTACTTTCTGCAAGGTACTAGCTCTTATGGAAGTTATACTGGTATTTTTGATCAATCAATTACAGCCAAGACTGCAAGGCCCTCTTCTATATATTAGTTATGAGGGATCTTCTTTTCGATAAACAAAGACAAGATCGACTAGTACGCATTATAGACTTAAGGGAAGCTTAACAAACGAAACTCCTCCTAAAAAAGTAGCGGCAGATAGATGGATTCTTGAAATCGTTCCAGGATAAGTACCGAGACCGAGGAGTTTAATGAATGTTCAATTAAGCTTCAACAAGCTCCACCAATCTATGAAACCGTGAGCATTTCCTCGCTTATTGTTTGCGGAGAACCCTAGTCTTAACTCACCTCAACCTAAGCACGCCCAGCTGGGTAAATGGCGACAGTTTAGAGATAATGAATTCATGGTTATTTCCCCGCAAAGGTTGACAGGAACGAAAAACGTATAAGAGACGTCCATCAAGGGATTCTTATGGCCTTGATTGTGTCAGCAACTGTAGCATTTAAGAATATTCTAACCCACATACCAAGCTAGTCAATATGAGATCTTCATTTTTTGTCGCCGTCGCCGCATTTGCGATAGAGAGAGCTTCGGCTTCTCTGAACTGCACCGCACTGGTTGACATTGACTACTACACTTGCCCGGATACCAATTGCGACAAAGCGGGAACTTATAAGGCGGGAACCATGGCGCAGTTCGGTTGCGCATGGGACAATTCTACTGCAACGAAGTAAGTAAAAACGCCCGTTCCCCTGAATACTGCCGTGCTGATTGATCAATCCTATAGCCGGTGGTTGTGGAATTACAACGAATTTTACACTGCATCAACCTATGAGGTCAAAGACTGCAACTTGAACGGTAGACCATACAACAACACAGATGGTGAGTTAGTCCTGTGAAGAACGGCCGTGACTCTGCTGATATGCTCAGTCCTGCCTAAATGCAGTCAGGATATTATTGTTCTTGAAATAACGAACAATGCACCGCTGAAGCCATGCGTCTGTCATCGAAACCAAAGTGCAGTCTCTAGGGTAATGAGACGCCAGATGCAGAAGAAGAGCGCCCCGGTCCCAATTCAATACTGAGATGTGGAGTGAATGACGGATGAGCGGAAAAAGAGGCACCGCAAGGCCCACATGGGAGATAGAAAGACAGAAGAAATTTGTAAGGTACCCGGGTTAATATATTTTAAAGGATGACAGTGTCGTAGAAAGAAGAAGGAAATCGAAATTAAGAATAATCTAGATCATCTATCTATATATATATCTTTTACTTTTTTACTGAATATCGACCGTGCCTGAATCAATCATGATAGTCTTTGAATCTAGCTCAATGACCCTGCGGTAGAAACCTGAATGGCGACAAGACTGGAATAAACGCAATGACAAAAATAGAATAGACAGAAAGAAATGCCACCGGCCGAGCAGAATAGAGAGCTTAACACGAATGAGTTCATATCCACATGGTCGACCATATCAATGTTGGAATGCGTATATAGAGTGCAAGATACATGACCCGATTCTATGGCGTTCTTAGTATTTGAGACCTTCCTTGTAGATGATTATTAAACCTTCGAACTCGGAAAGGGGAATTTGTAGCCTTAAAATAAATCCGTCATTGCCCCATGTGAGGCGTCGCCTACCAAATGCGCGTACTTCGCCAGTACACCTCTCGTTACGGTCGCCTTTGGTCTTACCCATATCTTCAGCCGTCTTTTGATCTCCTCATCGCTTACGTTCATACTCAATGTATTCGTCTCGGCGTCTATCGTGATCGTGTCGCCATCCTCGACTACAGCGATAGGGCCGCCAACCGCAGCCTCAGGCACGATGTGGCCAACGATGAAACCATGGCTAGCTCCCGAGTACCGACCATCTGTGATGAGTGCTATGTTGGTGAGCTTTGCCCCCATGAGCGCAGCAGATGCCTTTAGTTGCTCAGGCATACCAGGCCCGCCCTTCGGTCCCTCATATCGGACAACAAGGACTAGATTCTCACCTCGAGGGATTTGGCCCTTGTTCAAAGCAAGATCAAGTTCAAGCTCTTTATTGAAAACCCGCGCTTTACCAACGAATTTGAGACCTTCCTTGCCTGTGATCTTCGCCACAGCCCCTTCGGGCGCAAGGTTACCGCGAAGAATCTCGATATGGCCAGTCTTCTTGATTGGGTTATCCAAGGGACGAATAAGCTGTTGTCCGTCGGGAAGGGAAGGATATGAAGCTACGTTTTCGCCTAGAGTTTTACCTGTCACCGTTGGAACCGCCCCGTCGAGTAATCCAACGGCAACGAGCATTTTCATGATGGATGGTGTGCCACCAACCTCGTATAGATCTGTCATAAAGTTTTTGCCGCTAGGAGCAAGATCTGCGAGGAAGGGGATTTTGTTTGAGACCCTCTGAAAGTCATCAAGTGTCAGTTCCACGCCTGCAGTTCCCGCCATCGCCAACAGGTGGAGCACACCATTCGTTGAGCCTCCAAGGACCATCATCATCACCATAGCATTTTCAAACGCGGGCTTCGTAATAAGATCGCTAGGCCGTATATTCTTCTCCATGCAGATACGGATTGCATTGGCTGCTTTAATACATTCCCTCATCTTCTCTGGGGACTCGGCCGGAGTGCTTGATGATCCGGGCAATGTGAGACCCATTGCTTCAATTGCGACTGACATAGTGTTGGCTGTGTACATACCTCCGCATGCTCCCGCTCCGGGGCATGCATTACGCTCGATATCGGAGATGATATCGTCTTTAGTATGTGATAGGTTATTTGGGTTTCGTAACGTATTGTAGTTATACGCTCCATGTGCTTCATAACATGTGCTAATGTTGATTCGTTTTTCGAGGAGCGTACTGTACCCTGGTTTAATACTGCCTCCATATATCATCAGGGACGGACGATTATGCCTAGCGAAAGCCATGATACAGCCTGGCATATTTTTGTCACAGCCCGGGATAGCAATGCAAGCATCGTGGTGTTGAGCACATGTTACCGTCTCGATACTGTCAGCAATGATTTCTCTGGTCTGTAACGAGAACCTCATCCCTATGAGCGCCGTGAGTTCCTAGAGTCTCATGATAATTAGACCCAGGCATACCTTCACCACCCATCGTGATAGCGTCCGACACACCAATGGTGTTGTATTGCCATGCAAGCATACCCTGCTTCTTGACCGCATCTTTTACAATCTTTCCCAGATCCAGCACTATTCACGATGGCTATTAACGGGGCCCGGGAAAATGCGACTGGCGAAGCGGCGATACAGGGATTAAGTTCGTAATGGGTATACGTACAGTGCATACTGTCGATCATCAGCTCGTTTGAATCAACCAAGTACCCATCAATAGAGTCACGTACTTGCATGGATTTCCTTCCCACCAGACGGACGCAACGCCAACATGAGGGGCAGTCTCCATCATCTCTCTATCAGGGACTCCGGCCGCATATAACATCGCCTAGCATGTATTAAAAGCTTGTATACTTCGTGGGATTGAGGAATCAACCTGAGCGCCCGGAAAGTCATGAGCTCTGGTTAACGTGGAAGACCACCGATTCAATGCTAGTTTACCGTCTCGAATTGTGTCAGTCGGCAAGCATGGGAAATCCAGAAACCTGGGCTCTTCAGGTTCTCGGGACTTTTGTATATTTGAAGGATCCATGGCGAGATAAGGAAGACGATTCGGTATCTTCAGTAGTAAAGGATGAGAAGGGTCACTGACGAACGAAATAGTTATTCTTTCAATGCTCCTATCATACAGACAGTTGACGACGACGGCGGGAAGATGAACAAGTTTGGAATGATGGTACAAAAATATACGGAGATAATGTAATCCTGAGTCCGGGATGGGACGTCCAGTGGAGACTGGGGAGTCACAGGATTCGAAAGAGATACCGTACTGTCGCGACGTAACCGGTTCTTTCTCTGCATTTCGACCCCGCAATGTAGGCAGTTTAGCACTATCTTAGGTACTGGAGTGGCATCTGATACCGTAGACATATTCGAGTGGTAGATGTTCACACCGCACCTATGAACTGAGATCCCGATGGTGATGACTCCGTGATATTGATGTTATTAGGAAGTTCAACTGAACAAAAGACGCGTAGAAATAATCCAGTGAATATAAGGTAATGGGTTGCCAGCCACCAGAAGCTTGGGATCAATTTAATACCTTCCGTAAAGGCAAACATTGGGGGGTACCTACCCAAAAGCGCCTAATACCACGTCCGGTTTCGTCTTTCGTCTTTCGTCGGTCATTCTCCACCTTCTTTTTCCGTTTTATTCTTATTAATACAAAGGCAGTCGCACTCCACCACCTCAGCTCCTTCCTGCTTTCGCTTACATATACTGTAAGGTAAGGTACCTTAGTTCCATTACAAAATAGAAGAAAAGGAAAAGGAAGGAAAAAAAAAAACAAAAAAAAAACCGGACCTTCGATAGTTCTACTACGATTACGACGGAATCGAATTGCGATTTTTCTCAAAGACCCTCTTTCTAGAAATCATCCTTGTAGATCCAGTTCTATCTCCATCTACTTTAGCTGTCACTTGAGGATTTGGGCTCCCATCTGTACAGTACAATAAACCGACCACCCGGAACTGCGGAGACTGACGGTTTGACAAGCAAGATGCTCTTGATGCTGTATTTCTACCCTGATATTCATGCATAAAGTCATCATCTTTTTTCTCTCTCTCGAATCTCACGCAAGGGAGCTTCCACGTCTTCATCTCTTTTGCTCACTTCATCATTATTCTACGCCGATCTTCTGCAGAATCCGGTCAGCCTTGCAGCTACGGCCCTACGTGGGTTCTTTACCAAGGACATCTGCACGCTTGCCGATTTCTCGTATCATTGGCCGAAGCTTACTATCGCACAAGACTGTCTGGGCTCCCGCCGTTTTCTCTTATAGCTTCAATCACCCAGGCCACGAACACGTTGAATGGAGGCTCATTCGCGCAGATATGGCCTCAGCGGTGTGACGACCAGCATTTCGCTGGTATTGACGTTTTGTATTGTCTTAGGCCATTCACTTTCCACGGCCGGAGCTTTGGATACGAGCAGCGAAAGGAGCACATGGATTGTTGATATAAATTCGAGGGTCACCTCCTCTGTCCAACGTATTTTCCATATTGTCAACACCAGGTCGACGCAGCGGATCGCATCTTGGGACATGGTGAGATTGTTAACTTTGTGTGGCGCGGCAACGAGTCTATTATTATGGAGGAGACGATCGAACAAGCAATTTAAGGAAACTTCTCAACGACAACTGACTACAGGCATCTCTGATACTGTTGGTGTGGGTACGTAGGATATCTCGTTATCAGCTGAGTGCGAACACAAGGCCTTTACATGATGATCATTTAGTGACGCACGGACAGATGCCGTGACTACAGATCCGGGTTTGCTGAAAAAGCATTCCAACTTAGAGTCATATACCGTACCAGGCACTGGCATCACATATCCCGGAATTCGAACTTTTTATCGGCCTCACCCCCAAGGCCATAAACTCCCGTCTAAACCTAACCCACTTCCTTTACTGGTTTTCGTACATGGTCTGGGTGGTTCTGTTGCTCAATTTCATCCTTTGCTGACAAGTCTTGTAAATGTCGCACCTTGTCTGAGCATTGATTTTCCCGGCTGTGGACTATCTGAGTTTTCTCCCAAGTCATGGGAAGCTTACACTACTGATGCCCTTGTGCAGTTATTAGCAACAGTGATCAATAAGTATCGAGATGCGGAAACAGGACAGCAAATTGTATTCATCGGCCATAGCATGGGATGTTCCATTGCTACACTTTTAGCATCATCAACTTCTCCATATGCGAATCTGTTGTCATCTCACGTGGTGGGCTTCGTTGCGATATGTCCCAAAGCAGACGCTCTAACGCTCGAAGAGGCTAAGAAATTCAAGAAGCTCTTGCGTATTCCGGGTCCGATATTTGATTTATGGAGAAAATGGGATCGACGGGGAGGCACCGAGAGCGCTAGCGTTGCGCGTTTCACAGGACCGAACGCGGAAAACGAAACTAGGAAGCTACAGTTTCGCTTCAACGAGCAGAGCAGAACACCCGTCTGGAGACGTATGACCACGGGCATACTTCCAGATTACTCATCTGGAGTCCCGAAAGGTGGTCTTCCTGGGAGAGAAGTTTGGGCTGGCCTTGCTCTGCCCATCTTCTTAGCAGCGGGAGAATTGGACAAAATTACTCCCGCAAGTGAACTGGAGAAAATAGCCGGCTTTCTTGGGAAATCACCAAACGATGAAATCAGGAAAAAGATAACTCGGGATCCAAGCATGTCTGGTCCTGAGATGAAAGATGATAGACTTGATGGAGATGTCCGAACAGACAGTGCGTCCTTCATCTCATCAGAGGATTCGGATATAAACAAGTCGGTTCCCGGAGAAACTCTTACATTCCGTCGAAGGGTTCTCAAGAAGATAGTTTTCCCTGCGCCAGCTTCGCACGCTTTGCTCTACGCACCATCCACATGCCGTACCCTCGCTGGCTTGATACAAGCGTTTTTCACAGATCACATTGATAAACGCTTATCCCTAGGTTGGCAACTTCAGTATCTCACAACCGAAGGGAAATGGGATGTGAAGAATCTCGAAAAGTGGAAGGCCGTGAAACCTGTGTCTGAACCGATCGCGGATATCTTTCGTGCTATGAAGACTTTGAGAGAAGTTGATGAGTATCATTGCCCAAGGGTTTTTGTCGAGCAGTGGAAAGAAAAGATATACGCCATTGTGGATATCAGCCACGAAAGTCCCGTATATGACCCTAGAGGCTTGGAAATAGGTGGCATTGAGTATCACAAGTTTCCAACCGTTTCGAAGTTACCACCGAGCGTTGATGAGGTCAAGAGCTTCATCGACCTGATTGACGGCTTACGCGGGGGACAAGCTAGCGTCAGTAACGTTGTCAAATGCGGGCTGATAGGAGTCCATTGCCACTACGGGTTTAATCGCACAGGCTTTTTCATTGTGTGTTACTTGGTTGAGCGACTTGGATACAGGCTTCAGGATGCACTTGACGAGTTTGAAGGACAGAGACCACCAGGGATTCGTCACGATCATTTCATTGATACTTTATTTGTGAGATATTGCACTAGCTTGAAAAGAGCTCCTACATTGTAACGAGTATTGGCGATTATAGGACGACGATTCTATTCAGCAGTGCGTTCCTAGATACGAGCATTCAAGTGAAATTACTGTCTAAATAAACAGAGTTTTGGGGATACTGTAGTATTGATATTATCTGCTACCATATCAGTTCTAGGATTTAAAATTCATGAGAAGCCATTCCGACTTCAACATCAAGTCTCCACGACGTAGAACTGTCAGGTAGCAACTCCTACTTCCAATATTCACTACGGACGGTTTCATCCATTTTCCAATCAGCCATTGCCGAAGCAGAATAAGGATTCTTCAAAGAATGTCCTTTGTAAAAGTTATGATATCATACTCGCACGAAGAGCTAGTTCTAAACCTCGGCAACCCAACGCCCCGCTCATACTCACCACCTAATGCTACACACAATGCCAGTCTGGGGCGATTCTTTTCAGGATACGACTCCTTTATTCGGGTCGTATCATGCCCCATACTCTCATTGGGACAAGTTCTTCTTCGATAACAGCTATACAGAGATTACGCTACTGTACTGTACGGCCAACATCATCCATCGCTCGTGAAGCAGCGCAGTCAAGCTGGAATCAAAAGATTCAGATAAAACGCCGTATGGTAACTCCAAGAATGTATTCAAAGGACCATGTAAGAACCTCCACACAAATCTCGACCTCGCCTGGGGAAAAGACTGCTCCTGTACCCAGACCAAGCGCAAGGTTCAGTGAATCCCTCTGTTTGTACCAATGTCTCGCTGATCTTTCATAGTGTGATTCTTGTTTCACATACGAATCAAGTCCTTCTCCTCCACAGAGTCAAATCTTCTAGCTCCTTCCCATCTGCTCACGTCTTCCCGGGGGGGAACCTTTCCGAATTCCATGACGGCAGAATCCCAGGACCAGACCAACCTGGCCGGCACGACGACTCTGAACCGTACAGGCTAGCAGCTGTGAGGGAAACTTTTGAAGAAAGTGGAATCTTACTAGCCCGGAATCGTCAAACGGGGAGACTGTTGGAAATTAAGGAGAAAGAGAGGGAAGAAGGAAGACGTGCGGTTTACAGCGGAGACATCTCGTTTCCAAAATGGCTGCACAAATATGAAGGAGTAGCTGATATTGGTAAGTAACCAACGTCCCTATGTCCTTGAAGTATTTCAGGAGAAAATTCGCTGACGACATGCTAGAGAATCTCATTCCTTTCACGCGGTGGGTGACACCAGCTTCTGTTCCTAAGCGCTTTACGACGCAAATGTATATCTACTTCCTTCCCGTTGGAGCGTTTAATCATGTTCCTGAACCTCCTCCATCTCAATCGGAAGACACCATCCTTGCAGACTCTGACGGGGAGATCGTAATTCCAACTCCTACTCATGACGGTGGGATTGAACATACAGCCGCCCGCTTCCTCTCTTCGTCCGCATGGCTTTCCCGAGCGCGCACAAATAAAATAATACTATTTCCTCCCCAGTTCCTCCTCCTTTACCTTGTATCTTCGTTTTTCTCGTCGTCCGATCGAGATTTTTGCAGTAAACCAGCAGGTAGGGCAATGCTTGAGCGGCAACGGGGGAAGTTAAAAGAGTTCATACACTCGGGTGACCCACCTTGGGGTATTAAAGTTATAAGCCCACGCCCAGTAGCGAAGGCTCGAGATGGGAGGAGCATTCTAGATTTGAGTTGGTCTGGTGCGGAACTGGAAGGTTGTGGTAGGACTGGGGAGAAAGACCTTGTTGTCTTAACGAATTTTAAGAAAGAAGGACCTAGAGATGTAGATGTAATGAAGCGACTCGACGTTGATGTAGATGTAGGGAAGTTGTCGAGAATATGAAATGGGACTTTCCTCTCCATTACTCGTATTAAATTAGGAAGAAGAACAGTACCTTATTAATGGCTCGGAGAAATAGCGGCGGTGGGTCCTGTGGTCTGCCGTATTACAGTTAGGTACTTTTTTCTATGCATCTTCGATCGCTCTCGCAACCGACTATTCTGAGTCGATCAACTACCTAATGTCCTCTAATCGTGTGATTTCCCCTATAATCACTTCGACCCTTTTTACGTTGCCCGAATCCAGGATATGTCCCCAATGTCGTTCGAAGCTTCGTCAACATTACTGGTCGATCAAGGGTTATAGGCGCCGATCGAGACTCTCGTCTCCGTCCATCAAAGCGTTTGGTGATGCATATAGTGGAAACCATAAAGAACGTCAAGAACATCTACAGTTGAGCGATGATCTTTCCAGAATATCGTTACCGTTTATACAGAACGTTGAAAAGAGGAGCGAACGACAAGTAGGGAAAAAAGATCAGCAGAGAGATCTGCTACCAAGGGCGTCGGCACTTTACATTACATCGACAATTCGCAATCGTTCATCTCTCGCAGAATGGGAAATCAGTAACCAGATGTATTGGAGTGGACAGAGTGCCAAAAAGTGGAAAATCGTTGGAATCCAGCGCAGACCTCGTCGGGCATTCAGTAGGACAGTCCATCGGCTGGCCTCAAATCACTATAGAGCTATACATTCAACAACGAGTGTGAGTAGATATCTGGAGAATCAATTACACGCCCCTAATACCTCTTTTCTACTTATAGAGCCCCCCTGTTGCGGTGGAGGTGTTTCCATCATCCCTGCAGCTTCGAAGAACAAGTCGACTTTGGCATGGTCAAGATGCAATAACCATAAGGGAACGTTTGGCGCTATGGCAGAAGGAGAATGCTCAGTCGAATCAAAATAAATCAGATCCGCTAGGTACTGATATTTTTGACTCTTTTACTGCTGACACTCGTTCAGAGGAGGCCTCTGCACAAATAGATGATGATTATATATCTGACTTAGAATATGAACTTACAAGTGCTACGAAATTCGAACCAGGCGACCTCCTTGAATTAAGGTATTCTTTTTCTAGTCCTCGCATGCCCAGTCACTAACTTCATGACACAGGGTCGGCATAGATAGAGATACACTCTTAGCTATTCATATCCGAATCCTTGGCGAATTCAAGGAGTGCCTTACAATTACAGGAAAGACCGTTCAATACATGTATTCAGACGTTCACTTCACAATCAAACACTTTGTAGATCCAGCGGTCGTGAAGAGAATTATTCCACATCTTCCAGAGGAAGGGTTTACCAAAGAAGTAAGGGTCAAGTCCAAATATACGGATTTCAGCGCTCCCCGTACTGTCACAGCCCCTGTTGTTGAGAAACTCGTCGATCTTCAGAACGAAATTGAGGAAATATATCGCAAAAATGCATCCGTCCTTGACAATGCTCATGGCATTCTCGCACATCCTACCGAACTCCGGTTTGGATCCCTTGAGAGTATCGCACAAAAGTTGCTTGGGCCCACAATTAGGGTTTTAGACTACCCGACGATCTTTGCGGTTCGCAAAGCTCTTCTTCGAGCTGGGTATGGAATCAGCTTTGATGAACGTTCCGCACGAAACTTAGCTGTTTATCGTATCAGACCTTTGATCCATGTTGAAGGAGTAGATAAGGTGGTGCAGTGGATTCGCTCCCATCAAGAGTACATATCAGCTACACAAAGCTTCGGGAACCGGAAGATTGAGATCTCGAATTACAGTGGAGCAAAAATAATTGAAAGCTTTGTATCGAAGGCAAGACTGCTCATCGAGCAAAGTCGACTGAACCGGAAGCCTATGAACGGTGGACTTGGTCCAATCATACCTCAAACCCCGACTGGCGACTCCATACATTCCTCCCAAAATGTGATGATATCTATCAACAATTTCTCAGAGACGGACCGCTTAATCATAGATTTTTTAACATCTTGGTGCATAGGTGATAAATTTCGCTATATTGGGAAGCTCCAATCTCTCGGGTCTATGGTCCTTCGCGCTGTTGGAAAATACCAAGGGTTCGTGCTTGATGGCTCGACTGCCTGTTTATTCCTTCAAGAGTTAGGCGTTATCAGTCCGTTCACGAATCCTATAATGTTTGATGAAAACCTACTATTGCCAGCTGCTAGACACTCTTTACAGCTCGAACAGTTACAGTCAAGAGTAGATAACATGGCTTATCAAGACGATCTTAGTTTCAATGATAGTATGAGTCATTTACGGAAAGATTGGAAAGATCTAGATGTTTACTGCATTGACGGGATAGGTGCTGAAGAAATCGACGACGGCATATCCTTAGAAAGGGTACCTGACTCTGCGGATGTTTGGGTCCATATACACGTCGCCAATCCTACAGCTTTTTTTGACAGATCACACCTTTTGTCTAGAATGGCTGCGCACATGGCTGAATCGATATATTTCCCGGAAAAGACCTTCCCGATGCTTCCAAAACCAGTAACCGCGAATCACTTCAGCCTAGCCCCTAATCGGCCTGTTCTGACATTCAGCGCGAAACTAAATACAAAGGCAGAAATTTTAAAAATTGGGATATGTCCTGGAATCATACGGAACGTGATATCTCTGACACCACTTAACCTTGGGAAACTCCTGGGTCTACCTGATGCGAAAGGCTCGCAGATTAAGCTCACAGTTGGCAAGGGAGTTCTATGGAACTCTGATGAAGTAACTACTGACCATCCCCACGTCGACGTGAGTGAATCACAAAAGAAGGACTTACTCACACTGCTTGAATTGGTCACTCGACGCTATCAGAGAAGGTCTGGCGGCAGAGCTCTCGCCCAGATAATTGAAAATACAGCAGAGGCATTTCCATACTACAACTCAACCATTGGGCCTAATCCCCAAATCATGCATACTACTAAACCCAGATATCAATCAGGAGACCCATTGATCCAACTTCAGGCGGTGGCACATAAGCCCTGGACCGACACAATGCATCTCATCACATCAGATCTCTTCGTTGGGGAGCTAATGGGAATGTGTGGCGAGATTGGGGCCAAATGGACCAAAGACAGGAATATCCCAATCATCTACAGAGGTGGTGGGACTCTAACTCAAGTCGATGAATACTGGAAATATCTCGATGAGATCACTAATCTTGTGAACCAAAAGATCGAGGTGCCCCATTACGCTCAAGCTCACCTCCTCAGAATCATGGGAAGCGCCGTCGAATCTTCAACGCCGGTCCAGAACAAAACCCAGGGATACCCACAATACGCGAAATTAACAAGCCCGTTGCGCAGATATTCAGATATGATAGGCCATTGGCAGATTGAAGCTGCATTAAGAGAGGAGCATGCGAGGGGCCATATGTTTTTAGGAACTACCGACAACCTTGGACTCCCATTTACGAAATCAGAAATTGACAGCATGATCCCCCGGCTAAACGTAAAAGCACGCCGCATAAAAAATGCCTCGAGGTTGAGCAGAGCTTTTTGGAGGACCCAATTCTTTTTCCGTGCTCATTACTTCAACCAGGCAGACCTCCCCGCCGAATATACTGCAGAGGTGTTGAAGATGTCAAAGGACGAAAGATCTTTCTGGGTTTGGATAAGAGAATTCAGTTTCCCTGCGTCGATGCGTTTACCAAGTTCGGGAAATGTCGAACTTGGTGATCTGTGGTCAGTCAAGCTTGTCGAAATCAATCCATATTTTCGTGAAAAGACTGTAGAACCAGTGAGCCTATTAAGGCGACAACCCGATGAGGTTTTCTCAAAACTCAATCCATTCCAAGAGATTCGGTGGTAAACATTTAGAGGGGCGTTAATGGGGTATAGGAGCCAGGACATGAGTTTTCAAGCGTTATGGGTATATTGGGTACCTGAAATTTTGTCGGCATTATTCTCGTGATAGGGTGTAGTTTTAGATAACTATCTGATGCAAACGGACAGCATCCGAACTTCAGCGTCGTCGGTATGTCAGAATGACCTGGATAGATATCGTAGGGTAATAAGGCGAGGCGGCCAATTGAACATGATGAAAGGTATATCTCACAGTGAGGCGGTATGTACTCCGTATCCAAACCAAAAGCCAAATTGTCGGGAGCGACCCCTTGCCCGCTAGTGAGGCTATGGTGTATGCTGTACTACAGTTGACGCTTTCTTGTGTGCTGGGAGTTTAAGGTAGTTTGCGTGGTGGTGTCTTCGGTGTTTTGTCCCACGCTTAGGTTGAGTGTCGTCGCGATCGGGCCTGGGGATCGCAGCATGAACGAATGAATGAATTCATCACCTTGGTCAGTGTTTGGTCTCTCGCTTTGACCGTTACTGCAGGTACTGTACTGTACGTACAATACAGTACGAGTATAGGTATCCCGTCGTTCAGAGTACATACATAAAATTATTGTACAGTACGGTATCATCAGAACTAAAAAAGGTATCTACTGTAAGTTCTAATCCTACTGCACTGCACAGGATGACGCACGGCTGGCTAATTAAGGTAGAACTATGCATAACAGGCTCGTTTCCCGCCATGGCAATCCGTAAGGTGGTGCTTGACGGCTCGTGATCGATAAGTAGAACTATAGGCTTTCAAAGGCTTGCTATGATTCATCACCGTCATAGTTCAACGAAAAAAGGTACCATAGGCCAACATCGTCTTGAAAGAGTTTGCAAGTTGGCTTTGAGCTGAGATCTATGCTTGGTTGAATTTCTTGTCTTGGTTTCCTCATCATCAGCCACCGTTGGCTATGTTTGGCTCATGTGTCAGTTCTCTTACAAGCTACGGAGTACATTTGTATATATTCTTCTCACTTTCTTCCATCAAACCGTCCCCCATCAGCCTATCACCTCAATTCCAGGCCGCTATGTCTTTCATTTTGACAAGCCACCATCTCCTGTCTACACAGATCTACCGTATGTACATTACTCCGTCGTGTTCGTACACTTTACTTGATGCCGCTCATCACACGCACAGACTTTCTCAACGAAGTTCCTTGCCATCCTTTCAATAACACCCTGTCAGCCATCGGACCCACAAAGGGATTAGCGCTCCAAGCGGAGATTAGCGAGCATGTCCTGCGCTCGGATGCAAGATCTTCGGCTCGCCGGGCGGCAGGTACCCTTGTGAGGTACTGTACTTTTCGGGATATACACTCCGTAACCCTCTTGATATCAAACCCCCAAAACCCGACTCTCTGGCAACCCCGTCACACACCCACGCAGGAAATCTGAGAGGCGTTGATGCGTGCAAGATGCAACCTCCCACTCGGGTCCAACCCTACCATTGGCGGTTTTCCAATCCTGAAGCGGGTCATTGGTCCTACTCGACTCCTGTTAGTTGACGACTTGGCCAGGAGGCCAGAAAGACACATAACTTTTGTAGGCCGACGGCACCGCTTCACTCACCGCTGATGGACCACTCTTACACAATGAAATTCGTAACACTGGATCCCTAACGTAGTCTTTGGCGTACCTCTCGTGACCACAGGGGAGCAACCCTCGAGACGTTGTCTGCCAGTAGAACCTACACGCCGGAAACTTTACGCCTTGCATATTTTTAACTAAATCTCTCGGGACTTGTAATACATAATGGGCCAGCTTCAACCTGGTTGTCGGAATCGCCAAGGCAGAATGATTTGAGTTTTTGTTCGTCGCAGTTGCTGATGCTCCTTCCTCTATGGGAATCTCTTTAATGTTTAGTGATCATGTAGATTTAGAGTGGTGTATCGATATTCCGTATATCGAGCTGTACGTGTGATGTATGTTTTTAGCATCTGTATATGTGGTCGAGCATGTCCGAAAGAGAACTTCAACAATTCCTTGTGTTCTGCTGTCATCTCTCCTTCAGTCTTAGATATCTTGATCGTCCGATTATTTCACCTGATTTATAGGGCAGTATCGACAAAAATTGGATTATGAGCAACCGTCCTCCATCCTCTGCGGCACCACCGAGCTCGACCGATGATGCTGACAACAATACGGATTCAGCTCGGGCGTCACAGTCGGACCCTGTCAGGAAGAGGAAACAAGATCGTCAAAAGTTATCTTGCACAAAGTGCCGTGACCGCAAGGTAAAGGTAGAGTATCATACGATAATAAAAAGGTCCGTTCGAAGCCCTATACTAACTAACTCTCCAGTGTGATCGCACAAAACCGTGCTTTGCATGTTGTGCTCGGGGACATCCCAAAGAATGCCATTTTGTCGTTGCGGAAGGAAGTGACTATGGCCCCATTCAGCAGTCATACGAAATCCGCAAGTTACGAGAAGAAAACGAGACCATGAGGAAACGATTGCAAGAGCTCGGAGGTCAAACTGGATCAGATGATGACCAAGTATCTCTGCCCCTATTACGCACTTCTAGTGGGATGGGAAGCACGCGTCGAAATAGCCGCAAACAAACAAACCTTGCGCAACAGAAGTTCAAAGCCCAGGAATTGCCGCAAAGTCTTTATTTTGCGAGTCCAGGGATAGCAAGTATCGTTAATAACGTACGTCATCCGCTGTCTAACGTAAAAGGGGATAATTCTGTAGGCCCGTGATAATAATGACCATAGTTTGCCAACCTCACTGTGGGTCCTAAGTCTTTGACACAATCAGTATCTCTAGACTTGGATATCTACACAGCTCACAATGGTCCCGCTTACCCCTTTGCCACCATGTGGAAAGCTACGCCTCAAGAATGCATCCCTACACTGCTTAAATGCTTGCCTCCGAAGGAGGAGATACGGGACCACCTCCGCAGTTTTCAGACGCGTGCGCAAATGCTATCATTCCCATACCTACCAGAAGAAGTTACCCATAAAGAGGTCGAACACTTTCTTGCCGACGCAAAGAGAAACGTAGAACTGTTCCCTGACCGGCTGGCGATGATATTCGCTGCGTTAGCTTTAGGGGCGCAATCGGGTGTTTTCGACAAGCAGGGGGGGGAATGGGTTGAGAAAGCCATGGACCGCGAAATCTCGAAATGCAACGTATTTAGTAAGAATCAGAACCAGTCTTCTCGTTCTAGAACGTGTACTGATATATCTCTGGTGTAGTCGCCGCGTCAATGCAGGCTTTACGGATGTCTTCTTTCATGAACCGACCCAATCTAATCAGCGTCCAAACCCTTGTTATGCTCGGACCGTATCTGACGAATTCTGGGCGGTTTTTGGATGCTTGGACGCTTTTCGGCACAACGATTCGCCTAGCCCATTCAATCGGCCTCCATCGAAACCCGAGATACATCGACCCGACCCCTTCACCTCGGGAAGCAGCGATTCGCCAGACCCTTTGGTGGTGGATGCTGCAGATGGACGAATCTTACTCTATCACCCACGGGCGGCCCCTTGGGATTAGTTCGATAGGGGATTGCCCGCCACCCGAACCTTTGACGAGTAATCCGACACTTGTGAGGTTGGGGGAGTACGTTAATCAGTTCACGTTGCTATCAAGACAGATTTTGAGCACAGAGATTTTGACGAGTTCACTTATTGATGAGTTTACGGATGCATTGTGTCGGCTGTGGGATACGGTACCGGAAAGTGTCAGGTTTGAAGAGGCGTGGCTAGCCAATTGTGGGAAGAAGGGTGAAGACGACCTAGACTGGCCTTTGGACGCTGTCTCAGCAGGTAAGTTTCCCATTGCCTTTCAATGGGCTTTAGAGAATATTTGTGTTAACTTAAGATTTCTCAGTCCTATACGCCAAAACAAACAACACCCTCATCCTCTTAAACCGTCAACGTCATGATAGCGCCTCTCACCCCGCATCCCCCTCAGCCTCAAACTCTCCAATCGTTCCCTCCGTGCTACCTAACAGCAGCCGCTCCTCAACCCGCTCTATCCGCCCCTCCTCCGCCTCCTCCTCTTATGCAACACCTGTAGCCCCAAACCCCCAATCTACGACCACTCCTCCTCGCGGCCATATCCTCGTACTAACATCCTGCGTCTCTCTCCTAACAGCATTCTTATATACCTTCCATCACTGTCCTGCCGCCTTCATATGCTGGGGCTTTTGTCAGCAGGCATTCAATGCCTGCACCATCATCTTGCTCGATGCGCTCGAGACGGGAAATCTAGACCGTCTGCCGCGGGTCGAGCAAGCCTACGCGGTTTTCATGATGTTGGCGCGGTGTGGGGTTCACGGCGTCGCAGGGGAAGCGGTGGGGAGGATCGGAGAGGGAATCAGAAGGTGTCTAGAGAAACAGCAGAGAGGAGAAAGCGTTGATATTGGGCTCGGGAGGGAACAGCCCGGTCCTTCAAACCACCCACCCACCCTATATGCCGGCAAAGCGACCACTCAACACCCCTTCTCAAACCCGGTGCCCGGCGCAGTATACTCTCCTCACCCACTCGCCCCCCCATCCTTCGATCCCTCGTTTATCCCAGGTTCCGGTTCCTCGTCCCCGACAACGCTCAAACGCACGCATGGTCTTGATGCAGATGCCTCTCCGAGAGCGCCGATGGCGAAGAGGCCGCAGATGGCGAGGGCGAGTCATAGTTTTCCGCCTGTGGTGCCAAGTCCGCTTAGTACTGGCGATGTACACATGATGGAATGGGAAGACGAAGAGCAGGAGATGATGAAGCCCGCAGGAGGTTATGGGAGGGGACGCGGGCGGGGAATGGGGTAAGAGTCTCCACAAAAAAAGTGTAAATAGGTGATTAGAGGGTTGGTCGAGGCGGATGGAGAGACTTAGAGGGGAACGGAGAGGAGACTAGGTAAATAGATATAGATATTTCGGTTATTTGTAAAGCATATCTAATCTTATCTTAATCGGTAGAAAGAGTCTTTGAGCGTGCGGTTGGGAAGCCCGGGCAAACTCTAGCTTAAAACCTTTCCTCTATGTGAGATGGAAAAAATTCGACTTAACTTGTAACTTCGATGGATATTACATTTCAAAACGAATCGAATTGTATATTTATGCTCAAATTGGACTCGGTTATGCTCTTTTAGCATTATTTTCTTGTTAACTCCAGGAGGATCATTCGCAGCATCACACGTTTATCACCATTCCAATTCCAGCCCAAAACTCACACTTTTCCCGCAGCTTTACGATCAGTAAATTCTCGAACGCGTCCTGATCAATCACGAACTCCTTCCCCTCACTAACAAGTGGCAATCCTGGTTGGTCCTCCGGCGTCAACTTATTTTGGTTAGGATCACCCGTTTGGATGATGCTAGCAAAAGCTCCCGTGAAGCCTTTGTACGTCAACAGGTGATCTTGTAGGTCCGGATTTATCAAATGCCACTATATTGTTAGTCTCTTTTCACCTGATTTTCATGAAAGGAGAGGGTGGAGGGTTACATAAAGATAATCACTAGCATGCTTCGCCGGCGCAATGGTGTATTCCGCTAGATATCCCTTACTAGCTGCCTTGGATGTCCAGTAAGCGGGACACGCGAGAACAACGTCACGGTATATAAGTCCCGCGCGAAGCTCTGTGGTGTTGTAGCTCATGGTCTCTGTTTGACCCGCGGGTGGGTATAGCCGATTTACGGATACGATGTGCGAAGAGTTCAGTTTGGGAAGGAAACCTCGGAGCCAGTCGTCAAAGCCAGCACTGGTGGAGTTGAAAGAGCCGGTTACGTTACTATTGAAACCGGGTGGCATGAAGGTTTCGCCTTCGTGCGAATTATATATGGTAAGAACGGTATCTACGTTGATTTGTCCCTTGAGAACAGTATCAGTGAGAGATTCCTTGATAAATACACCGTCGATGACGGGTGCCCAAGTATACGTGCTCGTGGTGTATGTATGACTCCCTACGATCGCTTGACTCGCATCTCTGATTTTCTGTGGGTCAACTGACTTCAAGCATGCTAGTGAGTCCGTGTATAGATCACAGCCAGTACGCATTACCATCTGTAAGAAGATATCATCAGCTTCTGGGTCGTCGTACTGGTAGGTCTTCGGCCAGAACGGAGAGCTAGCGATTGCTCTTGAGAATAGCTTAGGGCTTGTGCTTCCACCATTCGCTATTACTTGGGCGATGACAGAACCACCACCTGCAGATTGCCCCCAAATAGTAACTCTCTCAGGATCGCCCCCGAACTTGGAGATATACTTTTGAACCCACTGAAGGACGAACTGTTGGTCCAATAGTCCCACATTAAGATCGGCCATGCCCCCGGATGCTCTCACCAATTTTCCCGGTAGGAAACCGAAGGCATTGAGGCGATAGTTGGGATACACGAGGATAAAATCGTTCGTATTACTCACATTCAGGATAGGATATCCTGAGGGTGGGATCGTGAATGGTCCACCGCCTCGAAAAAATCCACCACCATGAAATGCGACGAATACGGGACGAGCCTTGTCGTCGGGAGTCCACGGCCGGGAGTATAGGCCAAGGTACAAACAGTCCTCACTCCCGTTCGTTGCGTCTTGGGGGCACACATTGAATGGTTGGTCGGTCTCGTACGGATCGATCTCCTGTGCGGGAGGCTGCGGTCTCCGGAATCGGTTTTCTCCAGTTGGAGGTGCTGCATATGGTATCCTGCGGAAGTAGGATAAGTTGTAAGAGGCATCGTATTTACCAATAAGATTGATATAATCAAGATTTATTACCGGATCTTCGAATGCAGAAACAGTTATGAATAATGAAGGAGATAGACAGACAAGGCATAAAAGAAGCCGGAGCGTAATTAACGGCCCCATAATTGGGATAGATGAGATCTCTCGATGTACGGGGACAATTGGAGAAACCAGAGACGATTATGAAGGAGAAACTCTAAAGTACTATTTGGATCACAACCAGAATCATGATGCCTATATTACGGAACAGGGGAAGGGTTGAGATGCAAACCAATATTGATAGAGTATCAACAAGCTTCATTGCGAGTAGCACGCGGATTGCTAAATGGTAGAGGCGGCTAGGGATTTACGTTCACTCAAGATTTGCTTAAGCAGAATTGAGTGCCCGTCAAATCATCCATATAACGCACCCCTGAATTTACATTGATATTTAGACGAACCCCCCCGCCTGGCCCTTCTATCTGGGAAATTTTTGACAGATCAACCGAGGAAACGGATGTAAAAATTGGACTGACGAACAGTGACCCAACACCTTGGCGCTACGATGATAATAGGCGGTAGATAGAAGGAAGATAGAAGTGATCAGTGGGAGGGAGACGGAGGGTTGACAACCTGGCTAAGGAAAAGGAGACGAAGATTACATATGTACGAGCTTTTGGCTTCAAATGGGAGTAAACCTAAGGGACCTCGGGAAAGGCGCACCGTGGACTATTGATGGTCCCATATCTCACTATATTTGTAAACATGTTCTAAGTGATAGGGGATATTTGGCGGAGATGTTGTGTTCTGATAAGGACTAAAGGGAGGTGAAGGTGGCGGGAAGAGACAAGGACCTGGATTTCCACTCCTCTTCCAACTTCGACGTAACCAGAATCTCACCGAATAACACAAAAAGAGGGACAAACATGATAGATTGATATAGGAATGGACATATTTTCAAATACAAGGTATAGTTTAGATGGTTTAGGTGGAGAATGAGATGAAGAGATGAAGAGACGGAGTTCTTTAAAAGTTTCCTTTAAGTGCTCTTACCTTGAGGATAATTTTGCTTCACCACAGTCATTCCTTCCTTTTACAGAAATAGAATTTTTATTTTACAGTATCTTACCTTAGGTTATCATTATCACTCCCGTCAGTATTCCGACTTTATGCCACATCATCATTCATCTCAAGTCATACCTTACCGTTACAGATAATTTTCAGAGCATAAAAGTCATTGATATTGATATCGCTACTTGACACATTCCACACTTGTAACCTCAACACGCGTGACCGACATTACCTCCGCATTCCTTACCCACTCCGTCACCTGTGTCTATCAAAGCTTACATCAACTCCTTTGGATATTCTACCACCGCGACGTTCTACAACGATCAAATTGCGCCCTCGTTCAAAGCACACGATCATCGATCCTCTCCCGAGCCCAGTCAATCCTCAGGCGATCAACGCGTCAATTGTCCACGCAACCGTTCTCCATTCCCCATCATGGGCAACGTCCTAGATCCTAATTTCTGGCGCCGCTTCTCCGCTGCCGTGCACCAAGATGAAGAAGCCCAGAAAGCCCGCACCCGCGGAGGGAGTTCTGCATCTGAGTCAACATCTGCCTCCCAACCACATTCAGATCATTCGTGAGTATCCCACCACCAAGAACTCGCGCTTCCCATTCCGCCCTCTTAACGCTAGCGTGCTCCTTGCTATATATCGCTCCACTCGCAAGACCTTTAATCTTCTTTGCTGACTGTATGTAGAGATTCCTGGCTCGAGCGCCAAAAGCGCAAGAAATCCCGCCGTACTTACATCTGCTGGACCTTCTGGCTTTGCTTTGCGATTCTCGTCGCGGGTTTAGTTGCGGTCATAATCTGGCTGAAGAACAAGGGCGTATTTAACAAAGATCTTTTTGATAAGGGTGAGTAGCGATATTAGATAAGCATGTGGGGAAATCGCGTTACCTGGTAATTGAAAAAGCAAGGGAGGATTTGCTTTGGGCGTTAAATGGTGGATCCCTGGGGGAAAGAGTTCACGATCGGGCTCATTGGTAGAGATGAGCTCACGGTTGTGATGGTCTTAAATGATTCATGGGTTTGTTCTGGGGGGTAGCGTATATGACTCGTTAATTGATTCGAAAATGGAGTTGTGGGAAATGTGGACATGATACTCATATGGGATAACCTTCCTTGCCTGCGACCATACGGTCGAATTATCGAAAAAGAGTAGTTGATATCGAAATAGCTACGCGTGTGAAGTGAATATCCGGTGACCTTTTTTAATTTGGGCTCCTGTAGCTGCTTCTGATTGTATGAGGGTTATTTATGGGTTGGAAAAGGACGTCCATTTGGGAACAGACCTACGGCCCTTATTTAGGAACGGGGGTTTCCCCTATGTGACAAGTTGTTCGAGGAATCAAAGAAGACAACATGGTATTAAACTTTTTGTCTGAGGATATCTAACCATATTTTGTTTATAATACAGCCCTTCTAACGCCTAGCTTTGACATTATAAAGAAATAGACTTCCTTCTCAATTCAAACACTCTGGAATCTCAACGGCACCCACTCCCGTCAAGATATAAAACTGACTTCCAATCAGAAAGCAAACATCTTCCTCGTCTCCAAAATCCCCTAAAACCTCCTCCTTGTCGGCTCCGGACTAGGACTTCTGCTCATACTCCTCTCATCCCTGCCCCTCTCCTTCAACCACTTCTTCGTACTAAGCTCTAAATCTCTGTCCAACTCCGGACTCGGCTCCTTCCTATGAATGAAGTTACAGAACCCTCCTCTGACGCACCCTTCTCCAGAATTGAGACGGCAGCACGCCTCGCGGAAGTCTGTGACAGGGGAGAGCTCGCAGTAGATGGGGCGACCAGCGTACCAGCGCGAATTGAGCGCGTCGCACGCGGCTTGAGCGGATTCTTCATACTTGAAGCGGGCGTAGACGTTGCCGATGAGATCTACAGCCGAGAAACGCATCGAATTAGTCATTCATCCGAAGTACAACTGACTGACTATGTTTTAGAGGCGTGTACTCACGATCGTTGTTGTTATCACAAACCACAACCTCCTCGATCTGTCCATACTTACACATCTCGCACCAGAAGTCCTCATAGAAGGCGTCAAAGTGGTTTTGTAGCTGGCTGGCGTTCATCTTGCTCTTTGGGTCGTATGCCGGGTTCTGGTAAAGGTTTGGGAGGAGGATGGTTTGGCTGTAGGAGGGCTTGACATGTTTTCTTGAACAGCGGTCGCCGTGGCGACATGCGCCGATTTTGTAGTAGAAACTGCAGTTTACTTTGTCTTGTTCAGTGCCGAAGATGGAGGCGAGGTAGTTCGCCATGATTGCGGTTTATGGGAAAGCTGTTGAGGTGGACTAAATGTAAGAGGTTTGATATCTCTTTCTAGTAGTTTAGGATTTGGAAAAAAATTGAAGGCGGGCTGGCGGATGGTGTAATAAAGAACCTGTTTGCGCCAAAGTTCTAACGTATCTGGTGTTGAGGCTCCGATGGAATCGTGAAGACTTGGCGAGAATAGCTGACATAAGAACCGGTAGGGGTCCACGGTGGTCCACCTGGTCTTCCCGTTTTCACTTGCTCCTTCTCGATTCTCCGAGTTTGCTATAATACCACCATTACTACCTCATTCTCTTCGACTTTCAGAAAAAATTACCAGAAAAAATTACCGAGGTAATCGTTGGCGCTTTGAAAACTCCAGATGGACTTTTTATGTCAACTTTTACAGTACCTTACTCTCCTCATCGTTCAAGTACCCCACTTGAAGCTGCGGAGTTCCGCGAGCTACGAGTAGCTACAGTAAGGTACAGATTCCAAATGCTAGACCTCGGTAAATTTTTACACTGTGTAGTTCAACTGGCATTAAAAGATCACTCAGACTTTCGCCAATATGTCTTTTTCTTTGAAGCCTTATAGTAAGGTACTCCAGCTGAATCCCACTTCTTGGCTTGGTTCCCTAGTTGCATAGGGGTATAAAAGCTAGCTGGGAGCCTCTGTTATCTGTTACTATACATGTCACCTATATATAAGTCGAAAATAGTCTTTCTCCTCTAATTCAAACTCCAACTCTTGATATCTCGTCTCCACCCTCAATTCCAAATTCCAGTTCAAGTTTCCATCATGACCACAGAAGATATAGTGGAAGCCGTTATAGAACCCCAAGAAGATGGAAGTAGATTAATCACTGGAATAGTTGTTAAAGCAATCAGTGCTGATGGTAAGCAATAGCTCGATTTCTCCCAAATCTGTCCTAAGTATCTATACAGGTAGCTTCAGTTACAATCGAATCCATGGAGTCAGAACCTTGGATCCTAACGGTGAACGAGAATTGAATGATAGCACCGTACATTGTATTGCTTCGATGACCAAGCTTCTAACGTCAATTGCCGTCCTTCAGCAAGTCGAACGAGGTCTCATCGGACTGGATTCAGATGTTTCCCCTCTTCTTCACGAGTACAAAGACGCTAAAATCATCGAAGGTTTTAACGAAAATGGGCCTATCCTGAAAGATATTAGCAATAAAATCACATTGAAGCAAGTCAAATACTGTTTAATCGGGGATTCGAGACTCATACTATACCAAACAGACATTTGCTCACCCACACGAGCGGTATGGCGTACAATGAAATGAATCCTCTTCTACTTGAATGGAGTAAGAGGAACGAAATTCGAATTGGAGGATCGCCTAAGGGGGATATTGTACAGTCCTATCCCAGCTTTCTTCGATATCAAAGCTGATTGCTTTCCAGGATGCTGACTGGAATCTACCCCTCCTCTTTGATCCGGGCACTGGCTGGATATATGGTACCGGTCTCGACTGGGCAGGCAGAGTCGTACGACCATCATACGATCTCTATTAGACGTAATTAGTGATATGAAATACAGGTAGAACGGCTGAACGGAAACATTCGCCTAGAGAATTACATGAAGGAGAACATATTCGACCGTATGGGCATGGCCTCAACCACATTCCGCTTGGAAAACCGTCCAGACCTTCAATCCCGTCTTGTTGGTCTCTCAGAACGGAACCCAGAAACCAGGACAGTCTTCCACAGGCCGGGTACCTGGCTCCCAATTGGTACCAAACACGATTTGGGCGGCGCCGGCCTCTTCTCTACGCCAGAAGACTATATCAAAGTCCTAGCTTCGATTCTACGCAATGACGGCAATCTGCTTCAACAACAGACCGTAGATGAGATATTTACGCCACAGCTCCACGGATCGGATGTCGTAATGTTGAATAAGATTATCCATCTTGATGGTGCGGAAGGGTTGCGAACGCTGATCCCGAAAGGCACGAAGGTGAATTGGGGGCTAGGAGGAGTCATTATATCAGGGGATCTTCCGACTGGAAGAAAAGCTGGGACTATGCCGTGGGGTGGACTGCCAAACCTGAAATGGGTGAGTAGAAAAGGGTTGAAGTGATGGGATAAGTAATACTGATCGAAATATGTAGTTCTGTGATCGCAAGACAGGCCTGGCGGGATGCGCATTCATGCAGATTGTTCCCTCCGGGGATAAGACGGCGATTGATTTGTATGCAGAGTTTGAGAAGGATATATATGAAAAGTTCAAGGCGTCTAAAGGTGGAAAGTTATGAGTTAAGTGTGCAAAGTGACAGATATATTTCAAGGATTTGCTTTACACCACCAGGCGTTGTTTATCGAATGTTCTACGTTACTGTCTCCCGCCCGCATGTTAACCAGTACTACAGATCCTGCGTCTTTGTATCTGGAATGAATTGTTGCTCGTGATGCGCAATACATATTCCTTAGTACAGAGCGAGCATCTCCATCACATGGGGCCGTAGTTAACGTAACCTAAATAGCATACGACTGTAACATTGCAGCACCTCAGGTGGACTCGGTATTCTCGACACACGATTGATAAGGGTAGACCAACTATTTCGGCTAGATAATATATCGGTACACTCTCTACGGGCTCCTTTCATAAGCGTATCATGTTATGACTTTATATACGGAGTACAGTTTGCCACAAAGACGACCTCATGGATAGTACTACAGTACAAGATTAGAAGTGGTAGGGTAAGGTACGTACCTCTTGTCATATGAACTATGAAGTGATCATCAACTGTTACGATGGAGAGGGTCATGAGTGGCGAGTTTCTGCGAACCGAGCTTTCCTCGTAGCGTGGGAACATGGCGGGAGAAAGATGCACCTTGAAGGAAAATGCAGGTTGGGGTCTATTCTCATTGGTAGACCTGTTTTTGTGTATGCAGGTTGGAGGTTAGCTCTAGGGTTGCTAGAGAGTTAGGGTGGAAGTACGAGAGAAGTCTTGCCCCTGGTGAAGCATGAAGTATGAAAGAAAGCATGAGTTCGAGGGAAGATTGTGATGAAACAGATGTAATGATGGGATGGATAATGGAAGGGTGAGGCAGTGATGTAGGTTCCTTACCTTAAGGTACCGTACCTTAGGCATTATCAAGTTTCATGACGGTATTGATGAGGTTATATACAGTACAGTATCTCCATGGATGAAGAAGGAACGGTTCACGGGTGTGTCGTCAGCTAACAAGTGGGGAGCAGCTGCCTTCTTCGGGTCTTCGGGGTTTTGCCCTGGACCTTGCCTGACGATGGGGGTTGTCTTGGCTCCATCGCCGACTCGTGATTCGAAGGAGCCCTTGGAGTCGGGGGGCGCCCACCTACCTGCCAGTATATCTGCTTGAGATACTTGCGCCCGCCTGCATCTTTTCCTCCTTTTACATCTCAACCTAAAGCTTTTGGACACCATCTGAATTTTTTTTGTCTTTTCACTTCGCTCTTGACAAGTTGTTGACGGTCGACAAGTCCAGTTGCTCTGGCCCTTCCCGTCCGGCCCGCCCGACATGGTCACGGCTCCGAACTGACGACACCACCTCATAATTAATAAGACACCAAGCGCTTTGCGCCGCAACGTCTCTTCTTCCCGATTCTCAGTACAAACAATTTCACTCATTCCAGCTTAATAGGGCATCATCCAAACAACCTTTATCATTTCACTGGAACTCTCTATTGGCCTCAAGTCGACTCAGTGCTAGTTGGAAGTACACTCCTGCTATCCCGGTTACCCTTGAGGACTTCTCCCGTCCCATTACCCATATACACACCGGAGAATCCTTGTTGTAGCATCCCGTATTATCTAGAATAGATTGGTCAAAGAGAAGTCGACGATAACTTGGAATAAACGATAAGCTTCAATTAGAGGTCGTTGGAGGACAATTTGCCTCAGGAGTCATGAAAGATTTGTCATAGGGCCAACACGTTTCCTTTTCTTTCTCTTTGGAGTTGTGGACAACTAGCTTGGAAGTATAGAACATATAGGATTTAGTCAAGTCGGCTTAGGTGGGATCCGTAGTAAAGATGCAAGCTGGAGGAGCGGACGATGCCTACGCTTTGCTCGAGGACTCCTTCAAAGAGGCCCCTCTCTTCAAGGCTCACAAGGTCTTACCGCATAAAATGCACGACCCGTACTCGGTCTTCCCTGCTGCTGCACCTCTGAAAACTCTCTATTCTTTAGACGACGATACGGTCTCGCAGGAGAGCTTCCAAGAGACGGTGCCATTGGCTTCGCCAATCGTAATGAACGGGCAAGAGTCGGGGCTTCCACCAACACCACCTTCTAACTCCGCTGATAACATTGAAAGACCTGGGTTTAGCCCCCCACCGTTTGCGGATGGGCTAGTATCCTCCTTGACGAAAGAGACACCAACTCTTACTACGCCAATAAACCAGAGAAGCCCCCCAACTCCTGATACAACTCCTCCGAGGACTGCAGAGAATAATACCAACAGTGCTCCCACTCGTCCCACAGCGACGACGTACCCGTCTTCAAGAGCCGATTCTTTCAAAACGGCCAGAGAAGATCAGGGATCGTCCGATGGAGAGGAGGCTGTACAGAATTCACGCCGAGCGGATACGTTTGAGTCAAATTACTTGGATGCGACGAGACAGAGCGGGCTTGGCAATTTCGGACTGGGCGTTCAATTCTTAGAACCAAATGAAGACGATGATGATGACATAACCCCTACTGAAAAGCGCCTTGCATCCCAAGCTGGCAAAGCTACACATTACTTCGATGATCAGAAGGGAAGGGCGAGGGATATGGATCCAATTCCCGACCGGGAATGGGACACCAATCTAATGCGGAATGTGACCGTTAGGCGAAAACGCCGACAGCCATCAACACCACCTAGGCAAATGTCAACCTCACCACAAGTGTCGCCACCCTCATCGCGAAGACTTCGACAGTCAAGTCTGCGCGTACGCGTCGATGATGGTGTTAAAGCTCCCCACAGCGATTCACTAGAGAAATTTGCGGAAGAGATTGGATGGCCAACAGAAGTCAATAACATTCTGAATGCGCATCTACGCAACCAAGATACTCGCAGAAACTCTGGAATGTCCACAACGTCTACCGTAGTAGAAGCTATTGTAGTTGCAACGCCACCCCAGCGCCGTCGCACTTTGCGTCATACCGGGAGAAATCTTGCTCTGCGTGGAGACACCGACTCGCCATCGGATGGATCCCCCGTCGCATCTTCAAATCGCCACTCAATGAACTCTGATGAACTCCGCCTGCACCGCCTTGTACACAAACGATCTCCGTTGCCTGATAGAAGACATAGAAGTAGTGGAGAATCTGATTTGACGGCTCGTATCGGTTGTTCTGGTGCTACTCGAGAAGAAGGCCTCGTCGGACGGCTAAAAGATAATCTACCACAACGCCATGCGTCGGTTCCCATACAGAGATCCGTACAGGGTCCCGATGTTGGAAGAACTCGATCTCTTCGTCATACGAGTTTGTCGAAGCCAAATACCGCTTTGAGCGTAAATAAAGGCGCATATGATCTGTACGACAAACCTTTACCAGCTATCCCAATTTCGGAGAGCTCTCCATCACCTCATCAACTCTCAGTTCAGAAATGTCGGCAGAGGCAGAATCCTTTACCGGACACGAACAATACATCGAGTCCAAAGGAACGTCCAGTACAAGAAGACCCTCAGCATACGCCAAATCTTTTAGATACACCAAAGAATAGCATCCGTCCCGATTCTGATGTTCTACCACCTGCAACGTTTCCTTCTCCGAAACCTCCGAAAGACGTACAGCCAAAGCTAAAGATAGAATCCCCCCCAAAACAAAAGAAAATTCGACCTAGCTTAAGCGTACAGGATACGAATACCCAACGAAGAAGCTCTGACAAATCAACTCGTACATCGAGCCATTCTTCATCGAGAGCAGATCATGCTCACGATGAACAAAAGCTCTCACGGCGTAGCTTGGACGCCTCAACCTTTCGCACTGAGGACATTCGAAGGATAAGTACGGATCAAAGTACTACAGATCATAGTTTGATTAGGTATTTGCACGGACAGACCCCGTTTTCTCAATTGTCAACAACACCAGACCTTGAAGTCAGCGAAGCCACGGCTATCAGCATATATCCGCATAATAATCACTCGTTGCTCGTCGTCCAGCAAGTCGCCCGCTCCGACAATGTATCTAAACGAGATACGGAGGTCGTATCCACTCCCCCTGCCGTACAAGCGACTCAGCCTCTCCTAACGGTTGAGCCTTCAACACCTCCGGTTGGGTCAGCACCCGAGATTAATATCGATTCACCGTTCATGAATCCACGAGACCCACCGGCGCTTAAGATCATTCCTCCTACTCCGGCTGAGGAACTCGACCGCCAGCTCACGGATGCAACCAAGGAGTCCAGATCAGGTCCCCCTGTGCGTCGGCTTTCTCTAGCCCAGCGCGCACGTAGGTACTCCGACACCATAATCCAACCACTCTTCACACGCGCTCCGTTACGACGTGCAAACACGCTGAAGCATTCCCGCCAGGTACCCAGTGTCGGTGAAGAGAAAGGAAACCTACACCCCTTTTGGCGACCCCGCGGTTTTTGGGACGACTTCAGCGACAGCGAGGACTCCTTTGATCTTGAGGATGAAGACCGTAGACTGCCGCCTGGTGGTGATACTAGTGACATTGACCTCCAACGAAGCGTCAGGAGACGGCTGACAGGTACCTTGCGCCCTAGGAACGGAGATCGCGGCGGCAAGGGCTTGATTAAGCTTCCTCGCGCATTTTCACTGAAGAGGGCTCGGACAGACCGTGTACACCGCGTCATAAAGCACGGAAGCTCAACTTCTCTCGGCTCTCGAGGTTCTGGTCCCCATGACCACACAACAACGCACACAAGGACGCGAATAGTCAATGTTACAGAATCTAAATTTGGTTCTGACGGTACGAACTCTTCCACTTCAGCCGCTCACTCTGGGAAGAATCCGTACGTCCAGTTACGGAACCAAACAGAGAAGAGGAACAAGGTTCATACGATTCCAGGATTGGGTCTGCAGGTCCAGTATGTAGGAATCAGAGGTGTGGCGGACAGAATCAAGGAGAAGAGGGCCGAGAAGAGGAGGGAGAGGTTGAGAGCGAGTATTGGCACCAAGTTTTTGTTGCACGGAAATGAGGCCTTTTAGGATGAGTCGGAGTAATGAGAGGACGGAAAAATCAAAATGTGAGAGGATGGGTACTCGAAGGGATCATGGTTTGTGTGATGCTTCACACGTGGCCCTAATCCACCTGCTCTGGTTTTACCTTCGGGAAGCCTCCTTGTTGATAGAGCAGCACGGAGCATGGAAACATATTTCTGTGGAGGTCTTTTCTCATCACTGTGCGGGTCACGATTGCGATGAATTACGAATACGATTTACGACTATCTAATGTTCCTTTCATTTGCTCTCTCAAATTCACTTTCTGCCAATTCTTTCTTCCTTGTCTTTTTTAATGCTTGGGCCGTTATTCGTCTTTGATCGTTTGTAGAATTAGGTCTAGGGGGTCTGCTGAAGGTTAGAGTGGAATTAAGTTGTGGACTTATATAAGCCTAGTGTATCTCGTGACTGCGTGTTCGCTTTACTCTTGACGTTCTCGCGTCAAACTTCAAACGGACAACCAACATTGACGTTTTGCGTCACAACATGTAGTCCCACCTTAGTCACAAGTTCGTCGTCCATGAAGTGCCTCAGCGTTTGCTTTGCCACATCAACGCCAAATTCCGAGCAAGACTAAGGGCACGTGTCGCTTCTTTTTTACTATTTCTTCTTTCCACTCAGTCTTTACTTCACCCTATTTACAATTTATCCACCACGGATCGCCGCAAATTTCTACCGCGTTGATTCTCACTTCTAGTGCTCGTATATCCTGAGGATAAAACTCTACTCGAGTCACCCTCATGGCGCCGCTACAGGTTATGTCAATTAGCATTACTGGCCGTGAAGCTTTTGGACAAGATCATTCCCTTCAGCGACACTCCTTCCCTTTGCTCTCTTTGCCTTGTTTCGAAGAAGCTCAATCGAGTAGCAATACCCAGGCTGTACGCTCATGTCCAGCTCGAGAATGGCACGTACTTGGGTACACCATTCCTTCACCGAGTCACATTCCAAATGATCCAAAACCCTCAGCTTGCAGCAAATGTGCGCCGATTCACACTTAGAGATGCTTTTCGAATCGAGCCGTTTCCGAGCCCAAGGTTTCATTCGTCCTGCATTCGTCCTGGTCCACAGTTCCCGACCTAGAAACACCTTGATGAATGCAGTGGCGCGTTTGAACATCACCGAAGATGAGGGAAGCAAATGGTTGGAGGATGTTCGCAATGACTGTCCCAAAGATTCTGTGATTAGATTCGGTGATTGTGCTACTGTTACGTAGCCTCCTGGGACTACAGCAACTCGACCTTCCACCCGGAGAAAATTCTCACTACCTCAATAAAATGTTCACCCACGCAGCAGCGGGCAAGTATCCTTTCGGACTATCTGGCGCACTGAACCAACTGGAGGATATAATGATCTCTGGAAACAGAGTCAGACACTCCTGTGTCTGTTTTTGAATGGTGCTTCGGTCAATTGCGTTCCCTGAAACGGGTGTTCGGACACAAACTAGGCCCACTTGGACCGGATTATCTCGACCTGCGTGAGTGCCGGTTACAAGAAGTGGAGATCAGGCACGGCCAGATTTCACATGGTGACTTTGACAACTTAGTGGGTGCTTGTAAGGACTCAAGACGATGATCTATGAGTTTTGGGGTCATCCAACGGTAGGCCTGTTATATTTTCATTTCACCGTGCTAATTTACCTTCACCTTTCCATTCATCTCTACGTCTACTAGTCGGGCTATTTCCCAGTCGATGTTTAGATTCTCATTCGAAAGCGAGTTGGTCACCAGATGAATGTCTTACAAATGCCATTCTCACGACTATTTTCACTTTTACCGGGAGTGTTTTCGCTAATATTTTGTATTAGCAGTGGCATGCCGCTCAAATGAACTCCATTTCCCGCGCCCTAGCTTCTAAGACTGACATACTCACGTGCCTCTCTCTTTCGCATTGTTTAACACAATCTGGGATAAGGACTTCCTCGGTAGAATTCGTCCCGTGTCATTCTGCGCGTTCCCGCATCTCACCCATCTGAATATTCGGAGGTGCGCAGTTAGCTACCAACAACCACCCTGGAATGCCGTCAGTTATGTACACACTTATGTTTGGGCTGACGTAATTACCTCCTGGACTCCCTGCTCCTACAAGAATGACTCTAGAGCAGATCAAAGTGCATTTAGCCACCAAAGCCTTTCCTCCACAGCTCACTCGCCTTAAAATCCTAAGGGCAGACTACATGATGATATGCGACGATCCACCGCTCCTTGCCAATCTCTTCGTGGACTGGTTACATGAGGAACAGAAGACTTCGTGTCCCCAAGTTCGTGAATTGACGCTCGAAGGACAATTCGGAGACTCCGATCAAGAAAAGAGACATACCCAGCAGAAGAAGTTCTGGTGGAAGGTTTCAGGGATTGTGCTCGTGGCAAAGTTGGAGGTGCGGATTTGTAACAGCAGAACGATCTACGGCGAATTATATGATGAACCTGATACCTCTATCGGAGGGTTGGGAATGAATGAAAAGCTTCAATGGGTCCCGGATATTGATGGAAACTGTACGGCTGCTAGAACCGAGATCAATGTAGGAAAGTACATTGGGGAGTATGTGTGGAAGAACGGTGCTAGAGTCCCAAAGTCTCTGAGGAATGACTAAAGGGGTAGCATCTAGCCACTTGGTCAGGAACTAAAGACTTAAAATAGCCCAGGTTTAATATTGGGTCACACTGAATGATGCTCGATTATCAGACGATGCTTGCTGATGGGATACCAGAACAGAAATGGAGACAAATCAATCGTCACGGTGGAGATTGAAAGAGTCAGTTTCAACCATAGATTAGAAAATATGCGAGTTTGAATCATTCATTCTCTATCGTGATATTTCCCTCGTCTTCCGCACACTTAAGGAGAATCCCGCAGCCGCTTTTCCTTAGCCCCAATCCCCATGGAAATGTCAATACTGCAGTCAATTCCATAAGGAAGTACACGTAAATTATTTTGGCACAAAATGATGGGGATATCGACAGCGTAAAGTTTCCTAACTTCCCACCCTAATGCTTCTCCAATCTAACAGCCGCATTCCCGCCAATGAACCCCAAATCACACTTATGCCCCAATAACTCCCTGATATTACTAACCCCATACTTGATCATCGTCGGCCTTTCCAAAGATAAACCAAACCCATAGACCCTCAGATCTTTCGGAAGCCCCATAGGTTCCAACATCTCCGGCCTAAACATCCCACTGTTGCCGATCTCGACCCACTTCGCGAGGCCGATGTGGTACCCAAAGATTTCCATGGACGGTTCAGTATAGGGATTGTAAGCCGGTTTGAAGCGCAGGTTCGTGATACCCATTTTGGAGTAGAAGTCCTCGAGGAAGCGCATGAGGCCTCCGAGCGTGAGGCCGAAGTCCGCGATGACGCCTTCGACCTGGTGGAATTCTGCGAGATGTGTGGCGTCGACTGTTTCGTTGCGGAAGACACGATCAATGGAGAAGTAGCGCGCGGGCCGCGGGTCCTCGGCGAGCCGGTGGAGGACCCAGGTGCTCACGGCGGTGGTGTGCGTGCGGAGCACGAGGCGCAGACACTCGTCTTCGGACCAGGGGTAGCGGTAGCCAATGGAGCCGAATGCGCCATTTTGGTGCACCTCTTTGATGTTGTTCCAGTACGCGTCGTAATCGCGGGGTTTGGTTTGCCGGGATTCTCCGGATGGGGGTGCGTAGAGGCGACGGGAGCCGGCTTCCATCTCTTCCATCTGCGCGTCGGTTTCGGGATCGGGGCCGGGTTTGGAGGCTTTCGAGGGGTCGGAGATGAAGAAGGTGTCTTGCATGTCGCGAGCGGGGTGTTGTTGGGGAACGAAGAGCGCGTCGAAGTTCCAGAATCCGGAGTCAACGTATCTGGAGATAGTGAGTGATAACATTCTTCATTAAGAAAAAGGGGAGAAAGGGGAAAAGGGGTAGTTTTAAGGACGTGAATACTCACCTGCTCGTTGGCATTTCTACAAAGCCCTGATTGAAAAAAAGAGTTCTGAACTCTGCACGCACTTTGTTTAAGGGATGTAGAGCTCCTGGGTGTTGATCAGTGCCCAAGGCGTTGAAATTGTATGGCTTGAAGTTTGCCGTCTTCCAGTCACCGCTCAACAACATATCAGCAGTGAGGTCTGTGACTTCCACTGGCATCTCTCGCTGATATTTCTCTCCTTTCTTTGCAGTATAGCTTATAATCTTTTGAAGTGTTATGAGCTTGCGCTTTCGATAATCTGCTATGGTCTTGTCCTTTGCATCTTCTACTACGGTACCCTTCAGCTTTTTCAGTGCCTGACTTGTAACATCTTCTACATCCTCTGCGACCAAAATAAGATTGTCACCGTCCTTTTTGATCCATTTGTTCTTAAAAGCGGCACCCTGACCGACCTTTGCTGAATCGGGACCGACCAATTTCTATTCATACAATAAGCTGATACCCCAAACACCTTCTATCGCACTTCCTTCGGTCTACCTACAGGTAATTCTTTCATTGAAACTTTGCCATGCTCTTTTATAGCCGACCAGACCTTGTACTCATGACTACCCTCGGTAACTATGGTGTTTCCCTCGTCTGTCAGCTGTACCTGCTCGCCAACTGATGTATCGTACATGATCATGGATCTCGATGATAATCTGTCCAATGCCGCTTTGATCTGAGTCTGAGGAACATCCGCGAAGTCATTGTTGGTTTGTGTTTCGGGCTTCTCGCTGAGCGTGTCGAGGATCTCTTGGGTCAAGTCGCGATCGCCAGCTTGTAAGGGCACTGGGACTGGACCTTGAATGCCAGGCATTGTGACAACCTAGCTCTACGGTCGTAGGAGAGAGTGTAGGAGAGAGTATAGCGGAATTGGTGTTTGTCACAATTTCACGGTTTACAGTTTTACAGTAGAACTCTTTTGGGGAGCGGGGAGTCATCACCACCGAGCCCCTCCACAAGAACTACTCCGAAGACGACCCGTATCGAGCAGTCCTTCCACAGTAAATTCTCTCCTCTTCTTGCAAAAACAACCTCTTTCATTACGATCTCATTCCATATGCTTGGACATAGATAGCATATCGCAACCATGGCTTCCTCGTCTGCGGGTAAGGGAGCGAAGAAATACCAACTCTACGATAAATGCGAAAGAGCGCCACCGAAAACCATATTTTTCCAAACAGACTTAACAAACTATGGTGTCGCCTCAGATCTCACTGATTTACTAAACATATGTCAGGCCTTAGTGGCCGAACAACTCTTCCAGCAATTGGAGTCTGATGGTTCCGCATGCTGGAGGCTACGATCGAGGGAGGATGCCGCAAAGTGAGTAACTCTACCACGCCTCCGTCTTCGTGGATATCCGAATTAGTATCTAACGTCTAGCCTCCCAGAATCCGTGCCTTGACTAATGACGAACGAATTATCTATGGCCATATCGAATCTGCCGGCCAGACGCCCATCTGGTTGAAGACGATAAAGCGGCAAACGAACATGCATCAAAACACTGTTGACAAGGCAGTGCGAAGCTTGGAGACCAAAATGCTCATCAAGTCCATTACTTCACGCAGTAGGAGGATGTACATGCTCGCGCACCTTGAGCCGTGCACCGACATCTCTGGTTCCGGCTGGCACAGCGAGGGCGAGCTTGACATCAGCTTGATCGAGCATGCCTGCATGCTCACAATCCAGTATGTGCGCGACAAATCCTGGGCAGAGCAAAAGCTTCCAGCATCTATCTTGAAATCCAGCATTGATGCAAAGAAGCGCGCCGTATCCGCAGCCAAGCAGAACCCCAAAGCTAAAGCTAATTCCCCCAAATATAAGCCCCGCCTCGGTCCTCATAATCGTCCTCTGATTCCTTTCCCGGCGGGCTGGCAACAATATCCCACTGCGGACGATATTAGGGATCACCTTAACATTGAGGGCGTATTCTCTTTTGAGGTCACTGAGGACGACCTTAAGACTCTGCTCGACATGCTCGTCTTCGACGGCAAGCTGGAACGAATGGGTGCCAGAGGGTTCCGCAGCGTGCGCGAGCTTGAGAATGAGGATGACGAGATGAGTTCCGCTTTTGGCAATGGGCTCACCCAGGCACCGTGCGGACGCTGTCCTGTTTTCACTCTTTGTGAGGAGGGTGGGCCTGTGAACGCGAGTAACTGTGTTTATTTCGACGAGTGGCTCAAGTTCTAGTTCTAGCTCGCTCTTACGGTATATCTCTTCCGTTTTTTCTTTCTTGGAATTTAGGAGTTGGTATTTGCAGCATTTTGTTGGAGTCCGGAAGGGTCAGAAAGGTATCGTGCATTTCCGTGGTGTTTTCGATACCCCTATACACCGAAAAGGACTCGATGTCCATCCACGCAATGTCAGCCCAGATATGGCATAAACCGGGACCCTCTTATGTGTTAGACAGAAAATGGTAACCGACTACAGCCCCATACCGTTCGAGTAGTACTCAATACTTTCATCTCATTGTATATGATGAAATTATTTATTGATTTTGATATGTTGAGGTCCTTTACAGTAATGGAGATGTACCGCTAATGCAGCCGAGGTCGTCATAAAAATCCGTACCTTACTGGTTTATATCTGATTACCACCACACATCGGACTAAACCTGTCGGTATCTTCTGGACTTGCCTCTGTTTGGAAAGAATACAGAGCTATGACAATGTAAAGAGACCTACAAATCCTCTTGGCTACATTAGCTGGAGCCGCGCAATACGAGATTTGACGGAACGAGTGAACGACGGCAAACCTCTCCTCTGTCCGTCAGTTTGTTCCTGGACCTGTAAAGCTCATCAGTTCAAAGGAGACTGCCATCCTGGGAATCGGAAATCCTTCGGTCACCATGGTGGGGCCGTAGCTGTAGAATTATCATTGTGAAGAACTTATACTTACAACTTTCTCCAGGAGACCCCGCAAAGCGACGCGAACCATATGACTACCCCCGAAACCACCGCCTCTACGCCAGCACCTATCATAGATTCGGAAACACCTGCTATATCGACAACAACTGAATTAGAGCAGTCGACAGTGCCTAAGAAAAGGGGCCCCAAACTAAAAAGCCTTTCCGAGAGACCGTACCAAGCACCCAAAGCGCGGAAGAGGAGGGTCCATTCGTACACGCGAGAACAAAAAGTAGAGGTGCTGATGTGGTTGGAGCATCACAAGGTCAACTACATGCGGTACACGGGGTACGCGCGGCCATTGATACCGGACATACGTAAACCAACGCAGCGAGAGGCAGCAGATTTCTTCAAGATCAGTCTGTCTACGGTCAGTGAATGGTGTCGGAATCGGCAGAAGATCTTGGAGCAGCCGGTCGGAACGAGGAGATCGAAGAAGGATAAAGCAGCGGCGGCGGCGACGGCGGCAGCAGCAGTGGCAAGAGAAGCAGCTACTCTGACGCCGACGGTGACGTAAACAGCTATATCCACGCCGGCTGCGTCGTGAATGGGATGCTAAGGTAGGGTCTATGGAAAAAGGGAAGGTGTTTTTGGCGCCTATGCTGTCTATCTACTGATGTATCTGCGCGGTTCTATGGCAGGGGATGGCGAAATCTCCTCTATTGGAGGAAATAATGACTGACAAAATACAATCTGTCTTGATAAAGGTAACATCCCGATTTTATTTGGAAATACCGTGATGCACCCGGCTTCAATCTGTTATACATAAAAAAAGCAACAATAACAACATCCCTAGACTCCTTTAGGGTAACCGTATAGCAAACCATGCTTCGCCATGTCACGGTGGGGGAGAATCAGCCACAAGTTCGGTGAACATTCGGTTGGCGATACAAAAGCACAACAGACGGTGAATTTCCGAATAAGAGAAAAAAAGGGTGTGGAGGTTTTGTTTATATTTTTCCCTAGCGCCAATCCGGCTCCGGGTCCTTGGTCTATTCCGATTGCCTACCCTTTGGATGGTGGGGTATAGACATTTACATTGAAGACTCAGCATATTACAGGCTTGGTGAACATCCTTATGCTCCATACGCAAGTACGATTATGCTGAGGAGGGTGTCAATGTGTATGAAAGAATGATATTCAATTTCTCCGTCTCGCCCACTCTACTATACTTTACATAATCTCCCATCCTGCGTGGGCGCTCCTGGGCTCCCTCTAACCTCCCACTCTTCACTCCCTACTCCGGTAATGGCGTAAAAGACCCCCCAAGGATCGGTGGCTTTCTTGATCTGCAACAGTCTTGCATAATTCTTTCCATAGAAACTCTGCTGAAAATTCGGCTCCTCAGTATCCGCCTCATTCATGTAAGCGCCTGACGTTGGCGTCACATCCCTCCACTTCTGGATAAACTGATCTAGACGCTTATGGTTCGCGGCCCACTCCGCCGGTGGACCCGTGTACGATGCAGTGTCAAAACCAGTGGCATGTGCCACCGCGGTCCGGAATGCCGGGTTCAGCGCAGAGTCAGTGCCGGGCCAGCCGGCAATCTTGTTGGTGGCGCCGAAGTTGACCGAGTGGAACATATATCCACCGTCTTCGACGAAGGATCGGATTGCGGCGATAGTGTTTTTGAAGAGCGTGCTATTCGGGTTTGCGAAGTTTTCACGGGGGAAGAGCCGAGAGCCGAAGCGACTACCACCTCCACCACCGGCGGTGCCGTACCTTGAACGACCGAAGGAGCCGTAGTTGGTGAACGAGCTTGGGCGCGGTATGCTTATCTTTATACCGACCTCTTCCAAATCAGCATGGAGAGGAGCCATGAATTCAATGGACCTTTCAGCATTCATGCCGGGGAGAGAGGCGGTCAGGGTAAACGAGAAGGAATTACGACCACTCGTTCTGATATAATCGTACCCAACACCGCCGGCATCACACATACGATTCACATGAGAAAAGAAGACGTCAATGCCTTTCCAGAAGACTGTTTCTGAGACGGTCGTTGTAGAAAACTCTAAGGGGTAGTCCGTTATTTCGATCACAGGGAATGCTTTTAGTACGACCGAAGTCACGATACCGAATGTGCCTCAAATTCGATTAGTTCAAATTGTTCTAGTTGCAGGTTTCATGGACTTACTCCCTCCTCCACCCCGAAGGGCCCAAAACAGATCCATGTTTTCTGTTGGGGAAACATGGACGAAACGCCCATCCGCTGTTACCACTTCCAGAGACAATACGTGGTCGCTCATCAGTCCATATAGGGAGGACATAGCAGAATGACCACCTCCTTGGAGAAAACCACCTGTCAATCCAACCGTAGCACCGCCTGGGCCCGGGATGGTGAAGTTGTAAGTTTCCATAAGGCGGTAAAGTTCGTAGGCCATGTAACCAACTCCGAGCTTCACTGCACCGCCTCGATACTGTCCTGTACTAAAGTTTGGCAGATATTCAAAATCCTTAAGATGGTGTGTCCACACACTAAGCGAACCGCCGCCGGTGGACCGTCCTAGGAAGTCATGACCAGTATTCTTGATATTCAACCGCACATTTGCGTTCCTCGCAAAGTTGACCGCCAGCTGGATCTGCTTTACGGATGTTGCGTTAACGACATAAGCCGGGTATCCGTTCAGACTGCAAACGCCATCCTCTGGTACAGTTCGTGTCGGGACTGGACATGAATTGCCGGTAGCCCACTGCGCCATGGTCAAGGTCGGATCGTCTGTAAAGAAGTTACCATTGCGGGAATTGACTCGAACTTGGTTGCATTTTGCTGAGCTGAAGTACTCCCCAGGATAGCAAACAGCTTGTGGCGGGACACCTGGTAACAAAGCACCTCCCATGCTATCATCTAATGCTTCCCATCTCGATTTACTTGGCCACTTAGAGTCACCGGGAAATGCTTTGCACTCTTCAGCATTGTTAACCGGAGCGCGAGCGTCCCCGAACGCCAGGTCTGGGTTACCGGCAACATCTGCTTCCGAAAGTTGAGCACGTTCATACTGGAAGTTGTAGCATGTCACCCTGTGTAGGAGTGCCAGAGCGAGGGGGACGCATGAAGGTGACCAGCGCATTTTCAAGCTTTCTTTGCTGCTGCGTCTGAAAAACCACAGGAAAAAGGGAAATGAAGTCGGAACGAGAAGACAGATAGGAATGCTCCCAGTCTAGATTATAAAATCTGTTCGTATCAGAGCTGTTTTCTGAGAAAGCCCATCTGTCCGGTAAGTCATCAGCGCCCACTCGTGGTCACACCCGAGCGGGTAAAGATACAAGTTTACCATCTGCCTATTGAAATACGAGAGTACTATGTTACTATGTAGATTTCTATACAGTGAAGTCTGGTCTTCTACCGGAACCCAGCAAACGCGGTGCGTGGTGGAACATTGGCACCAATATACATATATTAACCGTGACCCAAGTACAAGCATCCGCCTAGGATTAGATCGGGTAGAGCTCGTGTCCATAGTAGATAAGAATTTGAAATTTGGTAGGCAAATCCAGGAATCCGGAATGGGGCAATATCGAAAGGCTCCCACGCCGATAAGTTGGAAGATGAGTGTTGATGAGGCTGTTAATAACTATTTTATAGCTCTAGAACTATAGGATTTTCCACCTAACGAAAAACAGTACAGTACTAAATGACGTAGCTATAAATAGGATTCTTTAGCGTAACTATCTGTATTTCATTTACAGAGAGTAAGTTGCACTTATTAAGGTAGCCTTGGTGCCTTACTGGCGAAGACGCAGTCTTTTGTCAGCGGCGTTCAAAGATTCAATTTGTGACTGTGAAGCAAACCTGCCAAGGTCCTATCCAGTTCCACTTTCCTGCTCGCAAATGTCAAATCTTCTTCTTGAGTACATTGCATCGGCGGTATTGTCATCCAGAGCATCACCGATGAGCGAGACCGACCGCCGTCAGGGGAGATTTTCCACACACCTTCGGTCGATGCACCCGCATTTGGCAATCAGTATGACCGCAAATCAACACGGATGCCGGCAGATATCTTGCTAAAGCTGCTATCAATCATCCACGGCCCGTCGCTGCTACTGTACCTACACTATAGAAGCGAGCAAGCGAGCAAGCGCGATGCCTAAATGTCGACGAAGACAGACTGCAGCACTAGTCAGGTCGTGGATGCTGATACCTGCATAATCTGATAATATATCTGGGTTGGGTATTTGTATTTCCGCTATTCATCCCACCGGCGAAGGTCTTGGCTTAGCCTTGTTCAGAAGCAGATCTTTCGCGGGATAATATAAGAAATTATCTGCTAGTAAAGAGTTAGGTGGTGGGACCGTGCTATATGTTGAATTATTATGGAGGAGTTGCTTCTGCATGTCGTACTTGTGGGGCCTCACGTCGTAGGATTTATATCGAAGGACAAGGCAATCCAGTCAGTGAGTAGAAGAAATTTATATTTGCAGCTTTCAGAGAGCCGGTTGAGCAGATGCTTTCCTCGTATGGTTCATACTATTCTGTTCCTTCTCAGCAGTCAGTCTTCTTAATCACGCTACACGTAGTCCACCAGGATACAAGGATTCCTTTCACATTCCCACCCCTTCATCATTATGTGGGGATTAGATTTCAGGATGGGTTAAAACCGAATTGTATACTGATCTTTCTTTTTTCTGGAATGCGTCTTCAGTATGGCTGCATTCAGAAGAGAGAAGGTTAATAATGGTCAGATAGTAGACAGCCAATCCCTTAGGCGAATGGTTCATTTTCAGGTTAAAGTCCCAGTGAGTCCTTCTTTGATGATTGCTGTTCTTGTAACTTTTCAAGTCGTCAATACCAGGCTTTCAAAATCACACATAAGGCCCGGGGTGTAAGTGCAGCATAAGACGCCGATCGTCCTTTTCAACATCTCTTCCTTGCATACTTATCTGAACTAGCGTCTCGAATCAGAATGCGAGTCTCTATAGCCATCTTCTAACTTGCTCTCAACTGTCAAGAGTCCTACACCTTCACTATTCCGCACTAGCTCATCATAGTGTATATACAAACCATTGAATCGAACAACAACGAGGTACAGTCCCATTCCGTGATCTATGCAATGCTCTACTGGTTTTCTATATTTTCTATTTCAAACCAGATTCCTGGACGTCAGCTTCAGACCTCGACGATATGCTCCGTTTTCACATACCTGCTATGACCCCTTCATGCAGGGTAACGTACACCGACCTATACCTATCGCCTCTGAACCGGGGCGAAGCAAGTAGAGTATTGCGCAAATTTTTCTGATTGGACCTCTCTAACGTGTTTTTAAACACAACTGGACATTTACTATTGCTGTTTGCTACACGAATAAAGCGAATGTACGCTCAAGTTTGTCACTTCCTTATCGCTCCACATTTGAAACTTATTATTTACCATTTCTGTTGCGGAAAGTCTTAAGTTAGTTGTACAAAGATATACCCTACAGTGTATGGAATATATTAGTGGCGAATTCTCCATCACTGTGCGATGATCGTACCGAGCGCCCCTTCTCACGGTTTCGACTTTTCTCCGCTGTAAGCTCGATTGTACTATGTACGCGTTGCTGCGCACACGCGATTTTTAGAGCCGTACAGTTTTCATACGGTGCATGCGTTGTTTCCAGTCCCGAATCCTTTATAACCATACGCTTCATGTACTATGCACTCTTTGTTGTAGATCTGACTTTTCTACCGGTGGGCAGTCCCGGTATAGTACGCTCCTCACTCCCTTTCAATATTCCCAATTCGATACGCACTTCATGTGCAGCATTTTCGTTACTAGAATGATAACTCTCTTTACTATAGCATTTGCCTAATTCACGGTGTACTAATCAGCTTTTCCACGAATATTCTTGTTCATATTTCATATAGTCATCATATTCCCATATTTTTAAGTAAATCATCAATCTCCATTACAGTATGTTTGTACGTGGTTGCGCGAAAGGTTAATAAATTACGAGATTCCTTGACACATTGTCTGGACTTTATACTAACATGCGGTTGCTATCGCCACGTCCACCCTCGCTGTCTCCGCTCGACTGATCGTACTAGTGCGTGCTGCACAACCGTACTGGATTCACAAGCGTTACTAAAAAAAGAGATAACTAGGACTGAGGGTGTGCGCATAACCTCCTCGGCTTACGCTATCAAACAGGTCATGCCGGTTGATCTTTCCGAAAGACAGGGCCAGTTCTTGGGTTAGTACATATAACCCTCAGATCAAAGCTGCTGGCGTCGGCTTAAATAGCTGTCACTTTCTTTGACTGGATATTGAATTCCCTGCATTGTTTATAGCATTTGTACAAGTCAACCATTGGGGATATCTCGAAGGATCTTAATCCGTTATTGAGCTCCAGGAGCTTTGTTCGGCTTGGACTAAGTACTACCTCATTTTAAGTGAATGCTCCACGTTATGGGAACGTGATATACCCAAGTTCTAGTGATCCTAAAAGGGTGAGCGTAGGGACGGGGGCTATTGTCGTGATATGTATTATAATAATCATCACCAGCACGCCTTGAAAGTGGACTTCACTAATAGAGGTTCGCAAGATATACATTACCAAAGTTAGGCCCGTAGATAGGAGCATCCGCATAGGAAATGTGAACTTACCTGAAAGAAAAAGGAATTAGGGGGAAGAACGATGCATCTACCTGTGGGTTTTATAAATCACCATGCATCAATCAGTTCCCCCTCTTATACTTCAGCATGCGAGTGACCAAAGGATGGAGCGCGTGCCAGGTTAGATAACATAGCCTCTACAGTCTCGAAATAGCCATCTCCTTTTATTTCCCCTTTTACAGATCGACAACTTTTTCTTAAATTATCAGAAGCCGGGATCATCTCGGATTTGGCTTCAACCATCTCCAAAAACAAAATCAAACCACGCGAAATCACACGTATCGCATTCTCAATCAATTTCAGGGATGCTGCTCAAATAGCTATTCCCTCCTTCTACCGTTGGGTTTCTTCCTAGATCCACGATTCCCTCTGACAATAGGATAAATCGAGTTTACATAGCAACCCTCTTACAATCAGTCTTTTGGTGGTTAGAAGTCTCTAGTAGCTGGATCGAGTTGTTGACGAATCGGTGATGGGATCTTTCCTCAGAGAATAGAGCCAGTGGATGGAATGACGGGTGATAGTATAGTGGTTAGTTCTATAGGAGCAGTGATGGTTATGAGTACGCTATCAGAATACATGTCATCGGCGGGAGGCGGAGATGGGCATTATCGAGCACTAACCAGGGGATAGGACATGGGAATGGAAAGCTATACTTATCAGAATGGTAGTAAATGTGGTGAAGGAAACGGGCCTACATGGGACATGGTACGACAACCAACTTCTCTTTCCTACTTCAGATCGGGATAATCAAAAGACGAAGCGCGTGCGTAACATCAAGCGCGTGTCTCATAATGAGAGGGTGCCTAGTATAAAATATACGTCCCGCAAGGGTATCTAGGGCCTTGCTTAAATAAATCTCGAGTTCTCCACTACTTTTCAGATCTATATCCCGCTCTTTACTGTAACACCAGGAGCTATATACACCCGGAATGAGAGAATCTTCAAGATCTACAAAGGAAGTGTGGGATGTGGGGGAGCTTGCCCGGTTCGGGGACTTAAAGCCTTAACTGGAGGTTATAGGGGAGGGGATACTCCGCTTAGGTAATATCCAAGGAGTAGATCAGGAGAGTAGATTTCTCGTATGATTGAGGAAACCATCATCATCATCCGCCAGTGGGTAGAAGTTCCTTATGCAGACATCATACTGCGATAGACTCGTAAAATATCATATCACAAGTTCCGGGAGAATCTGGAGATATCTCTTCGAGACGATCTGCGAGAACCGCCAAAATATTATTCCTGTTGCGGCGGAAGTGTCGAGCAATCTTGCCCGGAGCGGTGCACATTCGAATGCGAAGGGAGTTGTGGAAGACCTGAGGTCACATCTGTTGTCCACGCGCTATTAACTCACTATCATACACAGTATGCAGGTTGTCACAAGCGAAAGCGCATACCTAAAGCTGGGATCGCCAGGACGTAGAATAATCTCCGAGCTTTGGCATAGGTTAAGGCTCTCCTATTTCTTTACCCCAAACCTGTAATTCTCCTCGAGTCTCTAAACCGTTTCAAGGTGGATGCGAAGAGACTGGAAACCCAAAACCCAAAAATGTGATTCTAGTGCATATGACCGAATGTATTACTGCTTGCCCCAAGAGCATGCTGCGAAGACGAAACCGAAAGTAGATCCAGGGCACTTTTGGGTAACGAGGGGGGTCGATTCTGCAGATGCTGTCTCTAATAAGGTGGCGAGCATGTTGATCATCGTTACCACTCTGAAATTTTGGAGATTATTGGTGTTGTACGAAGAGAACTTGATGGATGCTGGTCAGGTGATAAGCGTATCAAGTGGAATCTCCGACTGACCTGAATGTTAGCAAGGGTATAGAAAGAACGTGTGCAGGTGAGGTGCTTACACTAATGATCGTTGTTCTATCATCATGGTATTTCGGAGAGTAAGAGACAGCAAGTGTGCCTAAGCTAAGATCTTAAGATCTCGTAGACTTATCAGAGATTCGGGATGAATAGCGCTCATCTTCCTTTTTGACACAATAACTACATTCCTCCATTACTCTATGATGAAGTACCATAGAATGGGTATCATTGGGAATTATGGGAACCGAAGCAATGCATTCGAAGAAGAGTGCGAGGCGCAACCGCCTTGGTGCTAGTTATGTTAGACCATGGTGTGAGCAACGACTGGGTGGAGAATGTTGAGATATAATAGTGATAGATGGTAAGTTATACTGTGCTTCTACTACCATGATGCGTGTAATCGGTGTAAGTACTTCTCAAAGATCGATATTGTCTCTAGTCAAGATAGATTTCATCTGATGTAGACCGGGTGAAAGGAGCAGTGGCGGAATCATAATCTTGCCTGAATTCGTGCGAAGCGCTGAGAAAATTAGGGATTGAGCATCGAGCCTTTATTATCAACTGAAATGACCGAGATTTTTTCGAGTTGTAGGGAAGGAATCACCCGTTTCGCCAAATCGCGAGATTAAGGTTTGACAACTCCTACGCAGAATCGGACAATGAGAAAATGAAGTGAACGGCACAGCAAACAACTAACTGCTTCATGAGTTCTCTCAATGCCATAAGTATTCATCTCGGTGACCAATGCTCATAACATGGATCGTGAAGAGGCTCGAAACTAACCGATAGTGGGTAGGAGCTCACATGAGGATACTTGCGTGTTGTGACCGGACCATCACACCCTTGATTTAGAGGAAAAGATGTTGGGGGTTACAGATTTGAGAGATATGATGAAGAAGACAGTCAGTAATTACCGATTGGTCACGTCTGGAGAATACAGGACTGGTCATTACCGGGGAAAAAAGTCCATTTTGAGAGGATATGATACTGCACCACCAGCACAGCTATTAGAGTGTAACGTATTTGGACGATGCGCGTAGAATATACGCATAGTATGCAAATTGGTCACATTGAAGGCACAAGGGAGAAATGATCTAGTAGTAAGTTAATACAACGATGTTTCCTTGACCTCATGGATGCGACTAGTCTACCCTGTGCACAACCGTATTGAGAGTGACATCCTAAGGTGTGATTGAGAGAGAATGAATAAAGGTTTTGCAGAAGATCACGAGATTTTGACGAGAAGTGTTCGTGGGTTATCATTAGCGTCTATTTACTTCTATTAGAGGTAATGTAGACAAGGCATAACTGGATGGAATAGGAGGATGTAAGATTTCTGATAGCGCACCAGGCGCTTTATAGTTTGATTACGTACTGATACAACATGCATGAGTTCGTAGTAGACACGACGAAGCTGGTCCAAAACATTGACGGAACGGAGATATAATTTACTGTACTCGTAGTGGATACCTTACTTTTACGGCATAAGTTACGAATGGCAGCACAAAGAGAGGATAGAAGCGTTAAGGTGATAAACCCCGAGGTGTTTTCGACTTCCCACGAGATCCGTATTGAGTACTCCGTACTGCTGTGAGTGTATGGATGTACGGGATGTATCAAGTGCCGGCTTTTCCATCTTTGTAACATGTAACTTAACGTTAAGGCATGTGACGTTTCAGGAAAGTTTAAGCTAAGCTAGTTTTGGACACTTACGCAACGCTTCACTTGGCACTTGGCGTAGAATTCGAACTACGGGCATCTCCATGTCCTGCACAATAAAGGTTAGAGATATCAACTTTACAAGTAGGATTGAATAACCTTCCGTCTCCTAGATATTGCTCAGAGTTGAACGGGATTCTGCCTTATCCTCTTCAAACGTATTCGAAATAACACTCTGGTCTGAGAACTGGTTCTAGATGATACATACTCGTCCAAGAAGTCAACTTCCTTCGTCAAGAACAGAAACCCACAAATATGTCTTGTCTCTGATTCAAAAGAATCACTGTTCTGGTTCTCAACGCTAATTCTCTCATAGTAAATAAGCGCCAAGGGCTCACCGAGCCTGGGAGATGGTCTTCCTGCGACTTGGCCGGTTTCCAGGTTGGGTGTTGCGCTGTTGGCGACTTGACACAGCCTCAAAGCTCCCTTCTCCCAAGCACATATCGTACATTTCTCTTCTTGGCTATATCCCATCCGCGATGGCCTATAGGTGGACATTGCATGTATTCCGACCTCTGTTCTCCTGCCATGGAGCATACAAGCTTATTAAAAGGACCTAAACATCTTCTGCTCATCTCTCGTTGTACTTGTGTATTACTTTCCGCCTATCTTGGCCCTTCACATTACCCACGGAGCATGTTTTGACTACATTGAACTCCTGTTTAGAGCTTACATTCGCTTTTCTGCAAAAACTTCCTCTCGTTCCCATCCCAGCCCTGCAACCCTCTCTTGTTACTTCTCTCCTTGTTGCAGTGAATTCCCTGATAGCATAATTATCAATAATATATCAAAAACCATCTTAGCAATCCATAGTCAGAACTGACGTACTGTCATACTGTCATATGCCATATTGACTATTCAACGACCTACTACGCCGCTTCATACTCATCCCCAGTATTTGCATGATTTTTTTACCAAAGCTAGTAGCTTAAACTAAATCTTGAGGGTGAGCTGGGCTCATTCTCAATCTCTTCACGCTCGTTACATCTTGAAATATGAGGTTACCCACGTCATTCGCTATCTGGGGTAGCATACTGTTTAGTAAATATGCAATCGGTCAAATACAATTGAATATTGACTCTGAGGGTAAGATCGCCACGAACATACCCTTTAATGTGCACACACTAACCGTCACCCTTTTATGGAGCAGATTCCATAAAGGAAGCAGCGCGAGTAGCTGCGGAGGGAATGTTGCAATACTACACGGGGTACCGACCAGGAGACGTGCCGGGAAATCTACACGACCCGTTTCGATGGTGGCAGGCGGGTGCCATGTGTGGTGCATTAATCGACTATTGGTATTTTACCGGCGACGACCAGTACAATGCAATAACGACGCAAGCTCTCCTCCATCAAGTCGGTTCCGGCCAGGACTTTCTTCCAGCAAACCATACCTTCGACGCCGGAAACGACGATCAGGCATTCTGGGCCTTCTCCGCTCTTCAGGCCGCGGAGTACAAGTTCCCAGACCCCCCGGAAGATAAACCTCAGTGGCTTGCTTTAGCCCAAGCTGTTTTCCAGACGCAGGCCAACCGATGGAACACCGAAACGTGTGGGGGGGGACTGAAGTGGCAGATTCAGGTTGTAAAGCAGGGATATAATTACAAGAACGCTATCTCCAATGGTGCCTTTTTTAATCTCGGTGCTCGACTCGGAAAATATACAGGGAACACGACTTATCTGGAGTGGGCGGAAAGGAGTTGGGACTGGGCTTTTGCGATCGGCCTTATCGACAACAATAGATATGTGATCTATGATGGCACGGACGACAAGCCGGAACTCAATTGCACGCGAATGAACCATATACAGTGGTCCTACAACGCCGGCGTCTACTTGTATGGGGCGGCTGTAATGTGGAATACCGTGCGTCTCCCCTCATATGAATTCTCACTTTCAATGTCCCACTAACGCTCATCCAGACTTCCGATGAGGTATGGCGCCAACGCACCCTCTCCCTCATGAACGCCACATCCGTCTTCTTCCACCGCGAAGCCGTGGACGTCATGTACGAAGTTGCCTGCGAAGGAAACGGCAAATGCGACATCGACCAGCGGTCATTCAAAGCCTACCTAGCCCGGTGGATGAGCGCCACGATGAAAGTCGCCCCCTTCACCGCCGACTACATCCTACCCAAACTGCGCGCCTCCGCTCTCGCCGCCGCCCGTCAGTGCTCCGGAGGTGAGAACGGTACGACATGCGGCCTGCGCTGGACCCAAGCTGCCCACGATGGAAGCACTGGCTTTTCAGAGCAGATTGCCGCGCTCGAGGTCTTTCAAAATAATCTGATGGCGAAGGTAGATGGGCCGGTGACTGAGGAGAGGGGGGGGACGAGTAGGAGCGATCCGACCGCGGGGACTAGGAGCAGGGATATGCAAGTTGATCCGGAGCATAAGGAGATTACGACCGCGGATAAGGCGGGAGCGGCGATTATCACGATAATGATCGTGGGTGGATGGTCATTTTTGGCGTATTGGATGGTGACTTGAATGTTGCCCGTACAGGTCCTCTAGTACGAAGAGAGGGGGGAACTACGCATTTTTATTTTGGAGTTTGGAGCAGATTGGGCCATTAAAGGACAAATTCTATGTCTTGATTGACTTGATTTCTCATTTAACGACATCCAAAGCCCAAATGTGTTACAGAGATGTATAAGTATGGTGTCGTCTTTCCCGATTGCTCAAGGGTCCCAATGAGAGGGCATCTCCCTTCTGAATGCCAGCAAATTCGGAGATGACCCTCCGCACTGAGCTAGTCAAGAGCAAGCAGGTATGTATTGCATCTCTCTTTTATTTATTACTATCCTGTTGCAGAGGAGAACCTCACACTACTTTATTGATTGAATGTTATGATACCCTCAACCCGCCTCCTCCACTTCTCTCATTTTTCCTCTCGCCTTCTTCATAATCTCACTGTCTACTCGACCTTCCTCTACGTACCCTTTCACCATTTCTAACCGCTGACTCCAAATTCTCCACCGTTCTACCGAGAAACCAGTCCAGTCTCTCTCCTTGAAACCCTCGCCTGGTCTTGCCATCCTGCCATCAAACGTCTTTTCGTCTTTTGACAGTTTCCACAACACTTCAGCCGCATAGATGAACCAAACATTTGCCTCCTCAACAGCGCGAGGAGTTGGTTGAGATCTTTCGGGTGCTTCGAGGACCTCGCGAATTTTCCATATGGCGTAAAGGGAGAAGTCCAGAGCTCGGACAGGAGGGAAAGGGGGATGGGAGGTTAGGCGAGCGGCGAATGCATTGAGATTCACGAATGCATCATTTGTGTACTCTAAACAATGTTAAGACATACGAGCACAAAGTAGATATGGAATGAAGTCGGATAATACAATAGGTATTTATACTAACCTTCATCCCATATCTCTCGCATCTTTGCTCCAAAGATTGGGAGGTCGTCCCAGACTCGCATGCTCCATACGATACATTCTGTCCCATTCCCCTTCTTCGGAGGTGGGAGTTTCTGGATGGCTGCTATAGCATCTACTAATGAACTTTGGTCGGCATGTGGAGTTCTCTTCGCGATCGAGACTACCTGGTTCCACATATCCCACAGGTAGCTTTCAGGGCTCGAGTCGTCATCACCGTGTTGAATCGCATAAGAGAGTGGTTGAGTGAATTCTTGTACGTAGTTGGAGATATTAGGGTTTTCATCTTCGAGCAGTCTTGATAGAATTGATCCATAATCAGCATGTTCATTATCGAGCGCCATTAGGTCGATTTCCCGGTGAAGCTAATATGATATTACTTTGTTTTTCTACAGTTCTGTTCTATCCGTTCATGTGGTGGGGACGGACTTTGGATGAGATTGCTCCTCAGATGATACTTTTGTTTGTTCTCACGAGGATCGATTGATTGATGTCACAAAGCGTCCAGAACCAATTATTGCTGCAAGGTAGTGGTAAAGGAGCTTTGTGTGAAAGCGTAAGATCTCGTAATGCGAATATTGCTGTTCTCCTCGGATATGGGCGATTTCCGGAAAGTCGTGCAGTGTCTACACGCTCTCGTTCGTCCTTATCAAGCTGATATTTGAACCCATTGAGGATCGTCGCTGTATGTCATATTGTCATCCCTTAAGGTCGTGTTACGCGGTCTTCCGGCCTTCCACTTCAGGATGGAACAGCGTAGTTACTATGTGATCAGCCCTAAAATCGCTCAGCGTCCCTGATTCTCTCCGGGGGGGGGAGGGGGGAGAAGGGGGTGTAGATTAATGTATAGTGTGTAGGTAGGGTGAAGTCGAATCTTAAGCGTGGTGAAGTACTTGCAGAATGCAGATGCCCCACGCTGGGAGGCGAGCCGCCGTACACAAAAGCAGTCCTATCCCCGCAGTCGTCACCATCTTCTCAATCGTGGAAACATATCAAACCTTCAAGGGCTCCCATGTGGGCGGTCTCCCAACCTTATTCGATGTCGATAACAACTCCATGACTAATAGTCATACACACCGGGTTATAGGGTGAAATATAAGCTTGTAGAGTTTCGGGTAAGATTGCAGTTACCTTCCACTTGAAGTACTAGTGCCGTTAAATCCATATGCTTGTTTTGATCTCTCCCGTCACTGATGTAGATATGATTCGTTCTCAGATGTTTATGAGGGCTTTCGAGTTGCCCTGACAGCACCCTCCAGAGATGGTCTTTCGTCGATCACCTTGTGCGTCGGCTCTCTCAGTTAAACACCGAAGGCGCATCTACCAAGATAAAAGGAATATAAATATGAAGAGGAAAAGGGAAATAAAGAAGACTCGAGAGACAGGAGCTCCCATTGTCTCGCCCAAGCAGCTTGCTCACTCCCAGAACATCCTCGCTCTTTAGACAATCAATATGGTCGGGCTAAAGGTACAGCCTATTATCCTTCTTCTTGCACCTAATTCGCTAAAGATACTAGAATCTTATCCCGCTCGCACTGTTCGCTGCTACGGCAATCGGCTCGCCGGTCGAGCTCGACAAGCGTCAATCCGCTACAACCTGCGGCGGAAAGGCATATACTGCGAGTGAGGTACGAGCTGCGGCAAATGCTGCGTGCTCGTACTACAGGCAAGGCGGAAAAGCTTGCGGAGGAAGCTATCCCCATCAATATAACAACTATGAGGGGTTCAATTTTCCTGTCAGCGGGCCCTGGCAAGAGTTCCCCTTGATCAAGGGAGGGGCATACTCCTGCGGTAAGTCTCTTAATCTGATATAACTTTTTATCTCTTTCTTCCTTTTAGCTCGAGCCGACTGTTTGAACGGAGAAAGAATCAATGACGAAAACACCGCGTTGGAGGAGTTTAGGAGAATGGCTACTGATCTTTGCCAATAGGCTCACCCGGTGCGGATCGAGTCATCATCAATACTAGTTGCGCATACGCCGGCGCAATCACACATACTGGTGCTAGTGGTAACAATTTTGTAGGATGTTCTGGGACAAGTTGAGAGACTATTGAGAGATGAAGAAATGTGAAAGTGGTTGATGCGCTTTCAAGATATGGATAAGAAGCTGACGGATTTAAACTGTTCCACGAAACTTGATTAGCTCTAGAGATGAAAATAACGTACAAATATCCATTTTTACCTCGTATTATACTGTTATGAATGCCTTCCGTGAGGAGCAGATTTCAGGTTGAGGGATGAGTTCAATGAAATTTAACTCCAAAGCAAACTGTCCAAGCGTTGACTTCACCTCATTTGCACTCCCCTTGCTTATTAGAACTGCAAAACTGATGGTGTAAAACACATACGGAGTACGTAACAAGCTAACTGATTGTTGTACTGTAAGGATGAGTGTCGCACCTCATCGTATCGATTACACAGATGATTCGTCCCGCAATATGACCTTCTACTTGTGGGATGCTATCAACCCGTTTCCTTATACGGATCGACAAAGGCCTCCAACCTTTTACCCCTTCACCTTCCGCAGACTTACCAGTTGCCCTACCTCTGCATAATGGCTCGTTTCCTTACCCGATGCTTTCCCAAATACCGGGCCCTACAAAGGCATGACAAAGAATCTTTTTCATACAATTAGGTGGAAGATATTGGATTGTTTTACCACCGCAGTAGACGAGTACTCTTCCCATCACTTATGGGCAGTCATATAGTACGCTGGCGGGGAGTTCGGCACCGTTTGAGAACCATAACCTACCGTAGGGAATCATTCATTACTATTCATAATACACCAGGTAGCAGGATTATGAACCATGTTCAATGCCCATCCCCTCGATGGAAGTGAACCGTCCATGCAGAATTCTATAAAAGATTGCACGGCGCTCAGAATTGGACAAATAATGCTAGGTAAGAATTCCGTTCCCAAGCCAACTTTCATATGATTCACAGTCTCAACATGCGTCTTCTTCTCGGGGTCTCATTCACTACCCTGATCCAGAGTGTCTGGACGGTCTCTTTACCCCCACCAACTGGTCGATATAATGTGGGAGTGAGAAAATATCGCCTTTCTCACACGACGGAGAATGATCCCTTCGCGCCAAATAATGTTTCGAGCTCAATTCTCCTGACGTTTTACTATCCTACCCAGGCTCGTTCCAGAGGTCCTATTCCAGCCCTCGAAAAGCCTCTTGCGGACATATTCGAAGAGGGTTTCGTGTTTGCGCCGGGAACACTGGCAAATATAACATCGAATTTCATCTACGATGCCCCATTCCTTCCTGAATCAGCTGGAACGGCAGAAAATCCAACGATCTTCTTTGGCCCTGGAGGAGGCGGACCCCCCACTCCAGTGTACCAGACGTCCCTCGGAGAACTGGCGAGTCATTGGTACAATGTCATAGGTATAGATCATCCGTACGAACAACAGTATATCAAATATCCCGACGGGGAAGAGGTGTTCGGAATACCTATTACCTACGATCTTCTTCCCGTCGTAAATCAAATGTACGCTTTCCGGCTCACAGACACAACGGCCGTCTTAGACGCACTCCCAGCCATAGTTCAAGAGCTTGGTGCGGCCTTCAACACGACACATTTCGCTGGATATGGCCATTCATTGGGCGGGGCCGCGGCAGTTGGAAGCGCGCAAATAGATGAACGCATAGTTGGAGCTATCAATATGGATGGTTCTTTTTGGGGTGATCTAGCCAGCACGAACGAAACGCTTGCGGACGTTAAGAAGCCTTCATTCCTTCTAGGTTTTGAATTCCATATGTCTGCTGTGGATGCAACATGGTCGTCTTTCCCTCACGCGCAGTCCGGATGGTGGAGAGAGTTCCTGGTCCAAGGATCACTGCATTGGGACTTCAGTGATGGGACTTTCTGGAAAGAGCTAGGCCCACATCGAAGTCGAAGTCTAGGACCCATCAACGGAGAACGGATGGTAAAGATTGTGAGAGCGTTTGTGACCGCTTTCTTCGACAAACTCATCGGGGACGCTGAACCTCTGCTTGAGAATCCAGGGCGAAAGTGGCCAGAGGTGAGCGTTGAAGGCTTTGGAAATGGCAATCAGACGTACAGCTGTCTCAGAGTTCAGGATTATCCAAACGGATTGTAGTCGGTGAAGTTTCCATTTCCCGTACGACGACAACAGCTCACAGCTAATCACGGTCTGCAATAAGGGAAGTACAATAAATGATACCCCAAGGTTACTTCTCGTACGTCATTTCGAGTACCCGCCAACCAATACAGGCTACAGGATTGACAAGTGTTTCGTATTTTGCAGTGGTTCGGACAGTTTACCATTACTTTCCTTCTAATTTTCAGATCTGCTCAGCCTTGTGACCTTTTATCTAACCTTTAAGAGCAAGGGACGATGACTGGTGAGGAGAGGTTGTTGTGTATGACGTCTGTTTCAAGATTGGAAATATAGACAGAGTGTCGCAGATTCTGTCACTATACTGTAGTGGTATAGTGTGTAACTCGTAGATCTGGTAGCTTCTACAGTCTAGAGATGAGATCTGCTATCCTACTAATGACTGCGCTGCCGTGCACCATGTGACTTGTGACTTGTGACTTGTGACTTGTGACTTGCGACTTGTTGTATAGCTGCTGTGATAATCGCGGGGAAGCTCTGAGGTTTGAAGCACCAAGTACTAAATGTCTTTGTCCAGACATGGAGCAAAAGCCGGGCTCTTGGCTGACTACCTCATCTTCCCCGTCCGGCTTATGGGAAATGCCAAATTAACGCCATGACGTCTATAATATTCAAGGCTTCTAGTACTATGTTATTGGGTGCTGTTGTGATTTACGGAAATGCCTTGTTTTTTTTTCTTTTTTTTTTTTTTTTTAAACGCTGATTAGGATTATCCCTCAGCAACCAGTTGGAATAATATTATAGGTATAACAAATAACAAGTATCCATAACACCTCGGTATGAGAGACTGCAGCATCGAAAATGTTACCCCCGCATCAAGGCATCAAAACAAGAATTTCCAGAAACTGAAGATCTTCCCTGAAGAAGCAATGAGCTGGCACTGTGAGGGTAGCATCTGCAACCTGACGGCCATCACGACCATCTCAACTTTCCAAGCAGGGGCTAAGGTACCTAGGTAGTATCTTTTTCTTATTACCTTATTGTTCAAATCACAGTCGCAAGAGTCGTCCAATCAATCTCAGGTACCTGAACAGCCAGCACACAGTTAATATCACGTTCGCCAGGTATACCATACCCTGATGCCATCCATACCTTACCTTTACCCTAGGTCTTGCTGCTCAGCGTATCTTTTGTAGCAATAACTGCTCGGAGTACAAGGTAGCTCTTTGTGCTAATGCCGTCATGTGTTTTCCATCCTAGGTGAAGATATTCCATGCCTGTCAAGCTGACCTCTCTTATTTGGAGGGCTAGACGGTTGGATCTCTACATGATACGCAACTTTCATTTTTATTTTTGGCAGTAGCTAGGATTGAGCATGGAATTCTGACGGGAAGGGTAGAGTCTTGAGTTACAAGACTTTATGATTCTTGCTCATGAGTCGCTGTTGTCGGGTGGCGATCTTTGTACGCTTGAACAATGTCTCGCCGTGATTTTCGTGGATTTGCTCTTTCAGCGGCCCATGTGAAGTGGATCTGGTCGAGAGAATAATGTGCTTTCCTAATAAGTCAGGCGCGACCCACGATGCCCCGAGAATATTCTCATTTCGAATAATTCCTTCCCTTACAGATTCAAACTTGACCTAACCCCTTCGCCTCGAATTGTTGAGACCGTCTGATGGCTTTGAGCTGAATCTGCATTGCGGTTACGATTTATTGAAACTTGACACATTGTTAGCATATTTGAATACACCGGCACCATGCTACACGACCTGGGCTCAGCAGCAGTTGCTGTGTTGACGATATTCTCCTCTTGGAGTGAAGCGGCTCCTACCTCTTCTATACGAATGTAAGTTATCCTGCACCAAAATTCCCATTTACGAGTATAGCTGATCGAAGATACTGGTTTTAGGGTCAAGAAAGCTTCGAGTTTCGACTATAACACAGAAAAGGTGCAGGGCGTAAATCTCGGAGGTTGGCTTCTGCTTGAACCGTGGATTACACCCTCGATGTTCGAAGGAAACGCGGCCGTTGATGAGTATACGCTCACGGAGATCCTTGGAGGCTCGGCGCAGAGCACGATGCAAGATCATTGGGACAGCTGGATCACCGAGGCCGATTTTGGTGAAATTGCTTCGGCCGGGTTGAATCACGTTCGAATTCCAATCGGCTACTGGTCTGTCGTACCGATTGATGGTGAACCATTTGTTCAAGGAGCTTATAAGAAACTCGGTGAGGCTCTGGATTGGGCCACTGGCGCTGGTTTGAAGTAAGTCCATCCTTGACAGCCTCTGTTATAAGTCTGTGGGCTTAAACTTTTTCTCTCGTTCAGTGTAATGATTGATTTGCATGGAGGTAAGAAAAGCTCTCTCTGACTCGGGAATAATAGCTAATGACTGTGTAGCGCCCCAATCGCAAAACGGGTTCGACAACAGCGGAAAGAAAGGTTCTGTAGGTTGGACACAAGGAGATACAGTCACGCATACCCTACGAGTGCTAAAGAAGATTCGTGACGATTATGCCTCCCATCCAGCAGTCGCGTCGATACAGTTGCTGAACGAGCCCATGGGCCCTCAGCTCGACATGAACGTCGTCCGTCAGTTTTATATGGACGGATGGAGCGATATCCAAGATTCCGGAGCAAATGTGATTTTCCACGATGCTTTCCAAGATCTGGAATCTTGGAATAGCTGGGGAGGTGGTATGACCAATCTTGTACTGGACACCCATCACTACGAAGTCTTCGACTTGAACCAACTCAGGATGTCACCGAGCGAGCATATCTCTTCTGCTTGCGCCTACGGTGGCCGTATGGCGTCAAGCAACAAAGCTACCATCTCAGGAGAATGGTGCGGTGCACTCACTGACTGTGCCAAATGGCTCAACGGCAAAGACACAGGTGCTCGATACGACGGTACCTTTGATAACGGTCAAGGAACACAATACATCGGTAGCTGTGATAGGAAGACAACTGGAACTGTTGGTGGTCTGACTGCCGAAGAAAAAGAGAACATCGGCCGCTACATCGAGGCTCAGCTTGATGCATACGAGTCCGCTCAAGGATGGATCTGGTGGACATGGAAGACAGAAGGAGCTCCGGAGTGGGATATGCGAGCTTTAATGGCCGCTGGAGTCTTTCCACAGCCCCTTAACAGCAGGAAATGTAAGTCTTTCATGAAGACTTAGTAAATCAGCAACTAACGACATATCAGACCCGAACCAATGCGGTTAAGAGTTCTTGAACCAACCAGACATATTGGACTGAACGCATAGTTGAATCACTACAACCTCTAGTACGAACTTACGACGACACGACGGTTTTCCTTTGAGATGTATTGCACCGTGTCCTTCAGATGCCCGAGACGTTCGCTGGACTTCACTTTCGGTTCCGCACACAATGAACTCCCTCGCATACCATGGTAAGGAATGATATTGTATTATACACGACTTTCTTTTATTTTATTTTATTTCAATTTTTTAAAATGTATTTGTAGGAACACACAGTCAGACATGCATATATCGAGGAGGATGTTACTTGTACCATAATACTCTCGAGACGAAGGAAGAGTGTTGCAACGTTGAGCTGGCGGTACGGTAAATTGCAAGCGGGTAATCATCTCCACAGCCTTCCTTGGAGAGGGAAAGCTGAAAGAGTTCCAAGAAACAGCTGAACGAAAAAATGGAAGTGAATATGTATTTCTACAAGATGAAATAAAATAAGAGGTTGTTCTCAGTAGCTACTTAAAAGTCAGCTTTCAAGCCTCGAAGGACTCCACAACCGTGACCTCATCGCATTATTGGTTTCTTTCTTTTTTCACTTGCAGCCGACCGGTGAAAATGCACCGCCGTCTGACACATGGTGAACTTTATCGAAGCGAAGGAAAACTCTGCAGAGCTTCCAGCGATGGTCAGCGCGAACTTTCGTCGGCTTCGCCCCCTTGATTTTAATATTGACTCGATTCTGTGACTCTGTCTCGAAATTAGGTATGGGGCCAATTTCTTGTCAATGCCCCCGTTTTTGTATAGGGATGTGCATCCTTCCTACTGGATTTGGAAGTTTGGGAAGTTTCGGAAGTAAGCTTAAGCTTTCCCATTTTATGACATAGCTCTGTACCTAGGTACCTCGTCTCGAGGAAAGCTGAAGTTATTCGAGCATTCATTGGCTGAAAAAGTGTACCACGCGCCTTACTAAAAAATCGCAAAGGCTGGTTGGTTGCGCTTGCGCAGGAACAAGCCGAGAAATTGCACCTGGAAGGGTTGCAACTCCCTCAACCCCCTGTTGCTTCCTTCCCTCCCTGAGTTTCCGGCCGGGGCCCCGTGGTGTCGTTCAATTCCACAATTCAGTCTAGCCGTCTGCGCCCATTCCCAAATAAAGCCCAATTCCCAAGGTCAGCTCTTCTGCCTAACGCTCTTTTCTTCCACTCCGTTCAGATAACATACATACTGTACGAGAAGTACTTCGCTTCAGCCTTTCTTTCTCACAGTCCTTCCTTATCTGCAAGCTATATTGCTGCCGTCCCTCGTTGAAGAACTGCATATCAGCTTACTACCACACTCACTCTTTTACATTCCCGTAATAATTTTAATTACCCATACAAATCGCGTCGCGCCCTTTGTAAACAGCTTCAAAACAATCAATCAAAATGGTCTCCTCAAACGACTTCTCACTCTTCGCCCTTTTCACCGCCGGCCTTGCCGCACTCGCATCCGCTCAGAGCTGGACTCAACCCGTGGGTCCCGTTCCCGTCGGTAACCCAACCTCCCATCCTGAGGAAGGCGAGATCGTACCTGTCGGTTCTCCATACACCATCACATGGGATCCCACCACCGAAGGAACCATCACCATTCTACTCCTTCGTGGCCCTTCAGAAAATGTTGTCCCTCTCTACCCCATCGCTCAAGCCGTTCCCAACACCGGTACCTACGATTGGACTCCATCTGCTGACTTGGAGCCGGATACCCTTCGCTATGGCATCCAATTGATTGTTGACGCCAACGGCCAATATCAATGTAAGTATATCTTTCGTCTCGCGAGCCGCGCAATTGTCATGGCGTCGTTTCTTTCAATCTGATAGGTCAAATATCTCATTGTTTTTTATAACAGACTCTCCTCAATTCGGTATCTCCAACCCAAGCTATACCTCGGTTGCCACCAGCATTCCGGCCACAACTGCTTCCGGAACTGCTTATCCCACTGAGACTTTCCCAAGCATCTACCCTACCACGACTGGTGCCTACAACACTACCATCCTGACGCACCCGTACACCACGACCACCTACGTCGCACCCACAGGTTCCATGCCTGTCAATAGCTCTGTTGTCTACCCGACCGTCTCTATGACCGTGCCTACCTCCCTCTTTACCACCGGCACACCTACCGGAGCCGAGTCTACTGGCCTCACTCTCCCAACCGGTGCTGCTGGAAAGGTTGGCATGTCGGTTGCTGGTGCCGTTGCTGGTGTTGCCGCCGTCGTTTTCGCATTCTAAATTTTTTTTGATCTCCTGATAGCATAAGGGGAAAGTTGAAAATTCAGAAGGACTTTTGTGAAACGATGCGCTACGCCTGGTTTACGTTTAGGATACTTGCATGATAAATCATCTGCGTTTGGTCGGGATATCTGATTTAGTTTATTGTGTTCTAGTAGTGGAATTTGGGTTTAGTAATTTGGTGGCTCAAGGTCGGAGGAGATATCCGGCTGTGAGAAAACTTTGCATGTGGTAGAAAATGAGAAGTGCATCAAACCAAGTCTCACCTTGCCTGTGTTACCTGTGTGAAAAGTCTTCACTTTAGAGCTCTTTAAAGTTGGTTCGTAAAACATCGTCTGGTGTGGACTATGTCTTCGGATCAACGTTCACTTTTACATGGATCGTGCTCCCAGATGTACTTGAGAGTGCGCACATGTACTGGATTTACTGCGCTCTTGGGGTATCCTGATCTGGATAGTCTTTTGAAAGTGGTACAGTATGGATGGCGATGCTAACCTAAGCTTCTGGTAGTGTGATACCGGTCCTACAATCACTTGTCTTCAAGGTCGGATGGAAATTATATCTCGGGTATTTTCAAATACGAATGGGTAGGGTTGTTAGGCTTGTACTGTACAGTACGACTGTGGAGATATCTCATAGTCTACCTAAGGTTTTGTTTGGGTTACATGCGGTCGGATGTCGGACTGCTTCTAGTTGTATTGTACATACCGAACTGTACGAGCGGCGGGGTGTACGGGATGTCTACCCAGAATAGTAGAGAGTGGAGAAGGTAGGTAAGGTACTTTATGCCTCAGTGCAGCAAAGTTGTCACGAACTCACCTTCCAGTACAGCAAGGTATCAGTATTTCATAGGTAGTGGCGGGTCTGCTTCGTCAACAAGTGTGGCGCTGAGAAGCAAAAGCTTAGGTTCTGGGGAACAGAAATTCGGTCATCACTCATAAAAAATACAAAACGGCATTCGTCGAAAGGGGCTCGGCTTATATTACTGGAGCTCCTGATAAATGTTGAATTGCGATCGGCCTTGAGTCTTAAGGTACTGTACTTACTGTACTGTACCTTTAGATGATGACGGGAGAACAACTCGTGGTAGGGGATACGGTAATAATCATAAGATTACTTATGGAAAAGGGAGCTCTGCAGCGCAACTGTGTTAGCATAATTCCCTTATGTAGGTTTTGATGTTTCCTTTTTGCGGCCTTTATGGCTTCGAGACGATAAGAAAAAGAAAAAGTAACAAAGAAACTTCCCCAGATTCCTCATCAACGGCGTAAATTCGGGTTCCTGGAATGGAAGCGGTGAGGTTACTTTACTGTACTGTACAGTATTAGAATAGCTCAACGCCAATCAGTACAGGTAGAAAAAAAATTATGATAATAATAATAGGAGGCAAATCGCAATCTAAATCCTGTTCCAACTTCCCAGTGCCATGGTCGTATGAAAACCGGCGTTCGTTTATCTAACCCTCGTTTTACAAAATGATCATGTTTATCTCCTCTTCCTCACTTGCATTCTGAAACCTCTTCAAAAGGTACAGATTTCAATCCTGGACGTCGGGGTGCGCTCACCTCAGGATATCCTCAATTGAGCGTACGACAGTATATCTGCGTACCTACTTACCTTAGATAGGTACTTCTATTGTGACAGTAGTACCTCACCGCGGCATATATTAGGAATTACCTCCACCCTGCATCTTACCATCTTACCATCTTACCTGCAGGCCGCGCCTCAGTTGCACGGAAAGGTACAAAAGTACAACCCCTCGATATATGGCTCGCGCTTTTATCTTGTGTAATGTTGGAACAGATTCAGAGCCAGATGATACCTAACCATTCTGCAGTTACCATATCCTCCCCTCCCCTCTCACCAAACCTCTCCGAATAGTACCTTTCTCTTCTCTCCTGGTCTACCAAACCTTGAAAATGATCGGGGCTTCCTTTATACCTACCAGATGGCGTGGGAGCGACCCAACCCCTCACAAGCATATTCCAGGATGGTACAATCATTATCTGGCACCAGTCCTACAATCCTTCACTCGACGAGCATGCACGCATCCTATACATACCGTCGTGTTCGTAGCTTTGCTCGCAAGCACCACATACATTGGTATCCTAGAGGGAAGCCTATTCGAGCGAAACCCTGCTTTATCAAAAAGTATTGGACGTGTAGATTTTGATACTTTGGCTGCTGGTAGCAAGATTCTACACGTTGGGCCAGAGACTAATTGGAGATGGCAGGTGGAAGAGAGCGCCACAAATTATGGCGATGCTGAGGTATTACCGTGAGAATAGGTCAATTGAGATTGTTGGCTGATGTTCTAAAACCGTAGCATTTCGCACTCCTCACATTGGTCTTTCCCGACTCCGCAGCGAATGGCTCCCCTAGAGCAGCTCCTCTGGCGGAATCCATCCCAGTTCTGGAAAATGAAACAGCCTGGATCCTACCCAGCTCCACGAACCCAATCTCTCAAATGTCCCACGATTCGTCACTCGCTTTCTCCATGCCGTATGAACAGGCTTCTCGGTTTGTCAAGCTTGCCCAGGAGATACCTATTCCAGATGAAACTTCAAGAGCCGAGAAAGTGCATGATGATGGCTCGAGAGAGGAGAAAAAGTGGATTATGAAGGCAGTTAGCAATGACGCGTTAACATCGGGTGGGGTAAGGAAATGGGCAAAGAACGCATGGACCGACTTTATTGATCTTCTCAAGGTAAGATGGGCAGAGAAGAGGGTACGGAGAGTTGCGCTAATGTTAATCATAGAACGCGGAGACGTTAGACATAGTCATCATGTCTTTAGGGTATCTATCCATGCACCTGACATTCGTCTCTCTCTTCCTATCTATGCGCCGTCTGGGGTCCAATTTCTGGCTTGCGTGCACCGTACTTTTATCCTCGGTTTTCGCTTTCCTCTTCGGCCTTACGGTGACTACTAAATTGGGTGTTCCGGTAAACATGGTATTGCTGTCTGAAGGTCTTCCGTTCCTCGTTGTGACCATTGGATTCGAAAAACCCATCGTCCTCACCAAAGCGGTTCTCTCGGCATCCTTAGATCTGCGACGCAAAGGGCCGGAAAATAGCAATTCTGGGAAAAATCAAGCTCCCCTCACCGTTCAACATGCGGTCACTGCAGCGGTCAAGGAACGAGGATTCGAGATTGTACGGGACTATTGCGTTGAAATTCTTGTACTAGTCGTTGGTGCCGCATCTGGAGTGCAGGGTGGTCTCAGGCAGTTCTGTTTCCTCGCAGCTTGGATCTTGTTCTTTGACTGCTTGTTGCTATTTACGTTCTACACCTCCATTCTAGTCATCAAACTTGAGATTAACCGGATCAAGCGCCACGTAACGTTGCGCAAGGCTCTAGAAGACGACGGTGTCAGTCGCCGCGTTGCGGAAAATGTCGCATCTAGTAATGACTTCCCGAGACTGAAACCGGATGGCTCAGAAGACGGCTCCTTTACGCAACCTGCAGAGTACTCTATTTTTGGCCGCAAGATCAAGGAGAGCAGCATCCCAAAGTTCAAGGTTTTGATGGTTACAGGATTTATTCTGATCAACCTGCTCAATCTAGCCACATTACCTTTCAGGGGTTCGAAGAATAATGCTCCTCCCTCGATTCCAGGATTGTCGAGCGTAGTCACTCAGCCGCCGATGGATCCCTTCAAGGTTGCTGGGAATGGCCTAGAGACTATATTCGCAAAGTCGAAACAGAACGATGCGTCTACGTATGTCACGGTACTGTGTCCCATAAAATATGAGATGCAATATCCCTCAATACATTATTCCGGGGATGAGAAGCCTTCGAACTCCCTGTTCGACGTTGAGTACACCGATCAGCTTCTCAATGGGATGGGCGGCCGTGTTGTAGATGGTGTTCTTAAGAGTCTCGAGGACCCTGTGCTAAGCAAGTGGATCATCGTTGCGTTTGCCATAAGCTTGGTATTCAATGGTTATCTCTTCAATGCTGCACGGTGGTCAATCAAGGACCCCGCACACCCTCACCACATGAAGCCGCCAAAGGCTGATGAGGTCATGGATGGAGAACCAGTGGCTCCAAACACGGATCGGTTGAGAAATGGTAATATGCCCCAAGCTCAGCCGGTCGAGGAATCGGATGAGGAGTCCGAAGAAGAAGAACTCGAGATCAAGAAAGCACCGGAAGAATCCAAAAGGACAATGGCGGAATGCGAAGCGATATTGAAAGAGAAGCAAGCTCCAACTTTGACGGACGAGGAATTGATCGAACTATCTCTTAAAGGCAAGATCCCCGGTTATGCTTTGGAAAACACCTTGAAAGACAAGACAAGAGCAGTAAAGATCAGAAGAGCTGTAGTGTCCAGAACACATGCAACTCGACAAACTTCCAACCTTTTGGAAAGATCTAAACTGCCCTACAAGTACTACGATTACGACCGCGTTCACGGAGCTTGCTGTGAAAATGTCATCGGTTATCTCCCTCTTCCCCTTGGTGTAGCTGGTCCGCTGATGATTGACGGACAAAACTACTTCTTGCCAATGGCTACTACTGAAGGTGTCCTAGTGGCAAGCACAAGCCGAGGTTGCAAGGCCATAAATGCAGGTGGTGGTGCTGTCACTATTCTCACCGGTGATGGTATGACCCGTGGCCCCTGTGTCACTTTCGAGACTTTATCCAGAGCTGGTGCAGCTAAGATTTGGCTGGACTCCGAGGACGGCCAAAGGGCTATGAGAAACGCTTTCAATTCGACGAGTGGTTACGCACGTCTACAAACGCTCAAGACAACTCTCGCGGGAACCAACCTCTATATCCGCTTCAAGACTACAACTGGAGATGCCATGGGAATGAACATGATCTCCAAAGGTGTTGAAAAGGCACTTGACGTCATGGCCAACGAGAGTGGTTTCGAAGATATGACGATTGTTTCTATATCCGGAAACTACTGTACCGATAAGAAGGCCGCAGCGATCAACTGGATTGACGGTCGTGGCAAGAGTGTCGTCGCGGAAGCCATCATTCCAGGAGACATCGTGAAGAGCGTGCTCAAGTCCGATGTCGACTCCATGGTCGAGCTTAACATCAGCAAGAATCTAATCGGCAGTGCCATGGCGGGGGCGATGGGTGGCTTCAACGCCCACGCCGCAAATATCGTGACAGCCATATTCCTCGCCACCGGCCAGGATCCCGCACAGAACGTCGAGAGCTCAAACTGCATCACCATCATGAAGAAGTGAGTTTCTCCCCCTCAAGCCCCATCACAGCCGAATACGTTCATTTTAACTTCTTCATAACAGTCTCAACGGCAACCTCCAGATTTCCATTTCCATGCCCTCCATCGAAGTCGGCACCATCGGCGGTGGCACCGTCCTCGAACCCCAATCCGCCATGCTCGACCTCCTAGGCGTCAAGGGCCCGCATCCCACCAACCCCGGCGACAACGCCAGACAGCTTGCCCGCATCGTCGCGGCCGGAGTGCTAGCGGGTGAGTTGAGCCTTTGCGGGGCTCTGGCTGCGGGCCATCTGGTCAGAGCCCACATGGCGCATAATCGCTCCGCGGCTCCGAGTAGGTCTGCCACACCGGGACCAGGTAGCGGTGGCGTCACGCCGACGAGTTTGGCCATGACGGGGATCAAGGATAAGACGGTGGGGAGGAGATGATGGGGCCTGGGGTAGACTGGAAGTGCGGCATTTATGTGGCGTTTTTTCTACTGTTATTTTTATTCGGGTTGGCGCGGTTGTGAGCGTTTTTCGCGCAGGGTGAGTAAGTTTGAGGTTCAGAGGTTAGTATTGTCTACCTGGCAACAGTGCCGAGTGGTTCTGAGTATTGGTGATTGTATATAAAAGGTGTGGAGAGCGAGGAAAGATCGAAATAGAAAGGGGGTTACGGAAGTGGAAGTGAGATATACCTTAACCTTAAACTTTTTCAGATAGATGAGCGGAATAAAACTTCACCCTAAGTGTCGAACTTGGTACTCCGGAAATGGACTCCAAAGCATGGGGCTTAAAATCTGGCTTGGTAACTGGTAAAGGATAGTGATGGTTCGCTCAGAGGGATCAGGGATCCAGGGGGTAAGAATGTGCAGAGAGCATGGCATTTTCCAATACACGGCTCATATAATGAAATGTTCCTCCCCATGATTGTTTGGAAATTGGACACCTTCGGTAGACGGGTTAGAAGTTTGTTGCACCCAGTTGTGTACGGAGTTATTGGAGCTCGTTTATCAAAAGTTCGGTGGTTACCGGAGCGGAATGAGCGCTTCATATAAGGGTATACACGGAATCCGGCGGTGCCTGAAATACGGACAGATGGCAGTGAATAGGGAGAGTTGGGGAGTAAGATGACGAGGGATTTGGGTGACGGTTCTTGTTTTGGAAGTTGTAGTGAGAAGCAATGGCGTTATTTTGAAGGGAAGGGTTGATAGAATACGCTGGGGGGGTCGGAGTCATGGTAAAACGAGTTATTCATTATCAAGGATGATACGTGATTGTGAAGGTAGTCTTATATTTTTATTTGGTAGACTAGAGATGAAATGAAATGTGAAGCGAAGAAAGGTGGTGATAGAGTCTGAATTGGGTGGAATAGAACAACAGAAAAAGACCTAAAGAAAGACGCCGAATCACACGGTAACGGTCTATTAAGGTCCCCAAATTACACAGTTTAGTGCATATTCTCCCAGATTCATCAGCGATGACCTTTACAATGATACATCTACCATCGAAATATACTTGGACGGTTGTAGACTGGGAGTGGCCTTAGAATAGCATAGAGTAAGGTAGAATTAAATGATACCGAGATGGACTGACATACCTTAGGGGTCCTTATTATTATCATTGGGAAAAGTAATAACCTAGGGTAACAATAAGGCCGATAAATCAGGCGCCAAAATTACTTCTCAGTTGCCTGAAGGTGAGTCTCTGCCTAATAAGGTTTTGTATGCAAAGATATACCTTAGTCTAATAACATGACCCTTACCGTATAGCTTGGTGTTTGCTGCGCCGCTGTGGCTTACGCTCCCTGTTAAATACAGTCATCGTCATCTGGGTCTACTGCAATACAAGTACCTTCAATGTAGCAATGTCTTCCTTGAGCTTGTGGAAGAGCTCCTCCAATTCGACAGGCCAGAAAACCGGAATTGGAATTCTTGAAACTTCGTGATCGTCTTATGGGCCACATTAGAACCCACCTCGGCCAGAATCACTTACCTGAAGAACATGACAGCACAGCCAGAAGACCAGCAAACTTTGGAAGCACAACAATATTGGGGATACTTGTTCAAGGAGAATAAGTGTGGAGCAGACAAATTGAACAGCTTGCTCTCTGGAATTTGGGGATTTATCGTACGCATTTCCCCATTCCGAAGGTCATGCGGTTTTCGCTAACCACACCGCAGGGGACAAACTTTGAACCAGGAGACAGTAAAGACATAACGCCCTCTCAAATCGCCGCGTACTACCGCGCGGTCGGCGGTGATTACGATTGCCTTTTCTCCGAAGCCAACTCCACCTCCATCGCCTTCATATACAAGTCTCTCGGTTGTCTACACTCGCTGCAGCCTAGCTCTGATGAGGAGACATACAGCTCTCCATATATTCCAGCACTCAAGAGGAAAGGTTTTATAACTTGGCAAACAATCCAGTTGCTTCTGTGCCCAGAGGAACATGTTCCCTTCATTCAGGAAGCAGTCAGGATATTCGACATCAAGGACCTACAAACGGGCGAAGCTTTCCCCAGGATCTTACCGAAAGAGGCCTTCCCAGACCGTCCCGATGCGGATATGGTGAGATGGTACGAGTCTGTTTCAGAACGTCTTCGTCAAGATGCATTAGCTGGAGAACTAGAAGCATCGCACATCGACGATGCAAATAGAAGTTCCAGCGACATTTCCAGGGAGGATGAGAGACACCAAGCAGCGGCCTACTTCCGAAATCCGGCATATCGCAACCATGAAGGCAGAGCTGGAATCGTACGGGGTTACTCTAGAAATCCATCCCAATCGCCGCGTGCGATTATCGCAGAACGTGGGAGAGCAGTGGCGAATACGGTAAGACACTTTTGGAGCCCACAGGATAGACGAAGGAGTGCTCCAGATCGATATCCGGACCAAGACGATGACGATGACCGCACACCAACAGCTCTACCTTCCCGACATGTAGCACCAGTACGTTCGAGGGCAAGGAGGGAGAGTACTGAGAGTCTCTCCTCTACCGACCCCGAATCTGAAAGGGACCAAAGAGCGAGACGGCCCGGTCCGTTACACCACAGAAGAAGTCATGAGCCTCCAACTAGTCCCCGAGAATATTTTCCGCATCACAACGGCGATAACACCCGTTATTCTCCCGCACTCTCAGAACCGAGAAGACCGCCTGATCCACAAACCGGCTTCATTCCGGCAGATTCTCCGTTATTCGCGACCCGTGTTGCCCAAATGGGTCAACCAGCATACTACTACGAAAGGAATGAAAGAAGACCATCCCTACAGCGAAATGGCTCGTATGGACGTCCGAGTGTTCGATATTCGGTCAGCGAAGCTGTTCCAGTGCAGGTACCACACTATGCAACAGTCCCACCGATACGCTCGAATGATGATAGATACGAGTCAAGGTCGAGAGACCGATCTCGTAGCGGTTCGCACAGATACGTGACACCTATGAATGGTGTGGGAGGAAGAAGATATCCTGCGGATACGGGCTGGCGCTGAGAGTCGTGTATGTACAGCACGGCGGTATTGACTTGGATTTGGTGGTTTATCTTTGGTTACTAAGGTGCAAAGGTGGTCTACTTTATTTGGATGGACGATGATCAATCTCCCCTTCCTACTTGATTGGTAGGTTTCTTATTCATCGGCTTGCTTTTGGGTCAAGAGATGATGGGCTCATGCAAGATGGCTACATGAACCTATACGACGAAACGAACATGAGGGTACGGTACAGTACCTTATGCACACCTGAACAAAAGTTTAGCACCTTTGTACATTACATATACAGGGTGCCAGGAGGTCGTGAAGGCGTAAATGCTTCTAAGCACTCCTGCCTTAACTAAGGTATCTTATCAATATGCCCTACAAGAGTAAATACTGTATGAGCACCACGCATCCTAATGCTCATGTGGCGGTGCTCAGTGATGGTACGGTGGGGATATCCGCCAAGGTGATAATTGACGGATGGATGTGGACAAGGTTAATCTCCGCATCTTTCTTGGAAATCTGACCCTTTTCCCGCCGATTGCGCGATCTATGTGCATAAAGTAAAAAACACCGCTGGAACACTACTACTACTACTTTAGCTGAGGTGAGGATAAGGGAGACGCGCAATACCTGACTTTTTAGAACGTAGAGTATGTAACCTTTGACTTCATAGGACTTGGAATCAAGGGGCTGTTCTGTTATCTATCTCGCGGCATACCGTAAGGCACCCGAATACTGTATATTGGACCTCAATCAATATAATAAAAGTTGCTCTGAGAGGTTTGAACGAGATCCGAGATATCCAAGCCAAGCAGATTAGCAGAAGCCTGTGCACCTTCCTCCTTTCCCGTCCTTCCCTCGCTCTTTCCCTCGCCCGCAACGGCGGGAAAGAGCCCTGGCAGCACCCTAGTTTGGGAGGCGTCATCGGCTTCGATCAAGGATTGGCAACCCGAAAGAGCAACGCCAGCTACAGAGTAAGGTGGACAAACTATCAACGCTTGCTCGACACTTGTTTTCCACCTCCTCTCCTTTTCCTTCTCTTCTACGGTACTTTAATGAATCCTATTCACCGCTTCTATAGTCCAGCTGCCTGAGACGACATCGATCCAGAGCCATTGTCACTTGGCAGTCTACCCTAGGCGCATGATCGACTCATCGGTCCCCCACGCGTTACTCCTCCATCGAAATTTGAAGCTACAAGCTTTTAGCGTCACCCAAAGAGCTCTCCCGCCGAACTGACTGGAGCGCCCTCAGCCAGGCAACTTGGTAGTACGACCGGGCATACATTCATTCCTCCTTTTCTTTTCCTTGATATCTCGCTTTCTGGCTGAATTATCTCCTAAAGTCACCCTTTTCTTATCCGATAATCTCAACATTACGACTTGCACCTGATCGTGGGTTGGGAACATTTGCCATCATGTCTCTCGTCTCGCAAGCGGCAGAGCTCAAGCAACAGGGCGCGCTCGAGGCAGCGAGGAACCCAAATAGCAGCGTTACGGCCGCTGATGCAGAGCAAATCGTCCTAAATGAGACGAAGAAAGCTGGGGGAATGGCCATTGCATTTGACCCGAATGCTACACCTGCAGAGAAAGCGGCTCAAGCCAGATCAGTAGGTAGTATAGTGTGAATCAAGTGTCGATTGTGCGCTGAGACTTCAATGCTAGCATATCCCCGCTGGGTTTCATCACGAGCGTAAACCCAAAGCTGCCGCTCTAGCTTCAGATGCCGTACGTGCAACCCCATATAACAACTCGTAAAAACCATGTACTAATAATTTACTTAGGACTCCAGCTCCGCCCCTAAATATGACCTCCCTCCACCGACGAAGGCAGGCGCTATAGCCCCTCCCACCCCTACCACCGATAAAGCGAATGGAGTACCAAAAGATGAGGAGGAACGGTGGGCTAGAGTTGGCTGGGAGCCCCGTTTCGGTATGCCTGGTTCCGGCGAAGAAGATGAGGGGACACTACTCGACCACGAAACATTTCTTGAAGGCAAGTTGGACGACAAATTCTTCGGGGGTGAGTATGGTTGATTGGCCAATTGGATTGGATGATAGCTGATGATTTTCATAGATTGGTATCATAACACTGGTGTCATCATATTCGCATGTCTCTCCTCCTGGTTGGTAGCAGTTCTTGGTGGTGGTTTAGGATGGATTTTCATCATCATGACATTCTGTGGGACGTACTATCGGACCTCGATTCGACGTGTCCGCCGCAATTATAGGGACGATATTTCTCGGGAGCTTGCTAAAAATAGGCTGGAAACAGACAACGAGAGCCTGGAATGGATCAATAGTTTTCTTGTTAAGTTTTGGCCCATATACGCCCCCGTTCTCTGCGAGACAATTGTTAACTCGGTAGACCAAGTCCTATCGACGTCAACACCGGCTTTCCTCGATAGTTTGAGGATGAAACTATTCACTTTAGGCACAAAGCCACCAAGGTTGGAGCATGTCAAGACGTACCCGAAAGCACAGGACGACATTGTTCTCATGGATTGGAAGTTCAGTTTCGCACCTAACGATACTTCGGATCTTACCTCCAAGCAGATCAAGAATAAACAGAATCCGAAAATTGTACTTGAAGTTCGTGTTGGGAAGGGCATGATCAGTAAAGGCTTAGACGTCATTGTCGAGGACATGGCATTTTCGGGTCTCATGCGAGTTAAAGTAAAACTTCAAATTCCATTTCCACATATCGAAAAGGTCGAAATTTGCTTCCTCGGTAGACCTACCATTGACTACTCCTGTAAACCTCTAGGTGGAGACAACTTCGGATTTGACATCAATTTCATTCCAGGCCTCGAGAGTTTCATCATGGAGCAAGTACATGCCAACCTTGGTCCAATGATGTACGAACCTAATGTCTTCCCAATTGAGATCGCGAAGATGCTTGCTGGTAATCCCATTGATCAGGCCATTGGCGTGATTCAGGTCACCTTCCATGGAGCTCAAGGCTTGAAAAACCCCGATAAATTCTCGGGAACTCCTGATCCGTACGCAGTTGTCACGATCAATGGCAGACAAGAATTGGGAAGGACCAAAACAGTACATGAAAATGCAAATCCTCGATGGAACGAGACCATCAATATCATTGTTTCCTCCCTCAAGGACTCTCTGGACATTCAAGTGTTTGATTACAATGAGATCCGAAAGGATAAAGAGCTGGGTGTCGCCCATTTTGCGCTCGAACAACTCGAAACTGACCAGGAGCATGAAAATGCTCAACTCGAAGTGATCGCAAATGGGAGACCTCGGGGCATCGTGCAAGCGGATATTCGCTTCTTCCCTGTTTTGGAGGGCTCGAAGTTGGAAGACGGTACTGTTGAGCCCCCGCCGGAGTCCTTGAGCGGTATTGCGAAATTCACCGTTGAGTCAGCAAAGGAACTTGATTCTAGCAAGAGCATGATCGGTCAGCTCAATCCTTATGCTGTTTTACTGCTCAACGGTAAAGAAGTACACATTTCCAAGAAACTGAAGAGGACGAACAATCCAATATTCCCAGATGCTACTAAGGAACTGCTGATCACGGAAAGAAAGAAAGCCAAATTGGGTTTAGTCATCAAAGATGATCGAGACTTAGCCCAGGATCCCATCCTGGGCACCTATCAAATCAAGCTCGACGACATGCTCGAGATGATGGCCAAGGGCCAGGAGTGGTATCAACTCGCTCAAACCAAGAGTGGACGCGCAAAGATGACTGTACAGTGGAAACCAGTTGCCCTCAAAGGATCCCTCGGTGGTTCTGGTGGATACGTCACCCCCATTGGCGTCATTCGTATACATTTTCAGAGCGCTAGAGAACTACGGAACCTTGAGACCGTTGGAAAATCTGATCCGTATGGCCGTGTTCTTCTATCTGGCATTGAAAAGGGGAGAACAGTCACATTCAAGAATAACCTTAACCCTGACTGGGATGAAGTGATCTATGTCCCGATACACTCCACCCGAGAGAAACTCACCCTAGAGGTTATGGACTCTGAGAACCTGGGCAAAGATCGCTCTCTAGGTCACATTGAACTACCCGTAGCGGATTTGGTCAAACAGGGCGCAAATGGCGAATATTTGGTGAATGAACAGAAGACTACCCGCTCTGAAGGTCTCAGGTTAAACACACGAAGTTCGGCAAAGGGCACGCTCAACTACACTTGCTCTTTCTATCCTACGCTAAATGTTGTTGACCCAGAGGAAGAGAAGGAGGAGGAATCCGATATTAGGACGGGCTTAGATGGAGCAGCAGATGGCTCAAGAAGGAGTGTGGAATCGAATAGACGAAGCCTCGACAACGAGACATTGAGACGAAGCGGTACCATTAGTTCACTGCGGACAACTGGCACGAGCTCTTCTAGCGATCTTGCTAAGCAACTTACTGTTGGTGAGAAGGACCAGGAAGAGGTTCCAGCGGTCAAGGAAGTTCCTAAGATTAAGCTGTCCGTTGACGACCTCGCCGAGTATGGTAAGTATAAGAACAATGCAACAAATATGTGCAGTACTAACCGTCTGCGTAGAATCTGGCCTCATAATTTTCAAACTCATTGACGGTGAACTGTCGAAGACAAATTGCCACCTTGAAGTTGTTATGGATGATATGGCTTTTGCTTCTTACACCTCGGCAAAGATCAAGAAAAAGACTTGTGCTTTTAATGAAAGTAAGTTACGCTTTGCGTCATAGCTGATACCCTTTACTGACTTCGACTTAAGCTGGTGATGCAATGGTTCGCGAACTAGACTTCTCCAAGATCACACTTCGACTAGTCGAAGAGATTGATGACAAAGGTGATGGAGAACAGGATCATGTGATCGCTAAGGTTACTGGACAGACGCTGGATACTCTTAGGCTAGCTCTGGTACGTGGTGTTCATGTCGTTGATTGTGTGTGTGGAAGCAACTGACGCGTCGACAGTACAAACCTACTCAATTAGTCCTGAGAGACAATGAGGGCCGGGAAAGCAAGGTTACTGTCTCGCTCAAATATCTTCCAGTAAAGATGCGCTTAGATCCTTCTGAATCTTTCAACAACAGCGGCACGCTCCGTGTTGAAATTTTGGACGCAGCCGATCTTCCCGCTGCTGACCGTAACGGGTATAGTGATCCGTACTGTAAATTTATCCTTAATGGAAAGGAAGTTCACAAGACAGCAACGCAAAAGAAGACGTTGCACCCAGCCTGGAACGAGTTCTTCGAGGTGCAGGTCAGGAGTAGGACAGCCGCACAATTTGAAGTCAAGGTTTACGACTGGGATTTTGGAGACAAAGCCGACTTCCTTGGTCGCGCCGCTATAAATCTTGACATTCTGGAGCCATTCCAGCAGCAAGAAGTTACGCTCGGTCTCGACGGCAAGAGTGGGACAATTAGATTGAAGATGCTTTTCAAACCTGACTATGTCACACGTGTGAGACAGGGCTCGTCAACCTTCCACGGAACATTTGCTACTCCTGGCAAGGTAATCGGAGCGCCCGTTAAGGGTGTCGGCAAAGGTGCTGTATTTGTAGGCGGTAATGTTGTCAAAGGGGCAAGCTTTCTAGGCCGTGGGTTTAAACGTAGTAACAAGAGCAAGGGCAATCCTGAGGACTTTGAAGACGAGAAATCAACGAATGGAAATCTAACTCCTCCGAGGAGCTCTGCTGGAGACGGCGCTCCCGTATCGACTCCCTCGCCGCATATTCGTCACAGGAGTTTCGGACAACAGAGCATTGTTAGCCAACCCGGAGGCGCTCCCGGCGCAGAAACCGGTACCGCATCGTTCACGGTTATTTCTGCCTCTGACTTCCCAGCGGACACAAACTTACGGATACATATTAGGAAAGCAGACGGTAAGGAGATCCTCAAGTCGAAAGCAACCAAGGCCACGGAAGGTAGTGCGATTTTCTCAGCAGATAGTTCTGATAACACTACGAGGATTCACTGCAGCGCAGACGCCCAGTTCAAAATTATCGTAAAAGATCACGCTACGTTTGGTAGCGATGAAGAACTCGGGGAAGCCATCTTCTTCATAGGCGACCAAGGGTCTGCCCAAGGAGCAGACAAGACTGTAATCGTTGGGCCGGGCAAGGTGGTCCTAAGGACCGGCTGGGTCAGCGACGAGCGGGGGAGCGTGAGCCCCGTGAGTACGAAGGGATTGAGACGGGGTGTCTTTGGCGCTAAGAGAGAAAGCAGGGTTGATAGGGAGAGGAGCGCTACTCCTGGTGCATAGATGAGTTCGGCTAGGGTATGATATCTTCAAGACAGAAAGCCAGGCTAGGATGTGTATAACGAGGTCATGGGACTCGACTTTCGGTGGATGGCTATACTGTTAGGGCAGCAGTATGGAACAGATGAAAATGGGGTGGGGTGGTTAGCTGTTGATTTTGGGTTCCTTTCTACACGACATACCTCCTTGCTCTTCTTTGTGTATTTGCCGTGTGTATATATACTTCCTCTAAGGGGAAGTCTTTTTGCTGCTTTTTGAGCGACAATGGCGGTTCAGGTTTGGAAGGTAGTAATTAATAATAGCATGACATGACATCTTCATCTATTCCGATCAATATTTTACTCTTTTGTTCTATATGTAAAAATTTGTGATGAAAAGAAAAGGACAAAGTGTTACAACGGGAGTCTATACTTATCGAGACAGAACAGGATAAGTCTAGAAACGCGCCTGGCTTCTCACTTAACGTAGTCAACCACTAGGGTAGGTTTAGCAAAGTGATAGGATACGTATAACAAAGGCACTTCAAGTTGACAGTACAACTTGCTGACTCCTTGACTTCTTGGTGATGCTCACAATAAGACAAGACGGGCTGTATGGAAACAGCGCAACAAGAGAAGTCAAGTTCAAAACCGTAACATCCAAATCTATGGGTAAGATTGATGGTAAGAACAACTACGAAGAATCTAAATACATGCGTAAGGGAGCGTCCTTGAATATTCCTATTCTTCCTAGTTCAATTTAGTGGTCGTTTGGTCGTCTGGTCGTTTCCTACGACCGAACGTCCAACCGTCCAAGTCACGTGACCCCGACTGTCAGTGTCATCCGCAGTTTCCCCGAGTGGTCTCTCTCTCTTCCCCTCTCTAGTCAACTGCGTGTCCTTACAACTTGTGGTCGTGACATAATTATAATAACTAAAATCTTATTAAAAATAACTAAAACATTATATCAAATAAATAATAAAATCAAGGCAAAATATTTTTCAATTAAGATTATACTTCTTTTTTAGGGTTATAACTTTTGTACGTCCGGCTACCTGTTTCGCACCCCCACTCTATGGTTCACGGTGTTTTTCTGGCGAACTAAAACAGATCGAGCGTGAGCTGATCATGTCAAGCCGTCAAGCGACCTCAAACCCCTTCCCTTTGTCCTTCCTGCTGCGACCATATCATCAACCTGACTTCTGTACGGCGCATCTCATGGTGTAGACAGTTTACCTTGTTTCACCTGACGGCTGTTTGATTCCTATCTTGCCGTGACCTAGGACTATCGCATACCTGAGCCGCGCTTCAAACAGCGCCGGCTGCGCATTTCCGCCACCATGGCAGGAAACGATCCAGAGCCTTTACTGTCGCAACGACCTTCCAGCGAACTGTCGAACGATCGTGACGTGGCGGAAGAAGACGCTCTGCTCACCGGGCAGAGAACTAGAAAGAAGGCGATGGGGAAGAGAGGATTGGGCTTTTGGAGAGAAGTCGGGCTCGTTGCGTGGGCTGTGCTGGCGACGGCCGCTGTAGTTATTCTTGCAGTGTTATATGAAAACGGCAAGGGCGAAAATGACCATGGCAAAAATCCCAAACCGAAAGGAAAGAGAAACCTTATCTTCATGGTCTCGGATGGGATGGGACCCACCAGTCTAAGTCTTACGAGGAGTTTCCGTCAGTTCTCTGTAGGCCTTCCCTGGAGCGACACCTTGGTCATCGATAAGCACCTGATCGGTCAGTCAAGGACGCGGAGTACTAATTCTCTGGTGACTGATTCCGCCGCTGGTGCAACGGCGTTCTCATGCGGGTTGAAGAGTTATAATGGAGCTATATCGGTGCTACCTAGCCACAAACCGTGCGGGACGGTACTGGAGGCTGCGAAGAAGGCGGGGTATATGACCGGTTTGGTCGTTACGACGAGGATCACGGATGCGACGCCTGCTTGCTTTGCGGCGCATGTCAATACCCGGGCCGAAGAGGATCGTATTGCGGAGCAGATGGTTGGGGACTATCCTCTGGGTAGGGTAGTGGATTTGATGATGGGTGGTGGAAGATGTCATTTCTTGCCCAACTCGACAGAGGGATCTTGCCGTAACGACGACCGGGATATCGTGGCGTCGGCAAAAGATAAGGGCTTTACCTACGTTGAAGATAGGGCTGGCTTTGATGGGTTGAAAGTTGGTGCTGCCGTGAACCTTCCTTTACTGGGACTGTTTGCACCGACGGACATACCGTACGAGGTCGACCGCCGCAATGAGGATGACATTTACCCCTCCTTGGACGAGATGGCGCGCACAGCTATGAAGGCCCTCAGTGAGGCAACTAGGGGGAGTGATAAAGGCTTTTTCCTCATGATTGAGGGTAGTCGTATCGACCATGCCGGCCATGCCAACGACCCTGTCGCGCAGGTCCATGAGGTTTTGGCTTACGACAAGGCCTTTGCGTCTGTTCTGCAGTTTTTGGATAATGATAGCACGCCAGGGGTCATGGTCAGCACGAGTGATCATGAGACTGGAGGTTTGGCCACCGCACGTCGTAAGTTTAAAATCAGGCCCTTTCCATTCTTGATCCACTTCTAAATATATTGTATTCCAATTCTCATCTCTCAATTTACGCCATGACATGGATTAGAACAAACATAAGGCTGACTAGATCTCTTCATAGAACTCCATGAATCCTACCCGGACTACCTCTGGTACCCTTCAGTCCTCGCTAATGCTTCCGCTTCTGCAGAACGCCTCGCGCACAACTACCACGAGAATCTGAGCGCTTCCCCTAAGCCCACCAAGAAGGAAAAGGAAACCTACCTCAGCGATGTACTTGAAACCCACCTTGGCATCAAAGATGTACTCGATACTGAGATTGCCCTTCTGATTGACAGACCTGAAATCGCAGCCTACACTTTCGCGGACATCGTGTCTCGCCGGGCGCAGACGGGGTGGAGCACCCACGGCCATTCGGCCGCGGATGTCAACATCTTTTCCAGCGATCGGGACGTCGCAAGGCAGCTACAAGGCAACCACGAGAACACCGAGGTCGGTGTGTTTCTAAGGGAATACCTTGACGTAGATGTTGAAGCTGTGACGAGGGAATTGAGACAGAAGGGCACGGGTGTAGCTTCAGCGGCGGGCGAGGAGCAGGAGATGTATGAATGGATAGGTCCGATCCCGGACGATGGGGAGAGATTGGACGGGCAGGATCATATGGATCATTACCAAGGCGACCAGAAGAAGTACAAGAGATGTGGGATTTGCGGGCATTGAGAGGGAGAGAAAACTATAGGTAATAGCACTCGCTCTAGAAGTCAAGCAAGAAAGGTGGAATGTAAAAAGGTTTTGTTATTTTTTGGGTCTAAGGAGTATCGGCATTTTGCGGTTCGGGATATCGACTTGTAATTGTAGACGCTTTGAGTACATAATTGATTCTTAATCTATTGCGATGCTTTATATTCCGCGCCGTTATCATCGGATATCTCATGATCTTCAAAACAACCTCCCAAGATGAAGCCTGTGGGTAAGATACGCCTTAAAGTAGGCACCACTATTTGCCACAACTCTTTCTCCACCTCATCCTTTAGATATATTCGATCCTGAAAAGTCACGGGGACCCGAATACATTCGATGGGGCTCTCATTGCTTTCTTGACCGGCATTTTTCGATCGCTTTTCACTGCACCGTGAATTTGGCAGCTCTACAGGGGCTCGGAAGTACGGTACAACCGAATTACCTCCGATGCGGATCGTCCCTTTTTTTTTTTGGGGGGGGGGGGGGGTGATGTGTCTTATCTGCGTATTTCAAAGGACGCCGTATACCGATAAATATAGCTTATCGGCGTGAGACAGACGTTTATAGCTCTTGTGCATATCGCTTAACGGATGCGTATAATAGCCTGCGTCATCGAGTGCCACTTCCAACCCTGAGCTAATTGTTTGACGTGAGAGCTTGGTTCGTTAGCTGTAAATTGAGTAACCGTCCTGTGATGGCTGGAATATGTTAGTCTGCTGCAGTACTGTAGGTAAATGGTCAGATGCTTCAGTAAGTACGTTGCAAAGGCAGAGACAATGATCTGAAGGCTTGGGTCGCCATTACTTGCCGTGATATGCATGCGGACGTGCTACCCAGACAGTTTTCTTGTATTTACATATTGAGTCTTACGAATACTCATTACAGTTATGGCCGGAACCATAAAGACAGGCATGGGATAGATCCGATTGAGGGGTATGTTCAATGAAATTATCTTCATAGTTACACTCCAACTCTCGCACGCGGATTTATGATTCATATTAGTGCGATTTGGAAAGCACGAGGGCGTAGGGTGCAAGCTCCCAAGAGTTGGAGTGTGAGGACTGGGTGACGGACTGGAGGAGATAAGAATCGGAACCTTTTTTTTTTTTTAATTCCATTGTATTGTATTACCTACAATACTGCGCATGCAGCCTTCAAGCTATGGCGCAACTCCCTATATACATAAATCCCTTTTCAGGGCCCTCATATGCTTAGTAAAGTCTTTAGTGGCTTAACCCACTGATATTTTATTTGTAAAGGAAAGTCCGGAAAGTTTCAACTCTAAGGAAATTGTTGAAAAACCATCCCTTCTTCCTCTTTATCATCTGTTTTTTATTCCCAGTTTTATGCCATACATCGTGTTATCTTCTGTAGACTCTATACTTCCACTCTATCTACATCTCCTGCGTGCATCAACCATCTAGCAGTAGAGATTTGAGTTCTTGCTATATATTTAAATAACACCTGTTTGCCTAACTTTGTGCAAAAAAGCTTTGCCATTGTTAGCTTTGATCTCAGTTGTTTCCTCATTTCCTTACGCTCTTTTGAGTAGTTTGCACAATGTAAGATAAGGTGTGTTGGTGTTTGAAGTGATTGACAGTCTCCGAAGCACTTCCCTTCTTCATCTTTCCCAATTGCCTTAGAATAAGACTTGAAGAATCCAATACCAGTCTTAAGTTGAAAATAGGCTGCTTGGATCCTTCTCTGGACATTAGATTTGGGTATACTAAGTGAGAAGCGCACATGATCTCTGCAAATGCGTGTATAATGTTTGCCTTGTCTCTTGCTATTAGCCTGCCAGTATTCTTTCCAATTAGATAAGATCTTTTCCTTGCATTTTCGTTTAATATAACTGAGTGACGTGAATGAAGTGTTTATAGGCTTGTGGTCGAATCGGAACCTGAACTATGAGGGAGAGCGGGTAGAGAGCTTAGAAAAGAAAAAGCAAGCAAAAGAACGAGGTAATTGAGAGGTTTGATTAATAGTCACTACTATCGAAACTATTGTATATGGAAATGCCCCCTTACCCGCTCTAATAATCCTATTTTGGAGACTCTTCGGCAGGTATAATTCCGAGAGGCAATAGTGCTAATCTTCATAGCTCCTTTGAGCACTTCACCAGGCACCTTTCTTGTGGGATAACGGTCCGGATAATGTCAATCTAAGATTGCGGCACACTGTCGAGGCCAAGAATTTGGAGTAGAGGGAAATGCGCACATGGCTAGTTCTTGGTGTCTCCTAGGGACGTGTCCCCTTTGTTTGTTTAGCCAGGTTGGTGACCTAGTTCCACCCCGATATACAAGGCGCAAAAGTTAAAAGTCCTTCAAAAAGCGAGAAGAGTAAGAATAGATGCTTCCGATTCTTGTGGTACGACGCAATATCCTTTATGTCGGCCTATCAGCAGGCTAGGAAGATATCCGATGTATCTGAACGAGCTGTTGAACAGGTAATACTCGATCATGCAGTGTAGAAAATTCCCGCGCGAGAAGACTTCTGCTTTATTCCTCGAATAAGTCCAAATCTACCGGACGATAATCAAACGCTGCCAGGAATAACTTTAGGCGTAGAAGTATCACCGACTGGATCGAGGGGGGTTGGCGAACGCTAACACGGAACCTTGAACAATCACATCGGAATTGGGGCCAAATCTGAAGAGAACTACTTCTATGCATTGAAGTAAAAGATCCGTTGACCCTATGGAAATGATTCAACTCGAGTGGATTGTAGACGGAGATGAATTTTTGGCCCAAAGGAGTTTCAAGGCCCGTAGAATTGCCGCCTACTTGGTGAGGTCTTTTTAGGGTTGACGCGCTACTGAATACTACTGTAACTTTAGCTTCGCTGTTGGCCTGATGTCATCCCCACCTTCTCTTGCTTTCACTTACTCCCGTACGGGAATGATTATCTCTTAGCATCTTTGCATCATAGTATCATCTTGTACGACTATCCGTGGTTTCGATCTTGCCTCAATTGTGGCTTTTATACTATCTATAAAGTATAATTACCAGGACAAAGTAGCATGCGTGGGTCCCATGTTACAGTAAATCGAAGTTAATCACAACGGCCAACCTTTTCAAAGGATAGAACATCTGCCTTCTGATGGGTCGAGATATAGGCTTCTCGGCTTGAACTAGAGAAAAGATTCTCGAATAAATTGAGTGCAAGCTTGCAATTCAGATCTAAAAATATAGGTTCCTACTACGTAACCCGCTCCTTCGAGTTTGTTCTCCAAAACCCCGTCACAACTGTCGAACGAGTCAAGAGACGGTCTTTAAATCATCGACGTGTGTATAAAATGCAGAATCTACTGTAGGATCACAGTTAAATCAGCTACTGAGACATCTTTTCCTACTCCTCCAGGTTTCCAGGTAGCTTTGGTAACCCTACGACGATGATTAGCCATGAAACATGATATGGTAAGAGAAGGTATGTGACTTACAGCTATCAAAATCCTCACCGACCATATCGGGAACTGTACACTTGTTCTGTTCAGCAATACTCTGCGTCTTGAGCATCGGAGCGGAAACGTAGGTATGAGCATCCATAGCCTTCTGGAGAGAATCATCCTTCCAGCCGAAAAGATAATCAGCGTGGGTAGAATAGCCAGTCTTATCACCACTAGACCAGACAAATGGTTGACTGCCATCCTCAGGCCAATCCGCCTTATTGTTGAAGGCCTTAGTATCCCAGACGGTCTCAAGCAGGAGTTGAGGGAGTCTGACCGGATGCGTAGAAGGGCAAGGGCCACCAGACTCAAAGGTACCGGACTCCGGATACGCAACATGATCTCGGTGGTTTGGAGAATCAAGGTTCACGCCATCCCAGCAAGTCGGGAACCGATGGTTGGCCATAATACCAGCGGGACAAGGCTTCGTGGGGAAGTTTAAGGTCTCTGGTTCACGGGTACTTTCGTCTTGCATACAGATGAAGGTCAATTGTCGAAAATCTCTAGCCTGTTCACGATCCCGGTAATTTACGTCGCCGACAAGCATACGAAATCCTGGCTTGAATGCAGTTACACTTGACTTTTGCGCGGTATCAAAGAGAGCATCAGTCATATAATAGACGACCTTAAAAGCAAGTCAGACAACCTCCATTGCAGCGAGTATGCTAATATTCTGCTCATACATACCATTCCACCCTGAGTACCTTCCATACCTGCTTGAGCTCTTTGCGGGACCCTCTTGTAAGTTCCATTCTTAGCACGGAAGTACAAAACGGCGGTCCAGTAATTAGAGAAATCTTCAGTAAATTGGCAACTGGTGCAACTAGAGAGCCCAACGAGATCATGTGTCTTAGGGTCCATTGACACATTGAAGGAGTCCTACGAGTTATTAGCTGCAAGCTTCGTTTAGGTCTAGAAAACATACGCCTCCAATTATCTGATGAAGATGAGGTGAGGGATTCGACCCAGGGTTGACCAAGGGGTCCAGTCGCTGGACGGTTAGACGGGCGCAACCGAATCGAAGTAATGCGCTGGTAGGCGCAAAAAGCCCCAACGTAGCGACGATTGCGTTCCACTTCATCTCGATTGCAAATTATTGATGTGAGGATGACGGTAATGGTAGCGGAAGATTGAAAGGGGGGAGATCAGGACTAGTTATGAGCTCAAGTTGTGTGGTTCATTTGCTGTGAGAGCAACTGCCGTTTATTCCAAGCACTGATAACGAAGTCAAGAGAAACTTTACTCTCAAGAGATGTCAATCATTTAATGTAGCAGCATACCTTGTCCGCCGCGTGGGTTACCTTTGATTATGCTCGATATAAACGATTCCTGTACGTCTGTAGCATTTGGTGTATTGGAGACCTTTTTTACTGGCTCCTACACTAGCTATTTGACAGGGAAATGTCATTCCTGGTAAATCGATTTATACTCTGAATTGTCGTTTAATTTAGGAAGCATGTTTTTGATTAAAACCACGTTCATGACCAATATCTGATCGGAGCGAAAGTCTATTCTATCATCAATGAAACAAATTAGTGTTTTCGACTTGAAATTGACTGAGTTACAGCTGACATACCTATATAATGTCAGTCTGAACCAGTTGGTTAGAGCTTTTAAACCTAAGTTTCTTCAACGCCTGAAACCGATCCGGGGAATCACGTCCGCCTGCTCCTGCACGATGAAGCTTTCGATCGCACTCGTTACTCTCTGGCTATCGATGGCTTTTGGCCAACAAGCGGCCGAATGCACCAAGGAACTCATAAGAACCGACGACTGTGCGGAGGTCATCAATGCTAACGCCTGTTACAACAAAATGCGGTGGAGAAACCGTACGCCGCTACAGTGCATCGATGGAGAGGATGATGCAGATAAAGCAAGAAAGGTACACGAATAACGCGTAACTCAGGGAGAAAGATCAGATCAACTAATTCGATTTGTAGGCATGCAAATGCTGCAGCTGTGTCGGCACTGTAATGTGCAACTGGGCTAGTACAAATCGCCTCTGTACCGCTTCGTAGATGGGTAGAGAAGTCGTACTGGTGGTGACTCTGGGTTCTGGATGCAAATCAGCTCAAGCATCTCGAAGGAATTTGGAAGGAACTCTCACCATGCCGCATTATATGAATGCTTGTCAACATACATGTACCTATCATAGATGCGAAGACCATGTAGAACTACAGGAGAGTGCGGGTGTTGAATTGAAAGTTAAGGTAGACCATGCTCTGAACCCCATAGGTAGCCAAGTAGTGGAATGTTTCGAGAGCAGTGATAGACATGTAAAGGACTGCCGAACCCCCAGACGTCAAATTAACGTTAATTGAAAAGTGATGAGACGACATGGTCCCCTGCGAACTTCTGCATCGTAGAGTGCTAGAACTAATTCTATGTAGACTTAACGAGATGCGGGGTCGAGGTTTCGGACATTTTGTAAGGTACCCATGAGGTATTCGCTTGATTTAGTAATGGAGCGAAGATATTTATATTATTACTCCAGGTTAATAATACCGGCTTAAAGTAAAAGAAATGAGTTTATCATAGATATAAGAACTTGGGAAAAGACTCTCTGTAATACTTACTAGTCCTATACTGTCGGATTGCTGCGGTAGCTGAAAAGATGCATGCTTAAAGAGTGATTCTATCTAGCTGTTATAACTGCAGGCGTGTACTAAAAAGGACGGAACAGTATGAAATCTGTGTCTTAGAAAATAACGAGAATAGTACCAACAGTAAGAACTAAAAGATCAACGTGCTTCACCAGTCAGTGGGCAAGAGCAGTCAGTAGGCCACCCCACCAAGATCAACCCGCGTCTTCGCACGATTCCCCCACTACAACAAAATATACTCGAATAAAATTATGCTTAAGAGCTACTTAAGATACTAGTAAAATGACGCCTTGTGTGGCCTTGGTTATGACAGTTAGAGCACGTTGGTGGTGCTCGCTGTCGCGTCTGACCAGCCCTATTTTCCAACAGCTATGAGCTGAACCCGCTGAGCGTGTAAAGCCCTTCCATGTGCGATATACCTTCGGCGGTGCTGCTGCTTCTGTTTTCGGCGTTGATTTTCCGTACGAAGCTCTAAATTCTCCTTTGCAAGTATGGTAGCGGAATGTATCGCCATCTGTTAGATAAACTGGATCTGCAGGTGCACTGAATACATCGCTTGATTCTCAAAAGAGTGGCTCTATCTAGCTGTTATATACTGCAGGTGTGTACCAAAACGGACGGAACCGTATGAAATTCATGTCTTAGAAAACAGCAAAAATGGATACCAACAGTATGCACTAAAAGATAGTACTGTATCAGATTAGGAACCCTGGTTACGCTGATACCACATAAGCGAGTAGTTCGTTAGCCGCCGGTAGTACCAATACTCCAACAGCTCCACCATCTAACACACCCTTCCAGCTCCTGAAGAGCGTTCTTTGAGGCTATTCAGTAGCTGCAAAGTCCGTTCTATACACCTAAATAAGGTGTTGTATGTCGACGAGATTCAGTAAGTACACAAAGTTCTCGTGCTTTTGCCGGGGCAATTGTTTTGTCAGTCCGTCTGCCGGCATCTCGACCGTTGGCTTCCATTCTACGTTTATCCGGTCATGCTGAACCTCCTGCCTCAACCAGAGGTGGTGGATATCCAAGTGTCTGAGTTTTGTTGTTAACTGAGCCTCAGGTGCTTTGAGAAGCCGTATCGTCTGTTGATTGTCGCACCAAATTGAGCTTCGGTGCTCTGGATCAAAGTTGATCGCTTCAAAGCGATTCCACGCTACTATCTCCCTGGCAGCAAAGCTGAGAGCTAAAAGCTCAGCTTCTGTGCTTCAAGTGGTGACTGTCTTCTGCTTTGAGGCCTGCCAGTCCATTGGTCCACCAAATAATGAGAAGAGGAACCCCTGAGAGCTTCGCCGGTCGGGGTTACCTGCAAATGAGGCGTCAGAAGAGCTTGCAAACACCCTTCCAGTCGACATTCGATCGTACTGAATTGCCAGATGCTTGTGATGCTTCAGATAAGCCGGCACTTTATTTGCAGCTTCAAGATTCTTGCTTGACGGATTCTTAAGGAATTCCGACAGCTCACTGTGGGCTTTGACAATTTCTGGTCTGGTTATGCTGCTCAACCAGCCCATAGAGCCGCCTCGAGTGTTGTATGCCGAGATTCGGTTTGGTGGTGCCTCGTCTGACACGTTCTGAACGAGCTCTTCGGTGGGAAGGGGTGTATGCTTCGCACGACAGTTCTGAAGCTCAAATCTATTGACAATCTTGTCGATATAGGCGTCTTGACTCAACCATATTTTCAAATTTGGCCTGTCGCCGTATGGTACGTATTCCCAAAAAATACTGGAGATCTCCAAGATCTCGCATTGGAAACTTTCCCATCACTTTGTCTTTAAACTCATGGAGCTTCGTTACAAACTGTCACGGGTTAGACCCGATAGGTATAAGTGCCTTGGATGATCCAGCGGCTTAGTCATACTGTACTTTAGCAGAACAGCATATGCTGTCTCAACACTTTCTTTCCTTATGTTTAAGCTTCATGTATATGTAGCAATATACCTTTCAGCTTCCATCTGAGGTTGAGCCTTGACATTAGCTTAAACTTCATAAATCATTGGAACGGGCACTCTGTGCATCATCGGAACGGGCACTCGTGTGCATCACTGGAACGGGCACTATTTGTGCATTCAATCGGAACGGTTTATCGAAGCAACGTATTAGAATATGCATTCTCCACAGAACTTATCGGAAGAAATGGATACAATGGCAACACATCTACAGAATCGACAAAGACAGCAAGAAGAAGCTCCTCCACAATGGGCACTGCAAATTTTGCAGCGCTTAGACAAGCAAAGACAATAGTAATGCTCAGACCAAAGCACCATCGACGCCTCTAAATGACTCCACACAGGAACCTCTGATCCGGAGTCACCCTCAACAGTCTAACAAATCTGGAAAAGCTTTACCACCTCTTCAAGAATACTATGGCGAACCAGAGAAGCTTGACGCTTGGCTTCAACAGGCTCAAGTTAGGATCCAGATTGACTATAGCAACTGTTCTGAGCTTGTTAAGTTTTGGGCATTGTCTGCCTGCCTACGTGGTGAGGCCTTAGAGAGAATGGATGCTTGGACTCGTGAATATGGGACTGAAGATCAAGCTACAGTTAGAATATTCTTTGACCAAATGAGATTCGTTTTCCAAGACCCACAATCCAAGGAACGCGCTCAGCGGAAGCTGGAATCTCTACGACAAGGAAATCGTTCATTCTTAGACACGTATATGGAATGGCAAGGTCTTATCATCGAAGCAGGAGGTGCAAGTTAGCCAGATAGCGCAAAGAAGATATCTCTAGATAGAGTCCTTGGAGATGAACTTGCTCGCGCGATGGTAACGGTCCCTTCAAGCAATACAGACTTTAATGGTTACTATAACACCCTAAAAGAGGTTGATGATCGCCTCCGTGCTTACAAATTCAGAAACCCAAAGTCCGGACAAGTTTCAAGGTCTAAAGTTCGCCAAAAATCTCCTCAAAGTAATTGGAGAGCGTCTCCCCAAGAGGACATTCAAATGGATTGGACACCAACACGTCCAGCTCAAGTTGCAGCTGGAAAGCGAGCTAAGTGGGTATCATCTAAAGAACTTCAGAGACGGAAAGAACAGAACCTTTATATCCGATGCGGAGCACCAGGATATAGGATTGCCCAATGTCACTACCAGCCAGCCAAGAGGCCAAACAGATCTATGAAAGTCACTCAAGTACAGGCCTATCCACAGTTAGAAGAGGAAGAAAGTGTATCAAAGTCGGAAAACTAAATGCTCCTGTTGAAAAGCGCCAACAGGAGCAAAGCGGGAAGGATGCAGTAGAAGTAAAAAAGCAATAGGAGAATAACTAGTTAGAAATGGAACGTAAATCACTTTTAGTTTCTATACTACTTAATTAAGAGTCTTATGGAAGAGCTCATATTGATACTTGTCAGATATAAGCCTTACTGCCAAACTCGGCATTAAGGTCGGCCTTTGCCGTAGTGGTATAATCTCACAGGACTAGATAGTTGGAACACAATTACTAGAGGCCGCTCATAGATAATGCAATACAATAGATTTGAAAAAAAAAAAAAAATCCACCAAATATAACGTGGTCTATAAGCGAGCGGCGCACACAAGCGAGCGGCGCACTTTTCCACGCATCATAACTTTTTCTTCTATAATAACGCATTTCTCCACAACCAACAATGCCTACGCAGTCAAACGAAAGTCAAATTGTCCTTGCGATCCAAGCTCTCGAACGCAACAAAAAAATCAGCCGTCGGAAAGCCGCAGCGATCTACAACGTCTCCGAAACTACCCTCCGCGCAAGAATAAACGGCCGAACTCCCAAGCGCGACTGTCGCCCTAATTCTCAAAAGTTGACAGAAACCGAAGAAGAGGTGGTCGTCCAATATATTCTGGACCTAGATGCGCGAGGGTTTCCGTCCCGGCTGGCTGATGTGGAAGAGATGGCCAATCTGCTCCTCGCGGAGCGCGTCGCGGGACGCGTCGGGCTTCGTCAAGCGACGACCAGAGCTGAAAACGCGTTTTTCTCGTGCCTACGACTTCCAGAGAGCCCTTTGCGAAGATCCGGACGCGATAAACGCGTGATTCCGTCTGGTAGCTAACATGCGCGCGAAATACGCGATCCAAGATGCCGATCTTTACAACTTCGACGAAACAGGCTTCATGATGGGCGTTATCTGCGGCGGCATGGTTGTCACGCGTGCCGACAGGCGTGGTAGAGGCAAACAACCTCAACCTGGCAATCGAGTGTGTGAGCAGCGACGGTTTTGTGCTGCCTCCTTTCTTAGTTGTGCAAGGCGTCAACCACCTCGCATCCTGGTACACCGAATGCGGTCTCCCGCCTTCCTAAGTCATCAAGACCTCGCCAAACGGCTGGACGGATAAAGAGACTGCTATGGACTGGATTCAGCATTTCCGCCAGCATACAGATGCCCGGCGGAAAGGTGTCTATCGGATGATTGTTCTTGACGGTCATGCAAGCCATCTGTCGGCTCAGTTCGAGGAATTCTGCAAAGAAAAGAACATTATCACCGTTTGCCTGCCTGCCTGCACATTCTTCGCACCTCACCCAACCTTTAGATGTTGGATGTTTCAGCGTGCTGAAGCGGATGTACGGCCGGGAACTCGAAGCCTTCATCAAAGCCCATATTAACCACATCACCAAAACCGAGTTCTTCATCGCGTTTAAAGACGCCCACGTCAACACTATGACGATTGAAAATATCCAAGCGGGCTTCTTCGGCGCTGGCCTAGTCCCTCACGACCCTCAAGCTGTCATTTCAAAGCTTGATATGAAGCTACGGACGCCAACACCGGCCGGAACCCTTCCCCCCGCTGCCGACCCATGGGTCTCTCAGACACCAAACAACCCCAAAGAAGCTGTTTCGCAGTCTGAGCATGTCAAGGATCGGATAGCCCGACACCAAGGAAGTTCTCCAAGTACTATTTTCTCGGCTGTTAAGTAGTTAGCAAAGGGTACGGAGCTTATTGCTCATGAAATGACACTTCTACGCGACGAGGTCCGAACGCTTCGACAGGCTAATGAGGTACTTGCGAAGCGACGACGGGCCAAAAAAAACACGTGTGCGAGCAGGAGGAGCACTTAGTGTACAAGATGCACAAGAATTGATTGCCCAGAAAGAGGTTGTTGGGCGACAATCGGGTAGGAAGTTGGAGGAAGGGGGTTCAGTGGAGGAAGGATTATCGCATTCACGGCGTTGTAGGAGGTGCGGAAAGATTGGACATAATATACGAACTTGTCAGGAGGACGAAGAAATGTCTAAAGAAGAGAGTTCAATTGAATGCAGTTAATCTTCTCGGGTTGTAGCTATGTAATTGAGTTTGAAGGTTATGGTAGAGTCGAAAAGTGCGCCGCTCGCTTATATACGCCGCTCGCTTGTGGACCACGTTATAGCTAATGCATTGATCTTCCGGGTAAAGTTCGGAGTAGCCTACCACCCATTATCGGCGTGGGAGAAGCTAACTATATCCTGCATGAAACGCCAAACTACGAGACCTTCGAAGCCAACATCCTCAACATTTCTAGCTGCTGTTGGCATATTTAACCTAGCACGTCCCCGATGAAACCGTCGACGCAGGCTCAGAGATCGGTCACCTTTATCCTCCAGCCCCAGATTCAGACTATAGCACCGAGACCACGTAGGGGAAGAAGCACTTTGAACATGGAGAAGAAGGTTTATGAAACATTTAATAGTGATGAGGTTACCGATGAGATGCTCGAGGAAGCCTCAAAGCTCTTCTCCGAGAACTATGGAGTTTGGGGTGAGCACGCGGCACAGTTGATGGGAAAGTTTGCGAAAGCAGGTAGACCTGACCTAAACCCAGAGTTAGGCCAGTAAACTGAATGTTGGTTAGGTAGTCGCGTTCGGCTAAGTAAAGAAAGGCTTCGAAACGAATACCTCCCTAGCGGTATCTCCTCGTATGTTAGAGTCTCTGTTAACGGCCATCTTGCTGGTAACGCTTTTTCCTGCCGTTGGTCTGTTGATGGCAGGACTATTTGCTGGATCACTCAATTAGTCGTTCACCGCGCCTACCGGGAACGTGGGCTCGCAGTTGGACTTCTTAACGAGACTAGACTGGATGGGAATGATATTTACGGCCTTATGAGCTCTCATCCAGCTGCTTGTCTAGCTGCCTTGAAAGCATTCGGACGTGAGTATACATCACTTCCAGCGTCGTCTTCTAATTCGATGCTCATCTCTACCAGACTCGTTCAATACCGTCTCACTTGAATTCATGAAAAAATATGCGGAATCAATAATGAAAGTGTCGCCGGTGACCTACGTTCGGGATGCTAAGCTACGGGGTAGCCTTTTCGATTCTAAAGATACTAACGGCCTTGTCTCTAGTGTGGACACTGGATTCTTCGTTGACCATGAAGAGCCGCTTGAGGCCCTAGCATTGGTGCGGGAGTCCATGGAGTGGCCTTTGGGCGAACTGTTGGATGGTCATGAATTTATCCTTATTCTTCAAGCGAGGCGTCGTTCTCGGTCCAGATCTAGTTCAGCGCCGAGTGGCACGTCTTTGACCGAGACATAGCCTGAGCGGAGGGTACCTTTGAAAGACGTGAGCGTGGTTTTTTTTTTTTTTTTAATTCCATTGTATTGCATTTGTGAGCGGCCTCTAGTAATTGTGTTCCAACTATCTAGTCCAGATGCTATCTACAATCAAGATAAAGAAGAAGAGAAGAGTCTGAAGGCAGGTTTGAGGAAAATATTACTGGCTGATCTTCGGATGCAGGGCGCGCTCATACCACTAGGCTCTAGCCTGTTACATTACCCCCCTCCTCTCTCTCTAAGATTTGTCTATATTCCTGGCCTTTTGACGTTTTTGAATTTTGACCCATAGCTTCCAGGCATCTGTCTTGCGGACATTTTCAACTGGTTCCCAAGTTGGCTCTACGTAGTCAACCCATTTCACCTTAGCTTCCTTGATATTTTTCCTTCCAGCTCTTGTAAGTCTTTCATCTATAATTCGTTCTACCAGCCATACCTGTTCCCCATCTATCAATATGGGCCCGGCTGAGAATCACTAACTTGTTGTGATGGTAGGGGATCACTTGGTACTGGATGTAGTAGGTCTACATGGAATACTGGGTGGATCTTTCCAGGGACGTTGAGTTGGTATGAGTGAGAATTCACCTGCTTAACAACTTGATACTTCGAGTGCAACCAATCCAGCTTCTTTGACGGTCTTGGGGTTTTGACATTCTTCAAGTTCAAAAACACCCAATCGCCTTCTTTATATCTCGGGGAAGCTATTCTAGTTTTATTAGCATAGTGTTGTTGCTTTTCTTGTGCCATCGCTATGGCAGCTTGAGCCCATTCTGTTGCATCTTGAAGTCTTTTAATAAAGTCTTCTGCTAGCACCTCACCATCTTTCCTTGTTCGATCCCGGATAGTGCGTTCTTCTACAAGTTGGATTGGCTCATTATGATATCCATGCATGAAGAAGAAGGGGCTCAGTCCAGTCGATGAAGACTCTCGATTATTGATTCCTCCCATGACAATCGGTAGTAGTTCCGACCAATTCTCCTGCATGTAAGTTGCCCAAATGCGAATCATCTTCTCAATCTCTTGGTTCATTCGTTCTGTTGCGCCATCCGTCTGAGGATGATATGCAGTGTTACAACGGGAGTCTATACTTATCGAGACAGAACAGGATAAGTCTAGAAACGCGCCTGGCTTCTCACTTAACGTGGTCAACCACTGGGGTAGGTTTGGCAAAGTGATAGGATACGTATAACGAAGGCACTTCAAGTTGACGATACAACTTGCTGACTCCTTGACTTCGGGTAATGCTCACAATGAGACAAGACGTACTGTATGGAAACAGCGTAACAAGTGAAGTCAAGTTCAAAACCGTAACATCCAAATCTATGGGTAAGATTAATGGTAAGAATAACTACGAAGAATCTAAATACATGAGGGGAAGACCGTCCTTAAATATTCCTATCCTTCATAGTTCAATTTGGTGGTGTTCGCCCTGCTCACTCTGCTCGCCCCTCGAGCACGTCGAGCATATCGATCACATCACGTGATCTCCTACCCGTGATGGTTGTTCCGTTCCGACACTTCTACGCTACCGCTCTATGGGTAATGCCGCTTCTTCGTCCTATGGCCGTAACATGCAGTTGATAAGCGCTGCTTAATCTTCAAAAGCGTGCAGAAATGTCTCCATAGGTCACTAACGAACTATGGGCCTCTATCGCTTGTGATTGCGTTGGGGATACCATGAACAGGGTAGTGGCGTTCAAAGAGTCTTTGTGCAACCTTTTCAGAGGAGATATCGTGCATACTTTCTAACTCAACTCCTTTCGTTAGTCGATCAGTGACTACCATGCAGTTTATAGCATTGTCCCGTCCAGACGATGGTAAGTCGGTGATAAAATCAATTGAGATCTCTCCCCAAATGCGTTCTAGTATCGGTAGTGGCTTGAGGAGCCCTTTCTTCGACTCTCTCCAAATGGTGTTTCTTCCATATACTTCACAATTCCGGACGAACTGTCGAACATTGCTTGCAGCACCTGGCCAGAAGAATTGCCTTGATAGAATGGTGTAAGTAAGGTCTCTTCCAGGGTGTCCAGTAATGTGAGAGTCGTGAATGTTTTGGATTATACGAGTGTTACAACGGGAGTCTATACTTATCGAGACGGAACAAGATAAGCCTAGAAACGCGCCTGGCTTCTCACTTAACGTGGTCAACCACTAAGGTAGTGTGAGATAAACTGGATCTGCAGGTGCATGGAATATGTCGCTTCATTTGCAACTACTGAGAGAGATATGGACTATATACTGAACAGTTGACAATGATACTGGGTCAGAAAGAGAACAGATAAAACACCACAGATCCGTGCTCTCGTCAGAGATCTGTTTTAATACGGTTTGACGCTCTGTCTCAAGCTACCGTTCCATACCATTGTTTTCACCACTGTTTTGAACTAGTAAGCATCCATTTACCCGGTAGCGAGCCTCACCATCTAACAATAAGCGAGCTGCGCAGTTCTCACCAAAACTAGTTCTCCTACTGTTAGATGGTGGAGCTATCGGGGTGTTGATTCTTGTGGTAACCAGGGGTAGTGAGCTAGTCGCTTATACCACCACAATTACGGTATCGTCGTAACCTAGGGTTTCTAAACTAACATAACACTATCTTTTAGTTCTTGTGTTGGTGCTATTTTCGTTATTTTCTGAGACATAGATTTCATACTGTTCCGTCCGTTTTAGTACACACCTGCAGTATATAACAGCTAGATAGAACCTCTCTTTTGAGAATCAAGCGACATATTCCATGCACCTGCAGATCCAGTTTATCTAACATATTTTCCTCAAACCTGCCTTCAGACTCTTCTCTTCTTCTTTATCTTGATTGTAGATAGCATCTGGACTAGATAGTTGGAACACAATTACTAGAGGCCGCTCACATACAATCAAGATCATTCAAGTTACTAAGGATGGAACAGAATAACGAGCCTAATACTTTAAGCATCCTACTCGCAGAGATACAAAACCTTAGGAGCGAGTGTACTGAGCTACGTCGTCAATTTAACGAACGACTCCCTTCCCTAGAGCATCAGCAAACGACTTCCTAATTAGATCCCACAACAACCCCTGAATCTGATACCCCTCCCCCCTTCGCCGCGATCACACCTGTCGTCACGAAGCCGCGCCATAGCCTCCCCCATCCTCCGAAGTTTAGCGGTGACAAGTCACAATGGAGGGGCTGGAAGTTAGAGATGGAAGGCAAGATAGAAGAAGACGCTATAGCCATTAGGTCCCTCCAAGCCCAATTGCGTTATATCTATATGCACCTTGAGAAAACCGCTAAGACAAACACGACAACATTTTATGAGTTGGAAGTTAAAAAGGATTTACCGAACCCTTATCGGTTACTTGAACGACTTGAAATCCTCTATAGAGAGCGGAACCGTAAACAAAAAGCCATCCAAAACCTTCATTCTATTCGCCAACGGGATAACGAGACATTTATGGCTTTCTATCCCCGCTTCGAGAAAGAGATAGCTAATGCCGATGCTGAAGATTGGGATGATGACTCAAAGATATCCTATTTGCGTAATGCGCTGAGTGAGAGGATGAAGGATAAGCTTATAGGTATTTTAGGAAAGAAAAAGGATACCTATATGGAATTTGCTCAGAGATGTGAAGAAATTAGCAATAATATGGAACTATTTGGGCAGTGGACCAAGGTTAGGAGTAGTAAAAGTGCGCAGACCATAGATACTAAGACACTACATCGAGACATGATGGAATGGGAACCCACCCCATCAGTATCTACTCTAACCCAAGTCAATAGCACACGCACCCGTAATAATAAGGATGGATACCCATCTAAAAGACCTGAAGACCAAGCGCTTATAGGAAAACGGGCAAAGTGGGTTGATCAGAGAGAGATAAATGCTCGTATCCGGGAAAACCGTTGCTTCCGTTATGGTAGAGATGATTGTAGGGTTAGCACCTGCCCACTAGTAGCACTAATTCGATCAAAACAATCTACTCATGTTAGCATAGCGGTATCTCCTCGGCCCACTATCACCCAAGCCATGGTGGAGGAAGATGATGATAACACTAAGGAAGACGCAAGCCAATAGGGACGCGCGGTAGCTCGAAGAGAATGGAAAGAAGTTGGAGAAGTAAAGATGGATGGAGACCCCTTTTTAGTGGATATTAGACTTAATGGAACCAAGTTTATTACAGGACTTATTAACTCTAGCTATCTTTGCTACGCTATAATTAGTGAATAACTTTTCAAATCTTTAAAGCTACCTTATCTCCGGATTGCACTAAGAAAGCTAGAAGAAGCTACTAGAAAGAACGTAAGGCCCTCTATAGTCTTAGATACTATAACCTATACTTTAATCGATATAGATGGCCACTAGCAAAAACGTATCTTTTTCTATATTATACTAGGCCTTAATCACGAAGTGATCCTTAGAAATCCTTAGTTAGAAGATACTAATTTAATTATATCTATAAGGAAAAGATGCTTAGATATTAGAATATCTAATACCTATATCTAGAACCGCGCTAAGAAGTTATACTAACCACCCTAACTTAAAGTAAAATAAGTTATAGCTATAGTATTTATAGTAGACGTAAGAAGGAATAGAAGAGAAGCTAAGTAAAGAGAAATTAATATCTATATTAAAGTGTATACTATCTCTATAGTAGATATTAATAAAGCCTTAAAACCACGTTAGAGGTTAGACTTTAAGATAAAATTACTACCTATTGTGACGACGTGTCACGATGCTAATCCCGTATTTCCTATGCTGAGTGTTTGGTTTATTTGCAAGAGATCTTTGCCGGGTCGGACGCGGAAAAGATCTCTGAGCGCTGATTGGTTAAACGGAAGATAGTCGGGCCGAGGCTTGGCAAGGCGGGACTGTTATATGCGGACATTCGGCCCACGATATTATTGTTCCTTAACTTAATCTCCACACTTAGTAGTTAGTAATAGAGATAGTCAAAATACGATTACTACAGCTATACTACATTGTCACACTAGATTAAGTTCACCTTCAA
>MU006093.1:3784-92679 GCA_010093705.1 Patellaria atrata CBS 101060
GACGTACTGTATGGAAACAGTGTAACAAGTGAAGTCAAGTTCAAAACCGTAACATCCAAATCTATAGGTAAGATTGATGGTAAGAATAACTACGAGGAATCTAAATATATAAGGGAAAGACCGTCCTTAAATATTCCTATCCTCTATAGTCAATTTGGGGTGCTCACACCCTTTTGGACGTGGTGGCCGTTCTAGACGTGGATCTCCTTCTACGTCCTTTACGTCCACTGCGTCCATAACCTGGACGTCCTGGACGTGGTGGACGTGGATCCCCCTTTGCGTCCTTTGCGTCCATTGCGTCCACAGTTTCTAGTCACGTGACCCCTTGTTACTGGTTTCATCCGTGGTTCTCCCGAGTGGTGTTCCTACTTTCCCCTCACTCGTTGTCTGCATGTTTCTACAACTTGTGGCCGTAACACCACTAAGCCCTAGAGTACTTTATAACAAAACGATTACTTAACGCACGGTAAGCTTATTAGAGCGAGGCCTTAGCCGACTTTCACTTCCGGATTAAGTATCGGCCCGGAGTAGAGAATATAGTCGCCGACGCTTTATTTTAGAAGTAGGAGGATCTTAAGATAGCTAAGGAGAAAGATATCGCCGTATAAACCTAGGTACTACTTCACCCGTAGATAATAGTGGCTATAAGCCACCTCTTTATAAGATCTAGCTAAGCTTATACTCGTGCTCTTACTACACCTAAGGGTGCCCCGGTTAAGCTCTTAACACCTCTTACCACGATAATAAAACCGATAAGATATATATCTAGAAAGGAGGAGGACACGGTTAAGCTAACTACACTAAACTAGAGCCGGGTAGGCATTATATCTAATTCGCCCCAGTCTAGCCCGGGAAATCACGGAACCGGAAGAGAGGAAAGAAGAGGACCTAGAACTATTATAGACTAGCTAGAACCTAGTATAGAGAAGGGCGATTCCGAATTATATAGATAGCTAGCCCCGGGGTCTTAAGAAGCGCTAGTAGAGCGGCTATCACCAATTAAACTTATCGATAAGATTATCTAAAAGAATAGAACGTACGAGTCGCTAGCCCCCTTTTAGAAGTAAGCTAAGACGAGAGAAAAGTACTAGAATATCCGCGAAGGCCTACTACTATAGTTTAACCGGCTAATAGTACCGGACGTTAATAATCTCCGTATATATCTACTCCGAGATATCTATAATACCCTAATAACCGGGTATCTAGGAGTACGGAAAATAAAAGATCTAGTTAAAGATCGATACTACTAGCCGGGCCTAATAGCTAACGTAGAGAGATACGTACGAAACTATTATATATACCGTCGGACGTACATGCCGAGAGATAAAGCTCTAGGCTTACTAAAATCTTTACTAATCGGGGATAGATACTAGTAGTATATAGCGTTTAACTTTAAGTCGTTTCTAAAGGATAAACACGGATTTAAGATAATCTTCGTTATCGTTAATAGACTTAGGAAACGAACTATCTCTATATCTTATAAATAAGACGTATCCGCTAAATTAGTAGCTAAGCTATATTACGAATACGTATAGAGAATATATAGTATACTCGAAACGGTAATATCTAACCGAGGACCCCAATTTATCTCAGCATTTATAGACGAGCTATATAAACTAACGAGGGTTAAGTAGAAGCTATCTACGGTATATTACTTCTAGATAAATAGTGGTATAGAGATTATAAACTAATATATTAATCTAAGACTACGCCCCTTTATAAACCACTACTAAGACGACTAGTCGGAATTAATACTAGCCGTGGACTTCGCCTAGGTAACGCTAACCCACGAATTAACGGGTATCTCACTATACGAATTAGAACTCGGATATAAACCACGGATACACTTTAATTAGCACGAGCGTACTAACCTAGATAGCTATAAGACTATTAGGAATCGTATAAGTTAAGAAGAGGTATAGTAGTTTATAAAACGAATCCACGATACTATTAAGTGGGCTAGAGGGAACTTAGCTTAGGTATAAGTAACGTAAGCTAAAGTAGCTAATAAGCACCGTTAAGAGCCGGACTTTAGGCCGGGCGACTACGTCTTTATCACTCGGAAGGGCTAGACTTCGGATAGACTAAGCGTTAAACTAGACTACTAAAACGCCGGACCGTATAAGATTACTAATATAAAGGGGTACTCCTATATAGTAGACCTACCACCTAATATAAAGATATCGAACGTGTTCCACGCGGATAGGCTAAGAAAGGCTATTATAGATCCACTTTTAGGTTAATAGCTAGAACCACTCCCACTAGTCGAGATTAACGGGGAACCGGAGTATAAAGTCGATAAGGTGTTAGCTAGCCGTATCGTATAGGGTTAACTATAATATAAAGTAAGCTAGGTAGATTATAACCCCGATAATATATAGTATCTAGCCTTAAATTTTATCGGAGCCCCGTATAAGATAGAGGAGTTTCACGACGAGAGACTATTAGACGCTAGACCTCCGATCCGATTAAACGTATAGCTTAAAGCTTATCGGGCTAATAACCACGAACTAGAACTATATCTAGACGATAATAAAGCCGAGAAGAAAGGTCTAGCTTAGATTTAAAGGCGTCGAAAGTGAGTATAGATAAGGCGAACGTTACCGTAGAAATCTATAACTAGTTAACGATTTCTACTTTTAAGGGGGAGGGTAGTATAACGATATTATAGATTATTATTTTCTACTTTCCCTTATTAGTAGTAGTCGCGCCGAGGTTCTACCGTTACGTGCTTAATACTAGTAGATCGCGCGACTATAACTTCTTCTTTCCTTAACTTAATCTCTTTATATTATAGTTAGATTATACTAGTTATAATCTAATTCGATTCTCTATAACCGCTACGCCGTTATAATAATAAATCGCGTTATAAAATACTACTAATATTACTATAGAAATTAGGGCTAATTTCTACTATTAAAAAGAGGGTAATATAACGATATATTATAATACTAATCCCGTATTTTCTATATTAAGTGTTTAGTTTATTTATAAGAGATCTTTACCGGATCGGATACGGAAAAGATCTTTAAACGCTAATTAGTTAAATAGAAGATAGTTAGGCCGAGGCTTAATAAGATAGATATAATATCTATAATATTAAGAGCTAATCTATTAATATTAGCTATATATAATTACTACTAAGTAAAGAGATTAAGTTAAAAAAAAGAGAGAATTATAGATAATAATTATAAGCTTAAATAGTCTTATCGACTAATAGAATTTCCTAATAATATAATTAAGCTAAATATAAGTAAATCCGTTAAATATAGGAAAGTAGAAAGATTAATAGATAATAATTATTATAACGAAATGTTATAACGGGAGTCTATACTTATCGAGACAGAACTGGATAAGCCTAGAAACGCGCCTGGCTTCTCACTTAACGTGGTTAACCACAAAGGTAGGTTTGGCAAAGTGATAGGATACGTATAACAAAGGCACTTCAAGTTGACGATACAACTTGCTGACTCCTTGACTTCGGGTAATGCTCACGATGAGACAAGACGTACTGTATGGAAATAGTGTGACAAGTGAAGTCAAGTTTAAAACCGTAACATCCAAATCTATAGGTAAGATTGATGGTAAGAATAACTACGAAGAATCTAAATATATGAGGGAAAGACCGTCCTTAAATATTCCTATCCTTTATAGTCAATTTGGGGTGCTCACACCCTTTTGGACGTGGTGGCCGTTCTAGACGTGAATCTCCTTCTACGTCCTTTACGTCCACTACGTCCATAACCTGGACGTCCTAGACGTGGTGGACGTGGATCCCCCTTTACGTCCTTTGCGTCCATTGCGTCCATAGTTTCTAGTCACGTGACCCCTTGTTACTGGTTTCATCCGTGGTTCTCCCGAGTGGTGTTCCTACTTTCCCCTCACTCGTTGTCTACATGTTCCTACAACTTATGGCCGTAACACGAAACTATTATATATAGATATTTAGCCTATAATATTATTATTCCTTAATTTAATCTCTATACTTAGTAGTTAGTAATAGAGATAATTAAAATATAATTACTATAGCTATACTATATTATTATAATAAAAAACCGATTAAAACTAAACTAATTAAATACGATAATAAATAATATTAATATACTTTAACTATTATATTTAAGGCTATATAAAATATTAATATACTAGTATTTTAAGTAACTTTTAAATATAATTTTATTTAAATATATTTTATTATAATAGAGTAATTATATAAAAACGCTAGTTAGTCTTAATAGGATATTCTATTAAGTGGTATATCCTATTAACTAGTAAAGCACGTTATTATTTAGAGATTATAGTTAGGAAGATATATTTAACTAAACTTTTTCATTTATATATTCTCTAAATGCCTATAAAAGGATCAAATATTCGTATAAAGATAAGTATTTAAACGGTACTTCACGAAGTGGTAGCCTAGAGTTGATTAGTCAGCGTGGTGGCATCAACTAAGGGGGCATTTCGCCACCACCAGCAGGGAGATGGCCGGTCCGTACCAGCCATGACCATTGTGACAGCTTGCCACAGTAGCGAGTATTTATAAGGGGTGTGTTGTTGACTTAGTCGTTTCTTCAAAGTTAAGGTCAAGGTCGAGGTTGAATGTAGATTTATACCAAGCCAAACTTCGGGAGGTGATCCTCCCTCCCCATAGCTAGGGGTCATCGGCGGATTACTTTGCCGATAAACACGATATGCCATAGAAATTCCGACTTGGCACTAACACTTGGTGAAGAGCTCCGCCCGGTCCTCCTACATTTATATTCTACCTTCTCTTAATACTCAAAGCCTCTCATTCACACTCGAATCTTTATGAGCAAGTGGACTAGCGATGTTTATAGGCCTTTTCAGCTCCTTAAATGTCTATTGTTCGCATCAATTGTCTAAGCGCGTCGTACCGCACACTTCATCGCCATGACAGATTTATCGCGCTCAGCGATAATCAAAGCAAAGCCCATTAAGCAAGGACTGGAAGCGTTTCGCGACTCAGCCCAGTCGCTCTTGCCAGAGCTTCATACTTCCAGTCCCACCACGGTGCTGGATCGAATAGGTAGCGAAGGTAAGGGTGCCAGAATTGTCCAGATCGTCGACTAATAGAAGTAGCCCTTCAAGATCACGCACTTGATCTTTTATCTGCGCTGCAAATTCTTCCTGCCTCCCGTCAGCTACCATCCAGCAGTGGCGGAAAGAACCTATTCGGAGATCTTTCCCGACTCAACCAAGCCATAAATAGCGGAGATTTCGATATACGAAGCGTCATACCCCTCCTCCGTGCAGTTCTGAAAAATGAGTCTGATACTGTTATCTGGGAGAAGGTGTATGATCTAGTTGCAGAGCCGACACTGACGACTGTTGCCAAACCATCGACGCCTCCCCCATCAGGCCCTCCCCGAACCGCGTCCTTTCAGCAGACGCCTTGGTCGTTCAACACGGGAAGTTTCGCAGACACTTCCGAATTGAGAAAGAATGTGGATCCCATACTCAAGAGTGAAGTGGAGGATAACCTTAGGATTGACCATCCGGGCGTTTTCAATACGTTCTTTGGGCAAATCCCGCAGCTTCGCGAGATAACATCGGCCGTGTTGCAGAGCTTTAAGGACGCGGAATCGCCGTTATTTAAAGAAGAAGTTGGTTGGATGGAGTGGCCGGAGGAATGCGAGGAGACAGCGGTGCTACAGTTCCTTCGCGGCCACATCGACCGATTGCTGCAATTTGCGAATGAACAGGGCTTCCGTCCTTCGAAGCGTCGTCGCTGCATCAGTACCCCGAATAAGTCCATTCCCGGATCGGTCAGCAAGCGAAAGCTCGATGTGGGCCTTGCGTACAACTCAAATGACGAGCTGAAGGAGAGTAACGACCAGAGCTATGACTGGTCCCACATCCTCATTCCGGGCGAACTAAAGAGCAACCCGCGAGAGGACAACCACAGCAGTACGTGGCTCGATCTTGTCAGATATGCTCGGGAAATATTCAGCGCACAAGACACCCGGCGGTTTGTTCTGGGATTTACCCTCTGTGGCTCGGTCATGCGGTTATGGGAATTTGACCGGCTTGGGGTAGTTGGATCTACACCATTTGACATCAACAAAGATGGCAAGATGTTCGTCTCAGTGATATTGGGATACTTATGGATGTCAGAAGAATGCTTGGGCTTCGATTCTACTATTGTAGGGGATGGCAGGAGATACACAAGCATTCAGCGGGATGGCCAGACTGAGCAACTTGTCCTGGAACATCGCATTAAACGGCAACGTTCAGTCGCTGGCAGGGCAACCACGTGCTGGAAAGGCTTTGCAGAAGATATGCCTGATCAGCGGCTTGTGATCAAGGACTCGTGGGAGTATGAGGAGCGGCCTGAAGAAGGCCTATTGCTCAAGGAGGCGACAGAAGCTGCTGTAAGAAATGTGGCGCGGTATTACCACCACGAGACTGTACGCATCGATGGCAGTGTGGATGATGTTCTTAACAGTGTACGAAAGGGACTGAGTGACAAAGTTGGTCGGAATCCATTGCATCAACGAGCAGTATATGCAGAATCCATCATAAGCCCAATACTCTCGGATACTTCAGGTGCAGGAAGAGGGAGGAGCAGTAGCCGAAGTCGCACCATGTCACGAAAGAGGTCCCCGAGCAGTATTCAAGCATCGATTCCGCCTCCGAAACGATCCTGTTCGGACTCCCCGGTCAAGCAAGACATGCAGCGACGAAGAAACCGGGTTCACCGACGGCTTGTCATGCGGGATGTTGGGAAGAGTGTCTATGAGGCAAGTTCTCCATGTGGCATACTGACGGGATTGCTTGGAGGCATAAAAGGCGAGTGCCACGTGAAGCATTTCGAGCAATGGCTGATTTTCGTAGGACACGAGTCGCTCCTACATGCGAAGATTCTCCACCGAGATATATCCATCGGAAATATCATGTTAACGATGGTGGAGGATGACGGTTTCTTAATCGACCTCGATCTTGCCGTTAAAATCGACCGCGAGAACGCGTCCGGAGCACCGACTAAAACCGGGACTAAAGTTTTCATGGCAATTGGGGCACTCTATGGTGAAGACCACAACTTCATGCATGATTTGGAGTCATTTTTCTGGGTGTTGTTCTGGGTTTGTGTTCGTTGGAATGGGCCAGGTCGGTTGAGGAGCGAGACACAGTATGACTCTTGGAACTACGAGCCAACGCAGAAACTTGCGGAAATCAAAAAGGGCAAAGTGGACGAGGAAGACAAATTCACAGAGGAAGTGGAGAAGGAATTCACAGCTCAATGCAAGCCGCTGATCCCTTGCATACAGGAACTACGAAGGGTGGTCTTCCCAGAGGGAAAGCGTTGGTTGAGAGAGGATCGCCAGCTTTATTCGCGCATGAAGTCGGTTCTTCAGCGGGCAATGGAGGCCATAGATACTATAGGACAACAGTATTGATTTAGGTGAGCTTACTCAGTCTCAGCTCTTCAGTATGAATATATCGCGAAGCAACGTGTGCGTTTCCTAGGCAATAGATTTGCTCTCTATTTTGGGGTGAGGTAGATTATGGATTATGCCTTAAGATCACGCTCGAGTTACCGCAGCTCCGCGTGCCTGGTCCCCGGGCCGTATAAGTCTAAACTAGGGCGTCTGGGTCTAAACTGGTGGCGTCTGAGGGCCGCGCTCGACCCTCCACCAGCCCTCCGCGTCAGCCGTAGCGCATGCTCCCAAGTGGCAACCTTATATAACTCAAACCTCTCTTTCATCTTGTTGGATTGCAGATGTCAGACTAGGATCCTAGTAAAGCTTCAGTTATACCCTCTCTCTACTACAGAAAATATCCCATTCTATATGTTATAGTTATTCAGAGCTACTAAAACTTAATATACCTACCAGTGTATCTTAGAGATCGCCGACCTCGTTTTATATGTTACAATTCAGTTAGTAATGGGCTTAGAATTGGGGTATAAGAACTATATCTTAGGATATAACTTAAGAAGTGCAAGCGATATTCTTTAATCTATCAGCTATTTATATATCTGATGAGGTAAGAGTTTATAAGGTGTAAGAACTACGAAGGATCTAAATACAAGTGTAAAGAGCGTCCTTTAAGTATTCCTTTTTTAAGTCCTATTCTATACTATGCTCGGTCTATTCAGTCTACTCAGTGTTTGGAAAACACTGGCGATACTGATCAATTCCCTTGGTCACGTGACATATGTCTCCGTTCCCTTTCCGACGTTTCTCCGTCGTGCCATCGCTGGCTACTTTCCTGTTCGTAACAGCAACAGTCCCAGTCTAGCCCTGAAGATGCAGCGATATTAAGTACGAGAAACATTTTTCTAGAAATAAAAACTAAGTTAGGTGTTTCATGAGATGAAGAACTTTGTATTACATGTCCCATTATGGCTATACGAGCTGTAGACAATAGGGCATCCCGTCCGCTCTGCCATACTTAACCTTTATACCGGTGCAATAGTAGTTGAGTGGGTGACCATCAGCGAATGCGCACTGTTGTATGTTTTCTTTCTTGCAAATTTTTTTATGGTATGGTGGAATTGCGGGACGGTCCGTTGGAACTAAAAGCGGTAATAATGTTTTATTTTTGCATTTATTAGGTCGGATTGGAATAATGCGGGCTCTTGTGAGTTTGGGCTGTATGTGTTACAACGGGAGTCTATACTTATCAAGACAGAATATAATAAATCTAGAAATGCGCCTTCCATCTGAGGTTGAGCCATGACACTTACGACGTGACAGGAGTGGAAAGACCAGATTTTATAGATCGAGGGAGTAGTCCAGCGCTTTCATCCCTAATGTTAAAAACGACGGGAGTCTACACCTGTCAAGGCAGAGCAAGACAAATATAAAAACGCGCAAGGTTTCTCACCCCGGAGGTACCTCCTTCTCTTACGAAAAGGGCTTGGTTTCCGCTTCGTGATAGAACGTGTAAAGGTTTGCTTCCCCTTAACTCTCTCTCAAAGGCTTCACAGTAGAGACAATTGATACCGTACGAACACAGTATAACAAAGGTGAGTTGAGTCAAAAACTGTAACATCCGATCTTATAGTAAGATATGTTGGTGAGAAGAACTACGAAGAATCTAAATACACACGCAAAGGAGCGTCCTAAAATATTCCTTCCTCACAGTCCTGATTATCGCTGCTCCCATCTGCTCCCATCTCCACGATGGAATCACTTAGGAACACTATGCTCCCGTCTGCTCCCATTCCCTAGTGGGATAACCTGGGATCAATATGCTTACTGAGCGTTGGTCACGTGACTTTCCACTACAGTTTCCCCCCGTCGATGTTCCCTTCAGTGTGGTTCCCTGCGCTCCACCTACTGTTGATGCTGTTTTCTATCTTGTGTCCGTAACAAGGGCATTATAACATTAAGTAGGGTAAAGTCCGCGGTAAGGATCGGCTAAAAAGTTAGTAAAGATTCCCCACACTGAGATATGTTATGTCCGATGCGTGTGCCAAGCAGCCCTCGGTTTACGGTCCGAACTTCGAACGGCACTATCACATCCATTCTTCTTCTTTCTCTTTTCTCTTACTCCAATTCTACTTCTTTACTTCTAGTCACCCTTTCTTCGATCTCTTAAATGATAATGCCGCCCTCCGCCCTCCGAACATCACTCCCACGCAGCATCCCAAAGCTCCACCGACGGACACCACCGTCATGTCGTTCCTTCACCACAACCCCATTCCGTAGAAAAGAGATTTCAGATGCCTACATTCTCAGTGCCTCGCGGACACCATCCGGAGTGGTATGATATTTCTCCTATCTATCATCCTCTACCAGCAATTAACAACCGCTCTAGTTCAATGGCGCCCTCATTTCCGTCCCCGGCCCCCAACTCGGGGCTACTGCTATAAAATCCGCCCTCGAAAAGTCCACCGTCCCTATATCCTCCATATCCGCAGTCTACATGGGACAAGTACTTCAAGCTCATGTGGGGCAAGCACCTGCACGACAAGCTACCATCTTCGCTGGGTTGCCGAACACAATCGAGTCTACCACCATCAACAAAGTTTGCGCCTCGGGTCTCAAGGCCGTGGCGTTAGCCGCTCAGAGCATCCAACTTGGCCAAACTGAGGCCATAATCGCAGGCGGGATGGAAAACATGTCCCGCGTCCCATACTACCTCCCCCGCGCCTCGCAACAGCCTCCCTTCGGCCACCAGACCCTCTCCGATGGCCTCATAGTCGACGGCCTTTGGGATGTGTACAACCAGATCCACATGGGCAATTGCGCCGAAAAGACGGCAAAAGACCACAAAGTGACGCGTGAAGAGCAAGACGAGTTCGCCATCCTCTCCTACAAACGCGCCCAAGCCGCCTGGTCCAGCGGCGCATTCGCAGACGAGGTCGTTCCCGTTACCATCCCTGGAAAGAAAGGAACGAGCACGACCATGACCGAGGACGAGGGCTACAAGAAGCTGAAGCTGGAAAAAGTACCCACGCTCAAACCTGCGTTCGACAAGTCCGGCTCCGGCACCGTGACCGCGGCCAACAGCTCCTCCTTCAACGACGGTGCCTCGGCCCTCGTCCTCGGCAGCCATACAACCGCAAAGGCCTACGGGAAGGACTCCCGCGTCCTCGCGCGCATAGTCGCCTACGCTGACGCCGCCGTCGACCCCATCGACTTCCCCGTCGCCCCCGCCAAGGTTGTCCCCATCATTCTCAAAGAAGCAGGGCTCTCCACCAAGGACATCTCGGTCTTCGAGATCAACGAGGCGTTCGCGGCGGTCATCAAGGCGAACCAGAAGATCCTCGGCTTGGATATCGAGAAGGTGAATCCAAGGGGTGGAGCCATCGCGCTGGGCCACGCGCTGGGCAGCTCCGGGAGTAGGATTTTAGTCACCCTGTTGCATCAGCTTAAGGTCGGGCAGTATGGGGTTGTCGCAATATGTAATGGAGGGGGGGCGACAACAGGGATGGTGGTGCAAAGGGTGGATCATGGGAGTTTGTAGGATAATGATTGATTGGTTGGGACCGGAGGAAGGGCTGTTATAGAGATAGCCCTATTTTGTATCGGACGGAATATTGCATCTCAGGTGCTTTTGGGATGTATCATGCAGTTATGTATGTGGCATGTACAGTATGATTCATATTCAGTACTTGACGAGGCGACGCAGACCCGGATGATAGAGGTAATAGAAGAGATTTAATATTACTGTGTAGTAGGTGTTGTACGTGTTACTTCCTTCTCTCGACATTTTTAGGTTAAGTGCAATTATTTTGTATGAATGACTGGCTAGTACGAAATGATGGGCTTGTATAGTGCACTATGGAACGACTAGACTGTACTGTGAAAGTGGCTGGTATCTGCAAATTGACTGAACTGTAGCCAGTGACTGAACTGTACCAGAGTACTGAATTGTACCAAACGATTGAACTGTACAGAACGACTATACTGTACCAAACGACTGAACTAAACAACGACTGGAGCGCACACGACAAGTCACAACAAGCCAGTACCCGGTTTATGCAAGCGGATGAATCAATGGTTCTAGTAAAGACCGGAGCAGTTAACGTAGCGCATAGACGACAACGAAGAGTGGCAGGGACAACAGGGCAGCAAATAACTGAAACTTTTCAACCACCGCACCCACCACAACCACCTGTGAAATGAGTTAGCGAAAAGCAACCAAAGAATGAAGTATCAACACCTACCGCAGCCGCCCCCATCCCCGGCATCCCCATCCATAGTCGGGGCTCCGCATCCGCCACCATCTCCCGCCGCTCCTCCACACGTGTACATCGCACATGCCCCGTATCCGGTCGTGGCGACATTACACGGGTCAACCGCATAGACGCTACTATCCGTAGAAATCGCCGGATCCTGCTCAAAGGGTACATACACGGGGACGATGATAGGATAACCCCAAGGCGCAAGCATAGCCTCTTCTTTCTTAGGCTCCTCCCGTCCGTTCTTGCGAGCTCGTGCACAGGCTTTGTTATACGCTTCTTCTAGCTTGGCTTCGTGGACGCGGGCTTTGGCTAGGGCTTCGGCGGAGTAGTTTTTCACGGCGTTGTGCGTTGAGATGTGCGGGCTGTTGACTGGGTCCATAGTCAAGTCGTCCGAAGCCTTATGCAGTCGCGATCGTGCGAAGTGGCGGGAGGGATGCAGAATTAGAGAGGAGGGGGATGAGTGGGCCTCGCGGACCGCTTCACAGTACCAGCACAGGCAGGCGGAGTATGATTCGCCGTAACGGGCAGCATAGACGGCGCTGGTCCACAAGAATCCTTCGCTGAGTGTAGCTTCCTCTACTTTATCATCGTGGTCGATGAGTTTCCAGGAGACGACAAGGCAGTGATTGCAGTAGCTAGCCGGGTTGAGCTGGTGGGTGTGCCACGCTAGGTCGACGTCAAGAGTTGGAACGGCCATTTTCTTCTTGTTCGAGGCAATAATGGAGAGGAAGCGGTCGTACTTTTTAAGGGAGCGTTGCATGGTAAAGGTTAGGGCCGGGGAATGGAGCCAGTCTAGCTTGTGCATCTTGTTGATGAAGGTACCTTGACGGATCACTGCGCCAACTAGGTCTAGTCCAAATGGGCTCGAATTGTACCAGTATCTACTCATGACACGGCGGATACCTGTTCTATCTCGACGGCTGGCATTGCTTTTACTAAGCACTTCGTCGAATGCGGATGTTATCCCCGTCAGCCCTGACGAATTTCTATAAAGGTTGTTAGGGTTCGAGATCGATAGAAGCTTACTCCGCAGACTACTGTCGCTCATAATCAAAGTGTTAGGATAATGCCCCTTATTCCTGCCAACTTCAAAGCGAGTAACTCTCCTAGGTTGAGCGCTAACCCCAAAGATGGTACCAGGAAGGGGTACATCATCATTTATGAGGAGATTCAAGTCATCATTAAGTCTCTGCATTCTTAACGTTTCGTGGGATATATTTTTGTTGCACTTGACGCATTTGGCAGAGAAGGCTTTGTCAGCGAAGCCTGTCCCTATAATTTTCGTCTTCCAGTTTGTTTCGTCTTCGGTAGACCAAGGGACAGTAAATTTTGTTTTACAGCTAACACACTCTATGATTTTATCCCCGAGATCTCTGTTGTCCCAAGGGATGCCCGTCTGTTGTTCAAACTTGGAATGCGTCTCTTGCGATAGAGTGTACTCAAAGGTAATACAATCAATGCAGGAATCGATTTCTCTCCAGGGAAAGGGAGTTGCATACAAGTCCATGATATCATACCTGACGCAATCTTCGAAAAAGAGACGTGGGTTTAGCAAATAAGCGTGCCATACCATGAGAACGTCTACACAGGAAGTTAGTCATTCGACACTATTAACTTGAATGTGTACTTACCAAGAGGTGGTAGATCGAGGGTTTTTCCAAAGTGCAGTCTAGAACCCTTTTGTACAACAGTATTCATGGATCCTGCACGCCCAAGTTTCTTGCGCGTGAGCATACCCGTTTGAACACCATTACTCGTCCTGGGAATTGCGTCTTCCCACCACTTGGTGAATCGTTCTACGGCTCTTGTAACATAAACTTCCCATTTTTTCTCACGGACTCTTGCATCGGCTTGAGTGGTTTGCGAGGGCCTAGGATCAGTAGAGTTGGATTCCAGAGTTGAGATATCCTCTCGTAGTTGGTAGAAGGCCTCTAAAAGTTTGAGATGTGCAACACATTCGTCTGGACTAGGAGTAGGGTTAACTTTCGTAAAATCGAGTTGTCTCAGTCTTGTGGTCAAGTCTGGGATAGGATCAGAAAGCTGATCGTATCCAGGAGGATTTTCCCGTTTGTCTCTGAAAGTGCTCGACTTGGGACTATGCTTTTCTTTCTCCATTTTGTACGAGGGACGACTTGAATGAAACAAATGCGTTTGAAACTATTGAGAAAGAAATGGGAGGAGAATGAATATTATCATCATGGTTACGGACGCAGCCTCACCTACCGTCGATACCGACTCCGCAGTATTCGTGTCTTTAAACGGTAGGAGGAAAACTAGCGTTCTGCATCACTGCCAAAAACATGATCACCTGCATGAATAATTACTTAGCCTGATGAATTCATTGTACATCATAAAACCATCTCGTAATTGAATTTGATGTTGCTGAAGAGCCTCAAGGCAGAGTGGGCGAAGTAAGATGTAGGTTGATTTAAAGAACTATACGCTTAACTCGCCTTTCCCAATCCCGCCTAGAGGATGGGCCACTGGGTGGCTTAGGACATAATGCAGTTTCCGGTCAACTTTCTTCTCAACTTCTGGTCAGGCTTGTTCCAAGCTATTGTCTTGGAAAGGAATAATTCATTCCCTATTGCCTTGGCCTCATCTTGAAGTAGGCGGGCGAATCTTGTTTGGATAATGGCGGCTATGTTAGCTACAGGCAGTGCGAACTTGGTGAGTATCTCGAGGACATTAATAGAACTTGAAACTGAAACTGGATAGACTCTATAGAACTACCAGTACAGTGGGAATTCTTTGCGGCCCCTACCACAGTTTGTATTACTCGGCATCTATATGCTTGAACAACTTCAGGGGTGGGCCGTTAAGTCTGGAGTATCGACTTATATCTACCTATCTGCATGGTTAAGATCATATGTGTGTGCGCTTAGACTCTTGTGAGATTATACCACTACGGCAAAATGCCGACCTTAATGCCGAGTTTGGCAGTAAGGCTTATATCTGACAGCTCTTTTCTATGTTTCTCAGTCATCCTATGGTTCTATAACATAGCTAGATAGTCGGAGAGCTCTGCGGTTGAGTGTATAGTACCATAATAGGAGAACGGCTAAGGGAGTGCTAATAAGTACCGTTTTTATACTGTGTACCCCTTTGATGATTCTCGACTGAGGGCCATTACCATATGCGTTCCCCTTTCGCCTCCTCCCCTTCCTTGCTGGGCTCTAGATATTTCCTCCTAACAAACGTCTCCAAATCGTCCGCCAACCACCCAAGCCTCACATTCCACGTGCGATTCGTATCCCAACTAACCCCCTTCCCCTGCGCAAACAGCAGCCTATACCTCTCCAACATATCCCCCGTCTCCCTCACTCTCCTCTCCAACTCCTCAGCCGTCCACACGACTCTCTCCAGCCTCTCCGGCTCATTCCCAAACAACATCTCCTGTAGCAGATCTGCCAAAAATCCATACTCGAAAGTCTGACCAGCAGTATAGACAATCCTCTCATGCAACTCGGGCTCAAAAAGCGCCCTCGCCGTCAAAACCCCAATGTCCCCGACTCCTGTAACCGTGACCCTGTTCCTCCACCCTCCAAGCGCCGTAACCCTTCCCCTTCGTCCCTCTTTCCAACCCTCCACCCTCACAACCCCAAACTCCTCCTCAAACAAAAACGAGGTAAACATCCCCGTGCTCACGATGACCCAATCGACCACCCCCCTCACCTCCTTAGACCGTAAGAACTCCCGGACCCCCAACTGTTCCTCGAATAACGGCATCTGTGACCCGTGCCCCACGACATCATAATCGACCCCGAACTGCCAGGGTATGAACCTCAGCCTCTTCCTCCCCCTACCATTCCCCCCCTCCTCCCCCCTCAGTTCCCCAGCCTTCCTCACAGCCTCAGCAATCATTCTCTGCGTCCCCAATGGGGCTCCATACCCAGTCGCACACACCACGGCATCGAAGCCCCCAAACAACCCGGCGAGCTCATTCACCGGGGCGCCGACATCGCCTTCGATGATTCGAATTTGTTGACTGAGATCCCGGATCTTGGTGACCGAGGACGAGCCTGGGCGGAGCAGGACGGTGACGGTTGAAGTCTCGGATTTGACGGGTGGGGATGTGATGAGGGCGCGGAGGATCGAGAGGCCGAGCTCGCCGGCGCCGAGGACGAGGATGGAGGGGAGGGGGAGGAGAGAGGAGGGTTGGGTTGACATAGTTGGAGGTTCGAGGGGGAGGGGGTTTGGGCGTTGATGTGTCTAGGAAACCCACGAGGATATAATTTTGGTACGACTCTCTTGGATGTACAGGATTTGGTTTATATAGTTTACTTTTTGATTTTCACTACTTGCAGATGGATAGGCGGTCTAGAGCGTGTATTAAGTTGTCTTCCAGGAGAAAGAGGATCTTGAGGTCCAGTCTATTAACTTGTTTGTGCGGGGAGGTATCTCCTTTATATTATATATACTTGGTTGTAGAAGGAGTTAGGCGGACATTATCGGCTTTTATGATGTTTCAAGGGAATCCCTTGATATACTAAGTCACTTGGCGAGGTGTAGTTAAGGGATTAGTTGTGACGATCAAAGTCCTATATGCTTGGCATGCATGAGGTGGGATGAAATAGGGAATAATTACAACTTGGGGAAATTCAAGTTGGTGTATCAAAAGGACAACATCTGACTTTTAGGGTACGGTGGCTATAAAATCTAGAGAACAAAAGATAAAATAGGTATCTAGCATCGCCTAATTCAACTCCGTACAACAGGAATTGACACCAGAAACAACGGACTACCGCAGAATGGACAGCTAGTGAAAATACGCCGATATATACCATGATCTACGGTTTTCGAGGTCTCGGCCCGATAATTTGTCTCCGTCCTCCGAATCCGATCCCATGAGCCCCTTTATTCTGTGAATCCCCACCCATGAAACCGTACTGATTGACATCCCACGTCTGTCCAATACCAGTCCCCTCGTTGGTATCTCTAGCAGCAGATTTTAACTCCTCTTGTGCCTTTTCCCATTCCTTCTGTCGCTCCCGCTCCCGTTCCATCTCCCGCTCTAGCAGCGACTTGCTAGCCCAGCCTTGCGCCTTAGTCTTTTGCTGTGAAGCGATGCGACGCGCATCTTCAGCGGCCCGCTCAGCAGTCGATGTCTGTCTAACTTCGTTGGGGTAATGGGTCACCGGTTTTGGTGCTAAGGGGGCAGGTTTGGTCGCTAGGAAACGGTCGGCACGATTAGTATTCGCGGTGTACTCCATTGGCTCTGGTAATGGTCGTGATGGGAGAGCTGGAGGAGCTCCCACTGCAGTTGTGGGATCGGGGAGTGGCCTGGGTGAGGCAATGGAAGTGCCATTTTGATGAGTCTGCCATTGTTTCCGGAGATACTCTCGCTCATCACCTGCCCAAGAAACTTCGCTTTCTTTAGGAGATGGGGAGCGTGGAGGAGGGGGTTGGCGAGGCCGGCTCTTTGACCTCGATTGTGCTCTCCGTTGAGCACGTCTCTCGTCTGATCGCATTCGCTCTTCTCGCTCTAATTGATATTGTCTCTCACGTTCTTTAGCCTCCTCTAATTGTCGTTCAAGCTCCCGAACCCTTTCACGCTCTGCTGCCCGCTCCGGATCTTCCTGGCTGTTTCGTCTACTTCGGGGTCGTGAAGCTTGTTCTGCCTGATATTGACTCAGAAACTGTCCTCGTAGCCGTGCATCGCTGTTTGCTCGCTTGCGTTGCGTTTCTTTCTCTATACGCTCTAATGATTCTCTCTCTTCCCTTTGCCGGGCTTCCTCATCCTCTTTCCATCGCCGTTCGTCTTCTTCCCATTTTTTCTTTTGCTGTTCCAAGCGTCGTTCTTCTTCCTCTCTTTTTCGATTGGCTTCTTCTTCCCACCTACTCTCCTCCTCGATTCGAGCGCGATCTTCCTCAGCTTTCCGCTCCAATAGTCTTTGTCTCTCAGCTTCCTCTGCCGCAATCCGTGCTTTCTCTTCTTCTGCCTCTCTCTCTCGTCGTTTCCGTTCTTTCTCTGCAAGGCTAGGAACATGGGGACCAGCTGAAGTTATTTGCCGTCTGCCACCAAAGGAGATGCCTTGATTTCCTTGGCTTGCCCCACCCATATAGCCATATCTATAGAAAGTATTAGCAACCCATTATGATGCTGCCTTAAATTATCTAAACCGATATGACCTACTGGTGAATGTTCCATGCTGGTGCAGTAGTCCCATGATCTGATTTCTTACTCCAGCTACTCACAGGACCCGACGGAGACTTTGGTGCGCCATCTGTTACCCTAGATGAGTTAGAGCCTCCTGTAAGGGTAGGACTCAGCGCCCTTGACGCATTATTTGGTGGTCCAGAAATGGGCTTGAACGTAGATGATGTATAGCTTGTATTACTAGCTCCTCGTGAACGTCCAAATCCTCCTGAATCCAAACCGTTACTAGCACTACCTGTGGTTGTCGGGCTCGCAACACCAGTCTTTCTAGGTCCAATCGTGGCAGGAAATTCCGAAGGATTCACGGAATGAGCAACTCTGCTGAAGGCACCCAAGCATTGTATGACCTGTGCTGGATCCTTCGACTCATATAGATCTACCGTGAGGAAGCGATCGTGTGCTGGAAGGTTCAGGGGTGGTGATTCACATGCTTTGAGGAAGTGTGAGATGTTCTCCATCTGCATGAATGGCATAGCGGACTTTTTAAACCTGATGCCCGGTGGGGGTAAAACGAGATTAGCAAGCCTATGAAAGTTGTAAACTAATTGTGTACCAGCCAGAAGTCATTAGACAAGGCCTACTTGCAAAGTGCTGTTCCATCCTTCAGTGCTTCCAGTAGGTCCCCCGGCGGAAGCTTTTCACCAAGTGTACTTTCTATCCAAGACCGTATCTCATTTGCGGCTTGTGGGGTATATCTTGATAATCGCAGTTTGCGCATATCTTGGTCCAAAGAACTTACGGACGCCATTACGAGGGTAGTTGAAGGTATCCAGTACCTCACACTGAGTATGCGGGAGTTTAATATGATAGTAGAAGAAGTTGGGATGCGGAGAAGCTGTGTCTGATTCGGGAGAGGATGAGAGGACCAAATCACGATTCAAGGTGTCCTCGTATATTTCACAGAATGTTGCATTCCACGTACAAAAGGTTCCGTAGGTTTGTAGGTTTATTAGGAGAGAATGTGGGGTGCGTCAGGTAAGGAATGATGCGGCTGGTGCTTCAACTGCACCGCCGAAGTTATGCGCGTCAGCCACCGAAGTCGTCACTCCTTGAGGCTCGTCGGGATTCAGGAGTTCATAATTCTACAGGATCAATCATGCACCTACGATAATGTCGAGTTCCCCAAGAGCTATCAGATCTTTCTGGTATAGATGGAAAAGCTTCAAATTTCCATGGCGGAAAAGATGGCTGGTCGGTCAGTACAGTAATTGGTTGCTCAGACGTCACAATCAGTTCCTATATCACTATCACTTGTTGTAAATAGTCGCAATTAATCGAGAAGTCATCGCTGATCTTATGTTTCGCAGGCTCCGATCTTACCGGTAATACATACTGGGAATTCAAAGACGCCTTGAACCAGAATCGGGTGCGTCGTATCGTAAAGTACAACCGCCACGCCCACCTCGGTGATGTGAAGTTATCTCGTATGGCACATAAAGACAGCTCTACCATTTGTTTCTATTTACACTTACGCAGCGCAATGGATCCAATGGCTCCGTCACACCCGCTTTGAAGCACCCACTATAACCGAACAACAGCACGATGAGATCCGGCTACACCAGATCAAATTGCTGGCAGCGGAGGCAGACAAGCGTTGGGCATCCAAACCAAGTGTGCTCGATGCTCCGGAAAAGCAGCAACCGATGCTACCATTAAGACCGAAAGATCTCGCGGCCGATGCACCTCAAACAGAGCCTGAACAGAAGGAGGGCGTTATAAGTCATGTGGGCAGTCCAGATGAATTGAAGGAGCATGCGGAAGGGAAGGATATAGACCATGGCAGATTCAAGGGAAAGACGAAAGAAAAAAGAAAGTCTCCATGGAAGCAGCAACGTGGTGTTCCCGGGGATGATTGGCAGCCCCGGGCGTGGACACCGGGTTCTTCGAAGCGGAGTTAGACTGGTGTTTTCTTTCGAAACGCCACGATGATGTGTATATATATTAAGACTTTATATTTCTCGGCGTCTCCATTCCATATATCGCACTGGAATCATCTATTTTGGCCATCAAGACGAAATGCTGCAATGATCTGGTGGGGAAACTCCTTCCACTCCACGGTCGAGATCCGGATCCTTCTGGTAACTTTGTGGATATTTACGACTCAATGCCGCAAGTTCCGTTCATGTTGTAGGGTTATTCCATATCCCTAATACTGTTCCTATACAGCTTACTTGCACCCAAAAATCAAAGTTTAGTAGGACCATGCTTTTACCCTTCTGACAGGCGGGGCCCCAATACTGAATACTGCATAAGAGGACCCATCTCGCATTATTTGGTTCGACAAATGAATACCACTCATTAGTAGCATGAGTTTCTATCAAATCCTCTTCGATTGAATCTTCGAGTACGGGTCAAATGCAATTCCATTGTAGAGGTGCACAGTTACCCATAAATTCGTCGATCTATCCACTTGCTTCGATTCAACGAGTTTGAACCGCTATTCTTCCATTGTTATTCACCTTATATATGGTCAAACAGTCCTTTTCCTCTCTCGCTCTACTCTTCATCTTCTATTTCCCATTTCACATTAGAGCAAATAACACACTTACATATCCCAACTCCTTCGGATCACTTTCGCAACTATCCATAGGTCTTACTGAACAAAAGTTCAAAATGGTTAAGATATTTGCTTCTTTGGCGGTCCTCTCCCTTGTCGGGCTTCTCCAAGCAAGCTCAATTCCTATAGCTAGGGTAAGTTTTCCCCCAATATAATCGAATCACGCAGAATCTCCCTCTCCTCGTCTATTCCTTCCTTTACTACTCAACTTGGGACTTCCCTGAGTCATTTTTTGCATTTCTTTGTTCCTCCATGTTTCCTGTACACCTGTCCCCTACTTCATGGACAGAAGAATCAGAAAACGTCTGCGCCGTGGAGTTATTGTATAACCGCTATTTGTGTATAAACGCATCGTTTCGTAGAATTTATCTCCTTCCATACCCTCAGCATGTTGCATACCACCGACTATTGTCGTACATTTCTCTCGGTGTCGTGCTTCCTTCCGTACAATTAACACCTTCATCTTCCTTATAACATCCCATACGTCACTCCCTTTCCGTCTTCTCCACCCTCTCGCCATACACTGCTCATCCATGTACCCTCCTCGTCCTTTATTCTCTGCTCACTCATCCAAGGTCCCCATCAACAACTGGTCCGACCAACCAACGCGCCCCGAATCCATCTCTATCGACAAAACCCCGCGTTATGACCCTGCCTATGGACTTCCCGAGCCGGGTACCTGGCGCAATTGGCGCGTCCGTCCCAAACTCCCTTTCCCATTTGACGAGACACCAGCTCCCGATGAGACACCGGCTCTCGACGAGACGCCCGATGAGACAGCATCACTTGATGAAAAAACGCTGCTAGATGGGACACCAGCCGTTGACGAGTCGCCAGCCGTGGATGAGTCCTCTCAACCCGCCGCTGGCGCCCTCAACGAGACTCCTGACCCGGCCCCTCCAACCAAACGCCAAGTAGACCCCCTCTACAACCCCTTCGTCAAGCCACCCCCAAACCCGCCATCCCCCCATCCCCCCTACGGCCGCTACGGTCGCACCGGGGGCTCCAAACCGTACTTCGCGCCCAAGGACATGATGTTCAGGTACACTGGGGCGTCGAACAAACGCTCCTATGTCTCTAATTTAGACATAGATAGTTCCGACGTCGAGGGTTCCAAAATAAGTGGCTCGGGCAATAGCGAGGTAGACCCCAGGGACAAGGTCCCGTTCGTTAATATCCTGGCGACGTATGCGGGGCAGGTGCGTAGTAAGAAGGTTACGGAGCACGCGAATGGGGAGGAGTTGGATAAGAGGGATGGTTTGGGCGAAGTGGGTGAGCTGCCGGTGCCTTATGAGATCGTGGCTGCGGAGTTGGAGCGTACTAGGGAACAGAGTACCCGGGAGGAGGAGACGGTCGTGGGTGATGATGCCAAGGGTTATGAGGAGGTTGAGTGGAAGGTGGGACCGAGAGATGGAGAGAGTACGGTCGTATATGATGATGCGGAGGTTGATAAGCTGGAACAGAGGGTGGAGAAAGTCGACGTCGCTGGCGAGGAGTGGGAATTTAGGGGCCAGTATGCCAATGATGGAAAAGGCGGGTTCAAGAAGGTAGGGAAGAGGGAGGAGAAGAACGGAGTCGATTACGTGTATCAGTTCTATGATGGAACGGTTATCAAGAAGCTTAAGGGTGACGAGGAAAAGTTGGGGAAGAGAGAGGAGAAGAACGGAGTCGATTACGTGTATCAGTTTTATGATGGAACGGTTATTAAGAAGCTTAAGAGTGATGAGGAGAAGAGGCAGATTGGAGGGTCCGGAAGACGATGAGTGATCTTGAAATTTCTAGGCCACTTCGGGGTATTTACACTCCTTGAAGTGACTGGTGGATTTCGTAGGCGAAATGAGGGGAGTGTTTGAATTTGGATTTGGGCTTTTGGATAGCTGTGGTGTGGTTGGTGTTCTGATCTTAGTACCCTATTTGGTGTTCAAATCTTTTAACTTGACTATGAGCTCCTATAGACATTCTTTAAATATTGATATATACTGTACTCTTCACTCTAGCTACAGGATTTTCTGGTGTACTTGTACACTTCGGCCGAATGAAGGTTTCCACGCATCGTACAGACGCACGAGAGTGTACGAATTTCCTTCCCGAAGGCGTAAGACAGTACATTACAAAGGACAGAGAGCTATGAATGAAAGAAAAAATGTAATAACAAATTCTATTGCTGATTTGAGGTGTGCATTTGCGCTGAACCGATGTGTGGTACTATTGACCGAAACCCTCTGCACAGACGACTCTTCTATCCGCACTATATACACCAACAGTCCTAAGGTACTAATTCACCAATGCATATACAGTACAGCAACTGACCGGGAATCTCCCTACTGTCCTCGGCCCTTTTCACCCCATTTCTATTCCTCATCTCTCACCTTATCGGCCACTTCCCCTCAACCTTCCCCTTTAAACCGGATCTTTTCACAATTTCCAAACCCCTCCTCTCAGCCTCCCTCCATACACTATCTTCATCAATCCCTACAACCTTCCCCTTCCGAACCACTTCTTTCCCATCGCAAACGACCATCTCCACATCCCGTGCCTGGGCGGTATACACAACCGCACTCACAGCACTATACCACGGCCTCAGCGCCACATGTCTCATATCGACGACGCAAAAGTCCGCCTTTTTCCCCTTCTCCAGCGAACCAATCACATGATCTAGCTGCAGCGCTTTCGCCCCGTTGAATGTCGCCATCTCCAGAACCGTCTCCGCAGGTAAGAGGGTCGGCTCTGCTTCATGATATTCCGATTTGGGCTTGTGCAGAATGGCTGCGAGTCTCATCTCCTGCATCATGTCGCACGTGTTATTGCAAGGCGCGCCATCGGTTCCCAGTGTCACGTTTACACCGGCGGAAAGGAGATCGGGTACCCGGCAGAGGCCTGAGGCGAGCTTGGCGTTGGAGGAAGGGCAATGTACCACGTTTGTTTTTGTCTCTGCCAGTGCTGAGATGTCTGAGGAATCGAGATGGACCATGTGGACCAATGTTGTTGAGGGAGAGAGGAGGTTGACGCTGCGGCAATAGGACATCGGGGTGTGGCCGAGAGAAGAAAAGAAAGAGCGGTCGGCGGCAACTTCGGCGCAGTGCATTGTTATCGGGATGGATTTCTCGCGCGAGATGGTAGACATTTCCTTGTATAGGTCGTCGGAAACGCTAACAGGGGGTGATGTTAGTGATATATACTAAGGGGTTGCGATATGGCAGGGGATAGGGATGAAGTACACTGCTTACCCGCCTGGTGTCCTCGCTCCAAACCATACTCTGATTCGATCGTTAGCAGCACCATTCCAATTCTCATGCATCTTAACAGCCCCGAGGAGAGAAGTCTCTCGGTCCTCAATCAGTCCCGGGTGCATGGCCCATTTCGGGTCCGAAGCGTACGTCCCGACGTCCATAACAATCTTGCCCAGACAGCCCCTGATACCCGTTTCTTCGACGGCTTTGCAGAGACCATCGAAGCCGTAGCGGTCTGCGAACTGATTAGACAATCAGCATCTGTCTTTCTAGAAGGTTTCCCTTTTGGGAAAGGGTTCATTCTTGGAATAGGGGTTGCTCACCATACTCTCAAGAAAACAAGTCGTTCCACTCTTCAACATCTCCACACAGCTGATCATCGCAGCTGCATACCCATCCCCCGGGGTAAAGTTCCCCTGCATCACCCAAATCCTTTCACAGAGCCATGATACCAATTCAAGGTCGTCTGCAGCGCCTCTTAATAGTGTTTGCGCAGTGTGCATGTGAGCATTGACGAGGCCGGGGATGATGATGCGGTCGGTGAGGTTGGTGACTTCTTCATCTGGGTATTTTTGCAATAGGATGTCTGCTTTGCCAATATCCTCAATGAGGTTACCTCGGACGAGGATGGCGCCGTCTGTGATTATTTCCCGCGATGGGTTGACTGTGATTATTGTTGCGTGGATGTAAAGCATTTTGAATTGCTTTTAACAGAACTCCTATTGATTCAAAGATACTTTTCCAAATATGAATTTCTTATAGTCTATAATATCTATTGCTGTTCCCTTGCTCTTATATAGCGTGAATCTGGACTGGTAAACATGTTAGGAGAAGTGGGCACATCGGCGCATTCCGATGTCCTTGACGGAGAAGCTTTTCGTCCAAAGCAGCAGACTCTTCATCGAGAAGCGGTATGGACTAGACTTACAAGCGACTAGTAGAGTGAGGAAAATGAAGAGATAAGAAATGAGTTCAATCCGATCTGTGAGGTGCTATTTAAATCCATTAGTTCTATTTTAATACGACCGTTATTACAGCTTATTCCACATTCGGTATTTTTCCACCGTTCCAATGTACTCGAAATGGAAACGTTCAGAATGCTTCCAATCTTCAACATCAAGGAGTCTCCCGTCCCTTTAAACCTAGCCGATAATTCCATTATATCAATGGCGGCTAAACTTTTCGATCCCCGAACCCTCTCGGTCCTCCGATATCCCCGGATAGCTATTGGTATGTCCACACTCCGAACAGCTCGAATAATCTCGTCTAAACGTGTCCCTGACGGTGATTCAAAGAATTTCTATCCGGTTAACCGGGGAGACCGATTTCATAATTTATATGAGATGATGACGAACCTTGGGCATGGTTCGTTCTTCAACTGTTTGGCTAGCTCGGGATACTCAACGGTGTGTGCAAGTTTGATCACTTATTTAACTTTTACTTTTACCAATCCCCTATAGGTGGTGGTTGCAGTCTAGCCGTTATGTAGCCGTAAAAGTTACCGTCGCCAGTACTAACCAGGAGGCAAAACATGAGCTAAGTGTGGCTCGACGTCTTGAGACAAACTCAGTACACGAAGGATATCTGTTTGTTCGCCCCCTCCTCGGTAGCTTCGATATTTTCAGACCAGATGGCCGTATGCACCTATGTATAGTATACGAATCAATGAGAGAGCCCACTCTCCCTATTTCGGCGGTGCTGGGAGGACGGTCAATTGCCACCCCTCCTTCTAACGGTCTACTTGAAGCTGCTTTTAAGGGACTGGACTATCTACAATCTCAATGCCATATCATTCATACAGGTGTGGATTATCTAGGCTGTATACGTAGCCTAACTGACGCTGCTGTAGACCTTAAACAGGATAATATTTTGATGGGATTCGAGGATTCATCAGTTCTTGATGACATCGTCTGAAATCAAGCCCAGGACCCCGTCCCAGGAAAGTCTGTGGACGGCCAGTCCATTAATCAATTGCATGACTTTGGATGACTCAAATCACACCTCATGTTACCTAAGATAGTAGACTTTGGTTTAGCAAAGTATGGAGATAGCGGCGAAGTGTTGAAGCATTCTATCCAACCTCCAATCTACCATGCTCCAGAAGTTTTGTTTGGCACAGGTTGGACATATGGCGCGGACATTTGGGATCTCGGTGTATTAGTGCGAATTTCCATCTCTCTAGATGATGACATAACTATCGCCTTATAGATTTGGAATCTCATGGGAAACAAAGACTTGTTCAGGTATTTTCGTCGAAACCAAGAGGTCTACGATACCCGGTTGTATATTGGGGGAGATCGCATTACTACGACCTCCACCAAAATTACTTTTAGACCGAGAACTGTATTGGAGTGAAGTGAAATGGACCCATGCTGTTCCAAATAAAGAAGGTATACCATGTCAAACCGCCTGCGAGTACTTTAAGGGGCAATTCTTTAGCCTGGAGTGTTGGTCTATTCTCAATTCCAACATATCGCATAACTAATTTTATCATTAGGTGACTTCCTCTATAAGGATCTAGTTCACCGGCTACGTAAACAAGAGCTCATCTCTCTATTGGCTTTACCAAGCCCTCTTTCCCGATCTTGAAATGGACGTTCAATGGTACTTCAAAAAATTTAACAGCATCCTTGGAGGCGGTGGGACACGCCGTGAAGAGCATTTAGAGGATAAAGTCGAGAAAGGGATATCCAAGTGAGTCGTCTTAACGAACCGTGTATGAATCTAACCATTCTTATAGCTTTACCATTTAATGGCGATGCGCATGCCACAAGCTAGGCCGATGGCACTACAGATCCGTTACAACTTCTAGGTGTACTGGGAAAGAGCAAACTTTAAAGGGTCCAAAAAGGCCATATCCTTCCATTTCTACTCAGAAACTGGAGAACTTACGTTCTCGAACACGAAATACCCTCCAGTGAGTCCGGTTCGTGTTCCTTTGACCGAAACATCTTCCATTCAACCTACATCTCAACCGACCGCATCTAACGCCCCTGCCGACACATGCTGGGACGGGCAATACCACGTCTCTAATCAAAACCATGCTTATGTCTGGAGTGCGAGTACGAGCAGTTGGATTCCTAGGCCCTCTACCAATTAGCAGTTTACAGCCAGCCGCCGCCCTTCTGACCCCTACTGAGTTTTTACAATATTGTCTCTTGTTATTGTTCTGCTACCTTAACGATTCAAAATCGTTATAAAGAAACACCAGCTTTCGCGATGTGTTATCTACAGTATACAATTGTGTGAGATTATACCACTACGGTAAAAGGCCGACCTTAGTGCCGAGTTTTGGCAGTAAGGTTTATATCTGACAAATTGTCAAAACATCTCTTTTTGAACTCTTCTGTTACTAAACTCCACCAAAATCTCGTTATCTTACCAATCAGTACGGCCTACAGATCATCGACCTTTATAGTGTCACGAAGGTATGGAAATTCTATCTCTATTGTTTAAGTATAATTTTAAGTAATTGGTCCTTTTTTTTTTCGAAGAATCAAGCGACTACTTCACATGTTATTCGTCCTATATTAAGCTCTCTAAATTCCTTCTTAACAGTGAAAGGTTTTAACCATACAAGACCTGATAATGAAGTCTTACCAGCAGATCAACGATGGTGTCCAAAGTCGTATTTTGGTTCACGCACTAGATCTTCGACTAGCGTAAGAGAGAATAAGGACCTGGCTAGAGAAATACTAGAATTAGAGGAGATAGAGTAACATCTAACGGTGATAGGTGGTGGAGTATGCAATAATGGTTCATCTATGCGAACTATGCGTATGATCGAGCGCTCTGCAAACCCCACAGGTACTGTACACCTACTACTGGTAGCCTTGGGGCAGGCCAGTCAAAGTGAAGGGGTTATTTATCTTGCATCCTGCAGCCCCATCTCACAGTTTATCTTAACAAATGAAGTTGCGCGTTACCCGCATCCTCACCCCAGATTCGTTACCATCGTGTTCCCCCACCTACATGAAAAGCTGCCCTCGTACGTCAAATCGGAGGCGAGGCCTAACCAATGCCCGCCCCGGTCTTCAATATCTCAAACTTCTCAACGAGTAACACTAATTAGCAGCACTCCTTCACCTATACTGTGGAAGATAGAGAGTGAAGATATGCTGTAATATTGAATTCCCATCTTCTTTGTTCTCTGTCTCCCCTCCTGGTAGTTCAGATCGACTGCCGATCTGTGCCCGTCCTACTTCGAAGGCATCAACTCCGAGTCCTCACCACAACACCTACCCCAGATTTCCTCTCAAAGTTTTCTCTCTAGGTCCTGAGAACCTCTCCCCTCGAACCTCCCACGATGACTCGCCGTTATGTATACGGCGTCGGGCTATGGATAACGCTGGCCGGTACACTCATCCCTCCCCACTCACACCCATCAACTAACCCCCAACAGCGACAGCCATGACGATCGCCAGCATCGTCGAACCAAAATGGCTCTCCTTCCAAAACACCAGCGTGCGCAACCCCTTCCTCCCTATCCCTATCTTGTTTCCAATCTCTAACTCGTCCCAGTCCACCGGCGAACCGATCCACTATTCCTACGGCCTCCACCGCGTCTGCTCCTCCATAACCGGCACCTGCAAACACTTCCCCGACACCTACACCGACTGCACCGGGTCCAACCGATCCTTCTGCAGCATGTGGCGCACTGTCGGCTTCCTGATGTCGTTCGCCGTTGTCATCGAGTTTGCATCACTGATATCCTACGCCGTCGTCCTCCTCGGCGGGAAGCAGAAGCGCGATAACGGGTGGAAGATGGTGTGTGGGTTGCTCGTCGTGGCGGGGTTGGTGCAGTGTGTTAGTATGGCTGTTGTGGTAGGTTTGGGACTGATACCGGGATGTGGATGGGGGGAAGTGGAGAGTGTGTGCTGACGAGTTGACTTGTAGGCTTTTCTTTACGATCATGATGATCGCTTTTTCGAGGGCTGGCATCTGGATTCTTCATGGATCCTTTGTACCGTCAGTTGGTCCGTCCTGCTGCTCTCCGTTGCTGGTCTCCTCGCTGCCGTTTGGGCGCTACCTGAAGAGGGCGGCTACGAATTGATCCCGCCTCCTCAGCGCTTGAGAGTAGGTGGTGAAGCATAAGCGGTTGGTAGTGTAGTTGTCTCCCAAAATGGGATGGAGCGGTCAATGATTGTTGGTTTGATTTACTCGGCGTCGAGTGCGGTTATCTCTATATTCAGTTGGAAATGTCCCTGTCACGATTCGGCGGCTTGGTTATGTGTCATTTTGCTATTCTATCATCATTATTTTAGGTATGCTGCTCATCGTATCCTTGGCGGCATCATCTCTTTACCGTGCATTGGTACCTTATATCCAGTATGTCTGCAGCTTGTTCGGAGCGGCTGGAATTAATCGTCACTTTGGAACTTATTGGCGTTTATGTTGGATTTGTGGGATACGATGGGAGGAAATTCCACATTGATCATTCTGCTTCGGTTTACGTTCTAGCTGTTGATACAATTTCTCCACTGCATCATCAGAGCACTTTCAACGAGCTCGACATCATGTCTGCTGTCGTGTTAGAGCTGCTGTGTGTACACCCGCTTTGGTAAGGTAGAGAGTGTGGTATGGTATGGTCAATAGGAAAGAGACGACACAGGTCGCGCTGTCCGTACAGTTTAGGTAGCCGCAGGCTGGGAGTATCTTCCATTAAGGTATACAATCGATACCTTCCATTAGATGGGCGAACCTGAAGTGGGAGATATCGTATGATGTAGATCGCTACCGTATTTCCATTGAAGAGATAAAACTACCACCTACATAACAACCTTACCCGATATCCTAATCAAAACTCAACATCCCTCTCTCTCACACTCTCTCACTCTCTCCCTCTCCCCCTTCCCACCTCTTTCACCTCCCTACTCCCCTACTCAATCTCCACAATCTTCTCCCTGACCCCCCGTACACTCGGTCTCGTATTCCACAACATCTCATAATACTCCGTAAGTTTCGGGAACTCCCTCGAAGTCCAGCCATCCCACTCCGCTACCACCCGATCCAGCACCGGCCAAAACGCACAATCAGTAACGCTAAACCTATTCCCGCAAATGTACTCCCAGTTATTACTCCTGAGATCCTCTTCCACACGCCGCAGCGTGTGAATGAACCCCATGGACTCGTTCCGGTGGATCCACTGCCGATTCAAAATCTCCGTCTTGAGGATCATGTCGTACGCGGAGGCGGTGACGAGGTGGCCCTGCGGCGAGGGATCGAGGTGGAAATAGCGGTCGCCGTAGAGGAGCACCGGGATCGCCTCGAGGATCTCGGTGTGGAAGGTGTCTGCGTCGCGGAAGGTGACGGTGCGCGTGATCTTGGCTGCGCCTTCGATCTCAGGCGGCGCGGCAGAAGTCGTGTAGTCCTTCCCTATCTCGGCGAGGAAGATGCGCACGCGGCTGTTCTCGACTTCGTCGGAGCCCGGGAAGAGGATCGGGATGTCCGGGGGCGGGGCGCGGAAGTGGAGGACATCGGAGCCGGTGCCGTAGGTCTTGTCCCAGTCGAAGTCGGTGGATTGATTTTCGGTGCCGAAGGCATGAATCAGGTTGTCGGTTTGTGCGGCGTCGTCGTTGATGACGGGGTTGGCGGTGTCTTGGGTTTTAGCTGTGGCGCCTTGGCCCCAGATGAGCCTGTTATCGGCGCTGAGGAAGGTGCCGATGTAGCGGAAGGTCAGGGAGATGCGCATGCCGCTGTATGCGAGTTCGGCGTCTGAACGTTCGTCCGCGATGCGCTTGTCGGCATTTATGCCGTGGAGCCAGCGCATGTTTGTCTCCGGACCAAGGACGAAGATGGAGTTGTGCGGCATACTCACACGCTGAGTCTCCCTCGAATGTTCATCCATCGGTTTCTTCGACTTTGCCGATTTCTTTGTGCGGAGGCGCATCGTTCGTTGTGCGCCGAAGCTGACGTTGACGATGCTGGAGCCGCGGACGATGTCGAGGGTCTTGTCGGAGTGCTCGGAAATGTAGTCTTGACCAGAGCGGTAGAGTTGGATGAGGACGTGGTTGACAGGGTGGCGGACTATGGTCTCCACCTGATCGCGAACCTTCCTCACTACGGGGGACAAGTGGAGGAGAGGAAGAGATTGATCGGATGGGTGTCTGTATACGGGCATGGAGCCATCTGGCCCGAATTCACCCTCTACACAGACTAGCCGAGGGACTTCACCTTGGGCGTGGTACATCTTCTGCCATCGTACTTCATCTAAAAGTCTGTAGAATATATCGTTACGTCCCGATAGGTCGAGAGACGCTCCGTAGTGACTTGTCCGACTAGCAGTTTCGGAAAAGGACTGGAAAGTCAAGTCCTCAGGCATGAAATCGTATATGATACGGCAGTCACCTTCGCCAATCTTCTCTCCGGGTCCTAGAGTCTTAAATGTGGCGAGAGAAGCTGGTAATTTCTTTGACGACTTTGGCTGTGGGTCAGATGAACGTGGTGACATCGGGCTTGCTCTTGCAGCCGCTGTGGTCTTGTATGCTTGATTCAAAGAAGACCTCGGACTGTCTTTCGGCGATCTTGCATCTGCCGCTGTCACGAATGACTTTGACTTCTGGACAGATTTGGCACCTTTGCCTGGTATATCGGATGTCCTCTGACCTGGAAGTGGAGGTGCTTCCTCCGTTTCCTCTCTCTGTCTCATGCGAGCTTTGGACCTTACAGTTCGTAGTCTACCTTCGGACTTCTTTGGCTGTAGTACTGGCTGAGATTTCTTCGCCTTCAACTCTTGACGGTGGACTCGTAGGTCGTGCTCAAAGAGTTCTTCTGGTGACATGGTGGAGACTTTACTGTCCACAGAGATCTTGTCGCTGCTCTCAATGCTGAGAGTGTCTTGTCTCCGCTTGCTTGATGAAGCTGTAGGTGGTCGTACGCTCTCAGACAAGCTGCCACCCTTAGAACGAAGATCTTTAGCAGATCCTCTGGTGAGAGACATGTTGCTCAGCATCGCCTGGAGTTGTTCGGTTGCAGACTCTGCACCGATCGCCGTTTCATCTTCTTCCTCTCCCTCCTCGGACTCGGAAGGATATAGAAGATCGTATATTATTTGCTGACTAGTGATCATCTGAGCACCCATGAGATCTGTCATTTGCTTGATAGCCTCATTGTACCTCATCTGCTTTCGATAGCCCAGACAGTCTTCGATGAGATGAATCGTAAGGCCGTGTCGGGCGGCGTCCAGTGCGGTAGCGTAAATAGAAGTGTTGCAGACGTTTCCGCAAATATATAGCTCCGTAATAAGCCGTGTCCGTAACGTCAGCAACAATGTTGTCGAATTGAGAGCTGAATAATGGGACTTGACGACCATAACATCGTTTTCCGGATCGATTGTGGCTTGAACAGCCTCCACGAATTCCACTCCTGGCGTATCTCGGAGACAACAAGGCCCTCTTTTCGATGTTTTAGAAAGGAACAACTCATCCTCTTCGGGAACCTCTTCGGTTGGAACTGGAGAAGGTTCTCTTGCAACCGGAGCTGGAGCTGGAGTAGCCTTTGGCTTCCCTCGCACCCGTTTGAATAATTTCAAAGCTCTGTTTGAGGATGGAGTCTTCTCCGGCTTCGAGGATGGCGTGGGGACTTGGAGACGGTCCTTACTTGACGTCTCTTCTGGACTTTCATAATCTTCACTGGGACGAGGGGCTTCGACGTCTAGCAAGACGGTATCTCCGTCCCGGTCACCACTCGGATCGCTAACATCTCTTTCTTCTTCGAAAACGCTTCGAACCCAAATAACGTCACCGGCATTCTCTCTGAATGTTGGAACTAATGCCTTGATGCGTTCGACCAGACCCGAAGGGCCATGATTCGGTAGTTTCCCATCAGGCGAACAAAAGTCGTTTTGCAAATCAACGACAAGTAATGCTTGATTTGTCGTGAATTGCGGTTGAGCTTGAGTGAGGAGATCTAGCAAAGAGGTCATAACTGCTGTTACCTCAAAGTGATGATGGTTGTCGAAAAGGAAGTTGCCCGTTGGGCTGACCGCACAAATGACTATTTGAACAAAATCAGGGGATTAGAGGGTTAGAGATGGTAGTACCTCAAAGAGGTACCTTAATCGCCTGGCTTCGGCCGGGAGTAAAAGAACTGGGGCGCGTTAATGCGGGCCGACGAAAGCGTAAGGTTATGACTGCGGAGAAGGGTGAGAAATGGGGAGAAGTGATAGAGAGCATCGGCTAGTCGAGGGATAGGAGACTATCTCATCTCAGATTTTGCAAAAGAATGATAACATGGCAGCCATGAGGATTTCGAGGGGACCAAGGGTTGGTGGCGCATGCAAACCGGTTCACACCTCAGTTTCACACGAGGAATCCAGAGTGCATGCTACACGTGGAAAGAGAATTGGATTTTTTTTTTTTATCTCGATGTCGCAGAGGTAGCTCGATTTTCGGCGAAACGCAAAATGTAACTCAACGAAGCAGGTGATTCCAGCGATGAAGTAAGGTAATTCGCCGCTCAGCACCCAATTAGGCGATATTATCTACTCGTATGTTTCAGTCATGTATATCGTATAGATGCAGATATTCGGCGAGTGCGAGAGGCAAGGCAACGGAAAGAATCGTTTAGGCCTCACAGGAAAGTGTGTAGAGAATGTGGATCGGTGGGGACTCTGGAGTAGTAGTAGAGAGTTTCGAGCGTGGCCATCAGCTGGATTAGGATGTCGAAAAAGGCACTCTTGGTGCTTCCCAGCTGTAGAGGTGCCGTACAGACGTGGTCTCAAGACGATCTGAGGATCTGAGTGGACTATTTGGTGTTGATGCAGGCCCTCAAGTGTTCAGGTTCTAATTAATGCAATCGTTTCAAGTTCACCGCACACAAGAATCCGCTAAAACTTTACAGTAGTAGGTATTTGCTCCACAACACCCGATCAGGAACAAAAGCGTCGAAAGTTTCTTAGAACTCGAACGATGAGGCGCCGGTCCAGAGCTGGGTATGTATTGGCGTATGCAAGATTGTTGAAGCGCAGAGGACGATTTCAAGGTTCAGAGGTGAAAAGGACGGGGTTGACTGGGGATTGATCTCGGGGGGAGTTATCGGGGGGATTCTTGGGAGAATTGCACCGTCGGGTAACTCATGACTTTTATCGGCACAGTAACCGTGTATGGTGCTTGCTAAGTGCTAAAATTGCTAATAAGGACTGTACAACTGGGATGTGCTGCTTGGAAAGTTAAACAGATCATACAGATGGCGGGAGCGGAGAGTGAGTAAAAGGGAGTATCCGCATAGCCAAATTTGACCTTGACCTGTCGTCGTCCATAGCAACCCCTGAGATGGATGGAACGCCTCTCTTGATTCCTGTTTTGCCGTGAAGGTAAGATAATTTACTGTATAATAAAAAGGGCGTCTTCATGTCCACGATGCCACGAGTCGCGCCGTTGAGCCATCGATGCATGGCGATCAGGACAGCCCTATTTTTTATTTTGTTTTTTTTCCCTCATGGCATCCATGCGCCCTAAAAGATGTGTAGGGAGCAAGGGGAGCAAGGGGAGCATAACGAACTTTGCACTGAAGCCTCTTGCCGATCCCCCGTCATCATAACAACGGCGCTGAAAGTCTGAAAGATGTGTCTTCTATCCTCAGGGTATTCGTTTGAAACGATGCGCATCAACTCTATTTCCTTCCTGCGAACCATACGCAGATTAATGCAACCCATCTCGTTCTTCAAGAAGCACAGTCAACTTGATATAAAGGTACGTACAAGTACTCCGTACAAGTGCTCGTACTGGACCTTTTGTTGTACTGTACATTATCTGCACCTCGCTCAACTAACCGCCTCACCGCCGTCTTTTGCGCGTCAACGCATGGACCTTTCCAGCGAGGCGATAGGAACTGGAATTACAGATTGAAAGCCTTCAAATGCTGTCTGTGCCGCAATTTGACCCAAACTCTGGGGATTTCGTTTAAAGGTCCATGGCCTCCTGATTCCTCTGAAGCAAGTTCGAAGGCACCTCGGTCTGTGACTATCTGTCGCTCTTTTACTCGTCTCGGCCTATTTTTCCAAATATCAGATATACTATTGAATTCTGCATGAACCCACCATCCTTCTCCAGTAATCTCTTTCCATAATCCCCAGTCTCCATAAACTACGAACAGTCAGTTGTTTCTTGACGTTTGCTTTGGGTGCTGCTATTACTGCAGGCCTGCAACATATTGCAAATCATTATCCAGCTATCAATTTGTTGCCTAAAACAACATCCCCGTCCCGAAGCTCGAAACCACTCAACCCCAGAACTTTGTTGTTTCGAACTTTCCATTGTTCCAATGATTCCGATCCCTCTGGTCAAGTGATTCTGCACTGACGCGGCCAGCATCTTCGAACCCTGAAGGCAACCAGAAAACCCTCATGAATCCATATCTCTCTTCCTGTTGGGCGCTGCACGTTCAACCATAGACATTTATCATTTGGAGAACAGGTTTCCTATTCGTCCTCCTGTCACACCCCGGAATTGCTGCCAGAATTCACTTTCCAAAGAAGGCTGTAATCTTCTTACTACCATCAGATGCCTTGGTTTGACTGTGTTTTGCTATTGAGCCGTTACTCGTTGCACTTTTCGTATTCCTACATGGTTTTGACGGTGACTGATTTATCTTTTCAGTCTTCAGAGATTTCTTTGGAGGAGTATCATCTGCTGTGCCACCCTCCTCGAACTGACCGATCTTCCTTTTCTGGTCTTCTTTATTATCGGCGCTTACTGAAACTGGTAATGGAACATTATCTTCCGTATGCTCGATATCTTTGGTGTCACGATTTTCCTCGGACTCTTGTTCAACTTTGATCCCTTTCGTTCCGATCTCCTTTTCGACCTCTTTCATTTCCTTTTTCACTGCTTGACCTTTTGCTATCTTTTTTTGGTTGCCAAAGAAATTTGCAATGTTGCTCTTATTCTCCGTACTATCTACTGGGATGATGAACGTTGGAGAGTTGTTGCCAACCTTACCAACATCTTTACTAACTGGATAAATCTCCAGTTCTCCATCGTATGATTTGAGCAACGATTGGAGCTTCTTGCTCCATTCGTAGCGAGATGGATCCAGCCACGTGCGAATGGCTTCCGAGCCGTTTTCTAATATGACCGGCATACGGTCATGCAGGAATTTCAGTTGTTTATTCGAGTCAGTTGTTATGACCGTGTAAGTATAGAGTTTCTCATCGGAACCTATGTCAAGCACTCAAGGTCAACAATGTCCGATGATCTCCGCCTAGTAAAAGATCGTACCCTCGTACTTGACACAATCCCAGAGTCCAGCCATACACATTAACTGCCTATCCTTGCGTTTTACGAAGTGGGGAATCTTTTCCTTTCCCCCATTCTTCTTCAGCCACTCGTAGAATCCTTGGCAGATAACAATGCATCTCTTTTTCCGCTTCATTGAAGTCCACATACCTCGATTCTCGATAAGAGAATCATCTCGACAGTTAATCGTCTTCATTAGGGATCCATATTCAGGGTTTCTCTTGGTCCAGAACGGGACAAGGCCTTGACCAAAGTGAGTCAGTATCGGGAATTTTGATTCCTATGGGATATACAACGGCGATCGTGATATAATTCACTTAAACAAAAATATAACACATCTTATAAGTGAACTTACCCCATTTCATAGCCTGTAGTTTATATGCTATTTGTGATGAATCGCTATCACCTTTAGCCTCTGCATCGCTGTCCGTGCTCTTTGTGATATTACTCGCATTAGGAGTGTGATCGTGATCTGGATCAACTCCTTGCGTGCTGTGATCATTTGCAGGACCCGCGCCGTGATCTGGCACGTCTGCTCTATAGACTAAGCCGTTATAGCCCGGAGCGAAGTTGTAACTTTGCCGGACATCGTCATCCTCGGGAGCACTCTCACATCGCATATTCGACTCCTCGAGTTGTTGGCGTACCACAGACGGCCTCTGCCGGAATTAGTAAATGCTCAAGTCATTTAACGTTCAATGCATGGCGTTGATGCGAAACTCACTTGGTAAAATGCATAACGGCCGCACATCGTCAAGTTGATGATTCAAAATCCGCTTGACAATAATTGACGAGCAAAGAATGACTTGAGAATGAATGATGAAGATTGGGGTAAAGGTAGTTATATTTCAGAAAGCTAGTACCTTTGGGGAGACGCGCCTTCAACGTCATAGGCAAGCAAAAAGAGGCCCTGCAGAAACACGCAGGGTGGATCAACCTCCACGTTTGTTAAACTTTTTCCTGCTTTAACAACTATCACCATCAAAAGTTCAATTGTGTTGTTGAAGAGAGCTGGAAGGCCTTTGCGGAGCTTGGCTGTTCACCAGTGTTATCAACGATCGCGTGCGAATCACACTTTCAGTCTCCATTCCCCGCCTACACGCGACTACGTTCATCTAACACGCGATATCACATTGGCCCAATTATCCAAGACAGAAAATGTCTCTAGATGAGATCAAGGGGGTTCAAACCGTCTGATCATCAAACGTCTCTCTCACCATGTCAACTCCATCGACCACAGCCCACGCGCAAAAGCACCCACCCCCAACCGCTCACAATGTCACAACTCCCGGCTCCGCTGCCCTCGCCGCATTCTCTTCCCCAGCACCTCGCAGCGTACCCTCACCCGCCGCTCACCGTGCCCAAGCGAGCAAATCGCCCTTCAACCCACCCTCTCACGGGCCAAGCTCCTCCGTCACAATGCAGAACCACCCCACCGGCAGCTCGTTCGGGGGAAAGCTCCTAGGAGCCTCACCTGCTGCTGCTATGATGAATATAGATTCACCATCAGGTCTGGGGCTCGCCAACTTAAACAATCTTACCGGCGGTGAACCGATGAGGTTGAGTTACAGTGAGCTGGGGGCGTTGGCGAATAGTTCCTCGGGCGGAAGAGGAGACGATGAGGATAGGCGGCGGAGGCTAGAAGCTGCAATTTCGATTATCAGAACGAGACCGGGAAGAGTGAGCGAAGATGGCGTGGAGAGGATTTGTCGGCGGTCTGGCTTAGAGGTTCTATGGGAGGACAGGAGGAAGGATGGTAGTCGACAGCTGACGATCGCTGGACAAACCGTGCTTCTGGACGTCAGTGTATCCGTCTTCTATATTCTGCGTGAACACCCGGGGCTGAAGGTATACAGATAGATTTTAAGGATAGCACCGTCGATCGAGTAGCATTGACCTTTCCTGGCTCTTCTAATAGTGTTACCCAGCATACAGAAAGCGCCGCCCGGATACTACAGGATGATCTCACCCCACCAAAGTGGATTGCTCGCATGAACTGGAAGCTGGATAGGTTCTCGGGAAATCTTGAGCTCCTTGCGAAGCTAGATAAACTAAGCACGTCTCCTGAGCAGAGCTGTTTCGAGGCAATAGGTGGAATATACAACAGCTTAAGGCAGCTTTTCGAGCATGAAAAGAAGACAACTTTATCCCTTATGGGCCCAAATAGGACACATGCAGAGGTCAAAGCAGAGCGGGAAGTTCTATGTCGTAAAAGCGGTCGTCCACGCATGAACGTTAGCAACCGCATCGGGCTATCTCTCGAATACTGGATGGACAATCGATACGTTCTAAATCAATCCCCGCACCCAGAACCTTCCTCTAATGACAGTATGGATCTTGATGACACAACCCCTACTGAAGATCCAGCACAGATATACTCTCTCCTAATCGAATGCGATCCCGCAGTCAACCAACTCTACCCACCCCTCCGTATCTCCTCCTCCTGGCTCTCTCCCAACGTCTTCAAACCATCATCCGCAGCGGATCTCCTAAACACTCCGCAAATCGACTGGCTGGATCCGCCACCTACCTATATCCCTCCTAACCAAAATGAGGTTCAGACTGGGCTCCTCGAAGGGAAGCTCCCTAAAGGCCGTTTTGTTGCGAAACTCCACCCCCCTCTTGTAGTCCCTCTCATTATGGCGCAGAACATCAGTTCCATGAGCGGGGGACCGCTGCAGCAGGAAAGTATGCGGCTTACTACAGTCGAGGGTCTGCTACTTAGACCTGATGAGAAAGAATCGGATATCGTGGCTGCGAGTCTCACTGCGGGACCGCCTAAACCGACAGCCACGGAACGCATGGTTCTAGCGGAGGATTCCGTCGAAGGACGCAACTACGTCGAACGAACACATACCAACTCTCTATTCCTAAGGAGTGCGGAATACGGTCGCGTCGTTGAGGAAATTGCGTTCGAGCATCCGAGACAACTAGTTGAGATCTTGCCCACACTGAGACAATACGCCTTTCTAAGGACTTTGGTACTTGGAACGTTCGGGCCGTCAGACGACAGTACAGCAGCGGAATCATCCGAGAAACTCCTCCCTAGATTGCCGCCATTGAGCGTAGATGTGAGTCTGACGACGAACCCGGCGCCGAATTTAACAGTCGTGTTCCCGGTTCCCGGAAGAGAGGTGGCCCTCTTTCCCGATAAATCAGTGCTAAAACAGGGATCACTATTACCGACGTCAAATTCGGATATTACACTAGAGTCCCTACTAACACCTCCCTGGAGCTCATCAGACCATGACGGAACCCAACCGGCACTCATCACTATTGCGCTATCCATTCTACCGAACGCAGAGGTCGAGGTTACGGACCAGAACGTTTATCCTGCACCTAATTTAAATTTAAATGGAACAGGGAAGCGAAAAGAAGGACAGACGCAGAAGGATGAAGTAGAAAGATTAGAGAAGGTAAGGAGGTTAGGGAGGGCGTTAGAGGTAGCTGGAAACACTGGACTGTGGGTTGAATGGGTGGGGAGGGAGTCGAGGTTCGCGAGGGAGTGAACGACATTAGACAAATAATAGGGGGGAAATTTTGGATCGAGAAAAGGGGAAATTGACAATCTAGGTTATACTCGTCCCTATACCAATTTACCTCTTGAGTCAAGTAAATACTTCAAGTAAATACTCATTACTTTGCTGGTTTAAAAGGTCTTGCGCTTCTCCGATTATCTCGCAGCCTCCAAATCGACTCTCCGTACTCACTTTTAATATTAGTAACTCGAACGATTGTGGTTGGAAAAAACGCATACGAACCGTACGACGAGCTTCGACTCTCTTGACCGCGTAATAGACCAAATACTCTAGAATCCACAGTATATTACTAAGGGTCGCTAGATACTAGACTAAATGGCAGTTGCGATGAGTATACTGGCGCTTACCACTACTTACTTGGTCCTTCTAAGGCAGGTCGTCGTAGAAGTAAAACACCAACGTGAACCCGTACCCTTCTCCAACAGCTGAATCAAGGTCGAATAAAGGCTGTCAAAAAGTATCATTTTCGAACTAGTCTCATAATTCTCATCCTCTTGCCTCCTGATCATACATACCCAAAAAGGCTCATTCACCCCAGTAATCATCATTCCTCGTACAATCTCTTCCCCTTCCCCTTCCCCTTCTCCTTCCCCCTCGACTCCTTTCAAAACCACCCGACACCGCTCGTCCGCAATCTCCCTGTCCTCCTCTGCCATCTCTGAGGATACATAAACCCCCCGCTCAGACTCGAACGGATCAAATTCTGTATAGCCTTCCGGCGCACGACGGAGCGCGGTAGACCATTGTAGCGGGTGGGATTTGAGGATTTTTGTGGTTGGGACTGTGAGGGAGGTGGGGGTGGTGTCCTACCTTAAGGATTGGTTGGTGAAGGAGTCAGGTGGGAGGGTATGAGTGAGTGTGTGCGTTTGGACCAGACTGCGGGCTGGGATAAGGTATGGTCGATGACTCCCGTCAACTGAGTACCGAAGGTTGTAGTTTCCCAGATTTTGGGTAACTTCGGTCGAAATATCGATATCGACTGTCAAGTGAGATATCTCCTCGGTCATCGGAAACGATTCTATGACATTAGTGCAGGTAAGTTTCTGCGGGTTAATTAGAAATTCATACATGATACAAGGTGTAGTATGATTATAAAGTCCCTTTGATATTGAACTTTTGGGAGTATCGCCGAATAAATCTCCCTAACGGAAATGAGTAGGAAAATAGTGGTCAGAGAAAACGGCGTAGTTATATCTTTTCCGGTTACCGTACGTAAGGCAGGTGGACATCAGAGTTCGTTTCCTCGGTAACCACGAACCTCAGAATCGAGCAAACAGCTACAACTCCCCACAACATCATCTAGAAGGTTTTTTTTTTTTTTTAAAAAAAAAAAAAAAGGAACAAAGGTTGAAATAAAAATAAAATAAGCAGGATCAAAATTAAAAACAGTTCCCATCGCCGAAACGATGGTACTGATTGGCAAGTTTCTCAGTGCAATTCGTTCAACGTAGAAATTTGCAAATGATCAGCTTATAACTGCTTTACAGAAGCTGACCGCTGATATTTTAGGAGAAACCGTCATAAATTGGGCTGAGCAAAGAATGAAAGCGATTAAGATACATATATCTTCTTCAAAGCTTCGATGTTCAACAGTGCCGGTCTAGCAGGAGACGAAAAGTGCGTGAAGTCTTTTAGACTTCGTTTTCACCTTATTGACACATAAGAAGAATTATTGCAGCAGCTAGAGATATGTTTGAAAAACGAAAGCTTGATGGTGAGGAAGCTATTCCTTCTTACCTTCAATGGGAGGTGTTCGTAATTGTAACTGCTCATGAAGGGAAAAAGGAACTCGAAGAGCTCTTCAATATATGGATATCATCCACAAACGACACTGAACGATACGCAGCCCTTAATTGATGGGACGAGAAAGCAATGCAGAGCTTGTCAAGTGGGTGCTCAGCTTTTCATTCTCTGAAGATATAAGGGCGCAAGATATAAGAAAACTCTATATTGACATATCTATTGACTGTCTAACCTTTGACTTAGTAATATATTCTTCTGTGGCTGGTTGAGCATTCTCCCCATGGCACGGTGGACTTGTGAGGTTGGGTGAAGAAGAACTGGAGTGGTTGAGCGGACAGTACATGGAGTTGTGCAAGGAAAAATCCTTGATCTTGTTCTCGATGGTTTGAGCACGGACGAGCATATCAATGACGTGAAGGGTTACTTTGCAGGATTGAACGTGAGCAATTGTCAGCAGTTTTTAAGCCAGAAGCTCGAGGAAATGCAGATTCGGAGACGATGGGCAGAGCGAGATGCTGGGGATCTCAGTTCATGGTTGTGCCAACATGGTTACGTCAATGATACTCATGCTGATGACATAGAAAGAGGTGGAGAATAGGCGGGGGCCATTATTCTCATCTACAATGTCTCTAGCTGCTCATGAATATCGTGGGTTTCATACAGCAGATATGCTCGCTTTGATGTAGCTCAAATTTTGAGATCGACCTTACGCTTATATTCGCAGACGATTCGAAAATCGGTGCCAAAGATCAAAATCAAGCGCTCTGAGGTAAAGTATTCGATCAAAACCCTACTATACGAATAGACCATAGAATGGCAAAACTGGTTCATACTTGATCAGAGACATGAATTTCAGATCTCGCAATATAAGGAATGCCTATATCAGGACTCTATGCCAGACTATTTACCGCAAAAATACAGTAACTAAAGTAAGCAGGAAACACAATCAAGATATAAATGTCGCATATTGATTAGTCTTACGTATGTAACAGTCCAAGTTGCGCTCCATCAGAACCATGCGGGTGTGAAAACGTTTAGAAGGCTGCCATGCAACCCTCCACGGGCAGCACAAAACATGTCTAAGTTCCGATGGTCACGAAAAAGGCAAGTTACGGTACAACCGTGAGACGAAAAGAAGGTCTTAATGGGGTCCAAAGAGACTAGTTCAGTGACACGGGCCAAAGACATGAAGGTGCTAATAGTAGATACAAACGTTTTTGATCTGACTAGAAAATGGTGGCAAGGAATCATATAACCAAGCGTACTAAGAAAAAGTAATGAAGAATTGAGGAAAGGGAAACCATAATGAGTATATTGATATTTCAAGTTGGACTCGACCAGGTAAATTGTTTATAGTAGAGAGTATACTCGGCGCTTTACTCAGTATAACCTGCAGTAGTCAGCTTGTCATTTTCTCATATTCTTTGATTATTGGGACTGGCAAGGCATATCTGCAGTTCTTTGCTTCGGAGGTTTATCGTCCTTGTGTATTGTATCTGTATTGTACAGTACCATATCAAGATATCTGTGAAGCTGATGGAGGTGTTAAAGGGGGCCATGTTGATCGAACGACTTCAAGACATGCGTCGGCAAGTAATTTCTTCCTCTCATACCTAGTTCTAACATGTCACCTTGGTGAGATGTTTTGGTATATTGAGTCGAGATAGTTTGTTCGTCCCTGACGGAGGTTGTCCCTCTTCGGTACTTAAGGGCTTCTCGGCTCACCACCACAGTGCACGGACCATGGACCCTTTTCCCTTTTCAGACGCGCCATGGCAACCTCATCCTGAACGCGATCCCACTTCCAATATCATTCCCTGTTCCGCGACACTCCCTTGCTCTCTTCAGTCAGACTTCATGAAGATGACCTCTTTCTGTACATACTTCATGATATGATCCTTTCTTTACATCTTTCACGCTATCGATCAATTAACGACGATATTCTCACTCATTATCCTCTGTCTCAACTCCGTATCCGTGGTGTTAAAAGGTGGTAGTTGCATGAAGACCGAGATACTGCATGAAACTAAGAATTATCCGTCGTCAAGATCTAATCGGGCCTTCTAACTCCTTTCTATTACATTCGCAGATATCAAGATATCATCATGGCATCTTAGATTCCATTGGATTTCAATCCCCCATTTCTGCTCCCTGACTTACACGCCGACGAACGCACCGAAACGTCAACCCCCTATAGGTTCTGCGACAGAATTGAGGGCTCAATCAAAGGCGTAATCCGTACCTTGGAGGTACCATTCATAACCGTCTAATTATCCGGCATAACAATCATCTGCGATTCCGTCACGCGCTTTTGGACAGTATCTTGTTCGTTTGTAGCACTATTCCTTAACGGTCACGATCACACTCCTGCGCGCAAGCACCACCTGATCTTCGTCAAAGATGCATCGCCATACAAAATCCGATGGCTTGGAACTAGCCTCTCCCCGTTCAACTAGAAGTTCTAGTTTCAGCAGTGATAGACCTTCCATTGCCGGCTCCATGACTTCCCCAAACCCATCGAACGTTCGACCCCCGCCAGCGTATGTCGCAGCGTCGGCAGCATGTCAGATTGCCTCAGACCATCATCATGCACAGCTCCGCGAAAGCGGGAACTTCGAGGAGACTGCGGGTGAATGCGCTCTCTTCTCCGAAGCTGCTCTTACCTCAGTGAACGCTTTTCTAGATCACCTTCTCTATAACATCTTATCCGTTGCGCGTGGTCCTACCCTCTCTATGATACGACCAGCGATTGCGGAAGTCCTCAAGCCGCGTTTGGCGCGCGAAGCAATGGCTACGGCCGATGAAGAACTTCACACTCTCCTCGCTGGTGAGGAAGAAGAGGATGACATTTTCGAAAGAGATGAAGACACACAGGGCAAGTGGAACACAGAATTGGTTTGGAAACGAACTAGGCTTCGAATAATGGTTTACAGCAGTCTTGGAGAAATGGAGGATGAAGATGAGGATGAATACTTACATAAAGATGACAGCTTTGACACACATGGTCATGATGGAATTAGTATGGGTCTTATATCTTCTGCGGCAGCAATATTCCTCACATCGGTATCGGAGTACATTGCGGAGCAGTTGCTCATCATTGCAGGACATGCTGCATATTCTCGCGCGTTAGCGAAGATGAAAAGGTCATCGAGTACCGTATCAAGCCCCGTCTCCGCGGAACCATCGACTCGCGTGACAGTAGAGGAGTTCGATGTCGAGAAAGTTACGTTTAATCCAACTCTCGGTCGTCTCTGGCGGACCTGGAGAAAGCGTACCCGAAATTATAGCTCTTTATCAAGCCCACCATCTCGAGGTTCCGGATTCCGCACGGCGAGTGGTTATACAACCCCTCGTAATCGTGGAAGCAGTTCAAGCATGGCTGACGGACGACCTGAGGGGTTGAAGTCAACTAACTCTTTAGCCCTCACCGAGTCCCACCAGAGTACAGTCTCCGAAGTTGATATTGCAGCAAATATCCCTCTACCAACTTCTGACAACGACGTAAACGAAATTGAAGTCCCTGGTCTCGCAAAAGAATTTGATGATGAAATAGATCATAGTGGGAGATCGACACCAATTGTACGTGATCGTCGAAGACCGTCCAGCATGATTCTTTCATCATCAAATCTGTTCTCACCCTCAACGAGGAGAGGAAACAAGCATACCCGATCGACCTCAGCCCCTTCGCCTCGTCCAGCTTTTTATGAGAATTTCCTTGAGGGCAGCGCAGATGAACTTCCCTTTGTTACTCCAATGGAGCACGTTTCAGAGCGGAGTTCGTATGTCAAGATTGCAGATTCATCTAACGAGCATCCTCAGCTAGAGCCTATCGACCCTGCAGGAGTTTCGGCTGGGGTAGAGAGCTCAAAAATTCGAAACGATAGTATCCTGAATACAGGAGAAGCAGCGTCCCCAACCAGCGTGGACTCCCCACCATCAGCTGGTGATTCCGAGGTAGAGATACTTAACTCGAAGCGTGTAACAATAGGATATCCTCAGCGGACTCCATCCATAGTGAGAACATCATCAGCACGATATTCCAAACGATCTCTTACTCCTCCGGCTGATATTCCCTCGTCAGTTGATGATGGGCAAATTTCACCGATAGAGCCTGGAGCTGAAGTAGTCGCTGAGCCGAATGTTGAAGAAATTGGAATAGCAACAACGTCCAATGTGCCTATCCCAGCAATACATGCCGCAACACCAAACCAGACCCATGCTAGGCAAATCCAGAACCAGGCTGGAAATCCAGTCAATGGTGCTACTATTACCCAGTTACACAAAGAACAACAGATTACTAGAGGTGCATCTGCATCCCCACCACGTGCGAAGAAACCGGTTAATTCAACCATTGTGCAACAATCACACCCGATTCCTTACGACGTTCCTGTACGTGACGAGTACAGACCCACCCTTACGCAGTCTCACTCAGTATCGCGAAATGTTCCACTAGAATCCGTTAGGGAGGATGCAGTTCCTACTCGTAAATCAACTGAACGTTCGACCAAGCGCATGTCAACCGGTAGCTCGACTAGTACCAGTCGGTCCAAGGCGATAACTGATGTAGATGCTCTTGAACGCTCGACTGTTCGTCGTCTATCAAATGCGTCACATCGCAAATCCTCTTCTCAGGGTGGGAGAGAGTCAGAACTGCCGGCCATACCAGGTCGTGCACGAACAGCAAGCTCTTCAACCAGCGTCAGGGAGTCAGTAGATTCAAGACAGCGTGATTTTGACGAACTTGTCCGCGGTGAAGAGACGGTAAAGTATACATTAACGCCGCAGAGCATGCGTGATCTCGATGTAAGAACTCCTCTGACCATTTCGCGATCCTGACTGACATAGACTAGACTCCAAGTCCCCCTATCATCACTGGGAAGTTGCAAGCTCGCAAGCAGGCCACTAACCCTGTTGAATATCCACGCGTTGTATCCCCGCCAGATTCTCCGAAGGTTCCAAATGTTGCTCCTCGTACTAGCTCAATAACTCCTACTACGACTCCATCTGTTTCAAAAGGACTGGTGTGTCGGTCTACTCCTTCTGCCCCTCCTAAGGTGATGCCGCCTCCCCGTCCCGCTCCTGAAAACACCAGGCTCAGGAATGGAAGAACAGCCCGAGGCGCAAGGGTGCAGACGGAACCCGTCCGAGACATGGCAGACTTCATTCGGTCCACGGGCCCATCTAACGAGCCGGAAATTAAACCTTTCAGCGTTGGCGAGGATACTGTAGCATTCTTTCATAAGAAGGAAAGCCGACCGCCCAATATCGGCAGCAGCAATAGTTTAGTCAAATCAAATCATCGGCCATCGGGAAGTACTACTCCGCGAAAGACCCCTCGTAAGACCCATCTTGAGGCGCGTGATCCTACAGCTACAGCTGATGGGTTCGGCGACCTTATTGACTTTATCCGCCAAGGTCCTCCTAGCAGTGGTATTACAGGCGAACATAGGATTCCACGCCACGTCGCGCCCTTCAGGAATACTATGGATTCAGATGACTACGGACGTCTGCTTGATGGTGAGGACAGCGAGATTAACGCGCCAAGTACCGCATCACGTCAGACAAACCAATCGAGCAACTCCCGTACGGGACTTGTAGCTAGCTCCACAACACCCAAGAAGTCTCTGCAACATCCCACATTGAGGAGTGAAAATAACAATAACTTCTCCTACCCGCCACCAGTCGAGCCTCCAAGGGGTACCCAAATGTTCACGACTCCATCCCTCGCCCACCCAGCTTATTCGAATCAAACCCAGAGCCTCAACAACAACGAACCTCAGATTCAGCGTACACGCCGTCGCATCAAGGATCCCTACGCCATCGACTCTACCGACGAAGAGGATGATAACGAGGACGACATGACCGCTCTCCCAACGAACAAAGGCGGCTCAGGAACCCGCCACCCACCTCAAGAAGAGAGCCTAATGGACTTTTTGAAGAACACCGAACCACCACCTTCAACACAGAAGTTACTTCCCTTCACCGGCAAGTCCGTCGACGAGGCCATGAAACGGAACGCTCAGTTCGATGACGCGGGCCACTATATCGGCGACAAGATCGCGAAGAAGGAATCCGTCCCCGCTCCGACAGCTAATACGAGCGTGCCGAGGACGTTTGGAGCCGGTCAAGGGGTACCGCAGAAGCAGGTACAGAGGCAGACATTAAAGCCCCGTGAACCGGTCAAGGGCCGCAGGAACGATACCAGCGATTTGGCGGACTTTCTCCTTAATTCCGGACCTCCGGAACCCGTGAGTAGGGGACTGGGGAATGGTACAGGGACGGGAGTGGAGAACGGGGAGAAGAAGAAGAAGAGGTTTTGGGAGAGAAGGTGAGGTTTTAATGGAGGTGGAGGAGATCTGTTCTCTTTGGGAGGAGTAGTCCTTAAGATTCTGATTTCACGAGTATCTTCTCGGCGCCATTAGGAAGGTTTTGATCCCCCCGATCTTCTATCTTCCGCGTACCTTGAGGCATGATTTTCCCATTTCGAAGAGTTTGTACAATTTCTGCTTTTTTTTTTATAAAGGGGTTTCTTACGGCGGTTTTCGGCTTTTTCGTGTATATTGTTTTCTTCTTCGAGCAAATTATATGGTTGAGACTAGATCAGATTGGTAACTGGATACCCGCTCCCCTTTCTCTGCATTTTGTACTGTACGTATGGGACTTTTCAGGGGAATTGAATTTCTTGATGTGTACACTGGATATTCAGACGTCTGTTGAGTGTGAACCGGATCTCTATCGTCCGTTTGCTCAAGTGATGATCCTACCGTCCTGTACGTTTTAGGACATCGTTCCAGCAGTTCCGTTTGAAACTCTGCTCGAACTGTACAGGAATCCAGAAACTACCTTCGTGTACAGGAAATAAGGAAGTACGTAAGGTTACAGTTCGACCTTACATCGCCCTCCGTGTCTCCAGGAGGTAAAAGGGGTGATGAGATGGGGGGGTACCTGAGTAGGTAAATAAGATGGTTTGAGTAAAGCGGGCAATCGGAGACCAGATAATCGTCACCGAGTTGGATTTATTACACGGTACGGGAGGTACATCACATAACAGATGGCAGCAGTGTATTAGATATTGAGAGATTGAATCAAGATGCATTGAAGCATTAACCATCCCCTATTGAACCCTATACAAACCAAAGGAAAAATGAGTACATGGTCAATGTATCATCATGGTAATGAATTTAACTCCACCCTCTATGCTAGGCACCCAGAGAACCCCTCCGCTACAGTTGAATCCCACTCATGGCTTGCGAATGGGAACAATCATCTCCTGCTCCACCAATGGGTTCTCCTTGACCTTCTTTGCCATGTTGGCGCCCTCGACCTGACCGCACAGAGTCTCAACGATGATACCGGTGACTTGATACGGGTCCGCGTTGGAGGCGGGTCTGCGATCTTCGAAGTAACCTTTGCCCTCCTGCGCACACTGGCGGTTAACACGGACGGAAGCGCCACGGTTAGCTACGCCCCATGTGAACTTGTCGTACGAAGCCGTTTCGTGTTTGCCCGTCATGCGCTGTGCATTGTCTTCGCCATACACCTCCATGTGCTCCTTCTGGCGCTTGGAGAGCTTCTCCATGGCGGCTTCGATGTGCTTCATGCCACCCTCCTCGCGCATCTCCTTTGTGCTGACGTTGGTGTGGAGACCGGCACCATTCCAGTCGCCGGGGATGGGTTTCGGGGCGAAGGTTACCTTTGCACCGTATTCTTCGGCGACACGGTGGAGGAGGAATCGGGACATCCAAAGTTGATCGCCCACTAGAATAGTTTATTAGTGGTAGCGGGAGGAGGATTAAGTTGGATGATTAGCTTACAATCAATACCCTTGCAAGGACCGACTTGGTACTCCCATTGGGCAGGCATGACCTCAGCATTGGTACCTGAGATTTCGATGCCAGCGAACAAACACGCCTTATAGTGTGACTCCACGATGTCTCTACACATGACCTTGCCGGTACCGACACCGCAGTAGTACGGGCCCTGAGGAGCAGGGAAGCCATTCTTGGGCCAGCCATACGGCCAGCCGTCGAAGCCGAGGAGTGTGTATTCTTGCTCCAGACCGAACCAGAACTCGTGCTTCGCATGTGCCTCCATCACGACGGCTGCGTCATGACGGAAGTTATATGCGTTTGGCGACCCATCCGACATCCAGGTCTCGCACATTACGAGAATATTATCGCCCAGACGGAAAGGATCGGGGAAGAAGGCGACGGGTCTGAGGTAGACGTCAGAGTTGTCGCCTGGCGCTTGACCGGTCGATGAGCCGTCAAAGTTCCATTCTGGGAGTTCCTTGATATTTGAGACTTTGCCCTTGAGGGTCTGAAGAAAAGGTCACATGTCAGCTTCGATAAGACTCAAATAGAGATATATACAATGTATATATGATGTATTAGAGAAAAGGTGGAGAATGGAGAAAGTGAGGGAGCGAGGGAGTGACGAGGGAGTGAAAAGTGTGTGCAATGTGCAGTCGTCACTGCCATAAAAGCAATTAACTCCATCAGGGAAAGTGCGATGTGGGTTGGAGAAGGAGCAAGGGGAGTTGTTGCCTCGGTGGATCGTATCGGCTTAAGCCGGCTGTTGGGGTCTTGAGTTGTGGCTGCAGGTTTGGCGATAGGCTTGCTTATCGCGGGGTTCGTCGCTGATAAGAGCCAGAAAAAGCACAAACCCCGGATAGATTCGATGCCGTCGTCATCAATCACAATGATTCAGACACTCGTATGATGATGGGAATGATTTTGAGAAGATAATTTTGAGAAGGAAATGTTGCAATTCTTACCTTGCACTTGGAGCGTACACCCCCTGAGCTATCGATCCAGACATACTCTGCGATAACGGAGCCCTTTTGGTCGAGCTTCAAATACTTCGAGAGCTGCAGAAGAAGTCAGTGCGTTGAGATATCGAGAAAGTGAATCGGCAGAATTGAGGCAATGCTCACATTGGCGGTGTTGGAAACGATGGTTGATTCGGCCTGGTAAGGAGTCAGTACTACTGTTGCCATGAATAGCTCGTTCGAGGCACAAAAGACGCGGTGAAACGTACCATGATTGCTGGCTGGGAATGTGCGATCAAAGTCAAATGGGTATTATAATCGACTGTGGTTGGGTGGATTGAGGCTGGTCTTGGAAGAAGGAAGACACAGACAAAGGAGGAAAAGGGTTCTTTGAAGTGAGTCGCGTGAGAAGAAGAGAGGAAGAGTGAGTGGAAGAGAGGGGGGGGGGGGTTGGATATAAAAGATAAGGGAGAACAAAACTGGTGGGGAGACTTGAATTATTTATCGGATAGAGCAGCGGTGGAAGTCGATAGCCAAGATGTGGTGGCCGAGACGGCGAGACCTGAATGTCGTGGGATTTTTTGACTACTTGTCCCTGAAGAAGCAAGCTTTGGCAATCAATTTGACGGCAACTGTGGGATTGACGCGGATAGAATCTGGTAGATGCATGCACATACCCAGCGCAGTGATACCTAGAACAACTATAACCTCTACTCTCCATCGCCGGCACCGCTTGAGTTAAACCATGTATGTACCTTATTACCTTACCGTAGAGATGCGTTATCAAAGCCTCTTTGTTTGTGTTTTTGTATCATCATCCATTGTCAGTGAGGGGAGATATCCCTCCAATACCCGCACCAATAGTCATTTTCCGATTTGACACTGCCTTTACAAAACCCGCCTAGACCATCTTTGTTTTCCTTTTTCTTTCCGTACTTTTCGCCATCGTACCGTAATTAGTATGGTTAGAACTAGTTGTATTCAGAACCTCAACAATTCCCCGGATATTCTTAGTCCTTGATTCAGCCGCCTAACTCACATACGGTACCTTGTCCCTTATCGGATGAAGTAGGAAAAGTAGAAAGATATTGATAATAACCACTTTACTTGACATTCTCGCCGCCTTTTTCTGATCCACAAAACTAAATTCTGACGGAAATATTGATTTTAGCTTGAGATTCGGGGTTCCTACGCTAGGATTGAAACCGCTTGTCTGGAAGGAGGTTGTTCATCAAAAGCTGGACAAAGCTGACCTTTGTCGTTTCCACATATCGGCTTCCGAATCCGAAATACCTCAAACCATTACGCCGTAATAGCAATGCCGCGGGCGTACTTTTACCGTTACCAATGTTCGGATCTAGACATTTCGAAGCCAAGGAAACAATAAATGCCGATCTTGGCGAGCACCTGCATGAAACTGTGCTGTACATCTGATTCTCTCTGACGCAGTTGAAGTGGTGATGGGGTTGAACTCACCACTTACTGTATCGACCCAGAAACCACCATCATACTTACAACTGAATATCCAGATCGGTTTAGCTAAAAGCCATTGTCTGTCAAGTCATATCAGCCTTATCAGGATCTTCATGAGATTCTCAGAACATTGTGGTCTCTGTGCATGAAAAATGCAAGTATGGCGTCAAGGTAGATTGTTTGAAACTCCCCTTCTGAGCGGAATCCTCGAGATTGATTCTTTTCGAGCGGTTTCTGGTCTGGGCTGATGATGTTTCTTTTCGAAGTCGTCGCTGCAGGTTGTATGCAGTTGGAGAAGTTGACGATGAGGGGTTTTCCTCTTCCCCTCCCCCGCCATCATCCCATGCGTCCAACCCACGCGAGCACCTTTTTTTGTACCTCAACCTTCAACCTTTTCTCCCACAATACTTCCCTTTTCCATCGTGAGGGAGGAACGTGCTGCAACGGACTCCTACTTTGTGCGTGGAATTTAGTAATTCTAAATACCTCTTCACCGACTAAGGAGACGGTTAGTAACAAGTATTTTAATTGAAAGTATTTGTGCGCCCGTTTCTCCCCGCGATGTCGCCCCCGAGAGCCCCTCCCGAGTTCAACACATGCCTTAGCCCGACGACTGGAAAATTCTAGCGCAGATAAGTGGCCGATCCGTCGCACTTCCAAACCAGCCAGATGGCGCAGATTTCAAGGGTTTGACCGTGCCTTATCTCTAGAAAGATTAGCCAATGAATGTGCTTATTTGCTTTTTTTATGATGATGGAAAATACGTAATCCGGGGCCGCTAATTTCAACGTCTGATTGTGCTGATATCTCTTGTCGTTTCGATCAAGGAGATCTTTTCGTCCCAACCTAATGGAAGTTCTGACTGTACTTATGCTAAACTCATCCTATCAACAATCAAAATGCTCTTTCAACTCTTGCAAATCAGATACGGTACAATGACGACGATAGGTTAGAGCTCTCTCTAGAGTCATCTTATCTTCTCATGGGAGAAAATGGCTTACCTCTCTGTGTGAGAGTCGATTATGCGAGTTTCCCCTAGCGACCTTCCTTTTTCCAATAAGAACGAAACACGAGCACTCAGAAAGGTTTGAGAAGCCTTGCCCCATAGAGTTACACTTATCAACGTGTTTTTCTGATGTGTGCGCGGTCGTTCCAACCTTCAATTGTCGTTGGAGGTTGCTGATATTCGTCGCTTCATATGAAGTGACGTCTCAGATCCCACTCGCACGGTGACCCTCTACCCCAGATTACAAAGTACCTTGGCCGCCAGACTAACACGCCCTGCACTTGTACCTGCGTCGGTGGCCCGTGTATCGCGTAATATCAGGGGATGTAGCCTGTAATAAGGGAAATCACGAGTTGATGCGTTACTGCTATGCAGGGCCAAGTCCGGGACGTCCGGACGCTGCCTCGACCCAACTTGTCGTCTCAGCGTGGGAGATACCGCGTATAGTGTGCTATGTTCGAAGACGCTTATAGAGCTCGACGTTCCGCAAGTGGGGTTCCCCATAGGGGTAGATGTTTGGTAATCAAATCTTCAGGAAAGTTTACTGAACAAGCACCCCAAACTTGTCACATTGATGAAAGGTGTGAGATGGGTACAGCAAATGAAGAACCAATGATGAAACTCAAACCCCAAGAAATTTGGGGATACTGATTCAAGTTGGAATGGCTAAAGATAGACCTTAGCAGTTAGTAGTGGCACTGACCAAACCAGGGCTTACTTACGCACTGAGATATGGACCTGCCCCGTCCTATGTGCATACATATTAACCCCCATTCCCTATATTGTTGAAAAAATGCTTCTTCAAAAATTGCTTTAGGTACGAACAGCATCACGTGAGCTGAAAGGTTGCTCGGAAGTTTGCAAACAGGGACAGGTAGGACAGACACCATTTCTACCCGAGGCTGCATTCTGAGGTATCCTAATATTGTTTGCTGGGTGTTCCTTGGGTATCAACCCCTGTTGTTGTCATTTCAATTCTTACTTTACGTCTTCAACCATCGTTCCGGACCTTGATCAGGAAACGGAAGTAGGTAGATGATGGCAAATAGTTCCAAATTTTCTAACGACCATTACATCTTTAAATCCATCTCTTTTCCGGCAATAACCTCAGTTCAACTTTTTAGTCTGGAAGCAAGGAGTCCAAATCAAGGGAAGAAGTAGAGCGGTCCCTTTTTCCGCCCTATGGTTGAAGCCGATATCAATGACTCGATTTTGCTTATTGAAATCGTTTCGCATAGTTTGACATGGGACGACGAATTGAAAGTTTCCAAATACCAGGCCTGCGATGTAAAACAATGCGGATTTTCGTAAAAACACAATGACAACAACGTTGTGTTTGTCCATATAGGAAATGGGTTCTCTATTAAACAGTGGGACCGGGACATATTGCACAGCACCTCTTTCTTGCTGATACCGTATCCGCAAATCCTTCATTCGTCGAATCCACCACCGGCACTGGTTGTCGACAGAATCCACACTTAGCGTATATATTTCAAAGATGTGTCGAATGGAGAATGTATTTCATCTCCCTTGTGGACACTGGGGTCGCCAAAGGTTTCTCGGTGAGCCTTGTGTGAGATCTGTCATCTCTGCTGGGAAACGCATGCCTTGCTGGTACCCAGTTACGGAGGGAATGTTCACCTGTAAAGAGCTATGCATCGGTTGCAAACGTCTTAAATCATATGGTGGAGAGTGGCAGCCGTTCGCCAAGATCTCTCTTAAAGGTTGGACTCACATCGAGAGGAAAGCAAGCCGGAGGCAATCAAATGCGTCTGTTATCAGTGCTTCTGCGTATGGTGATTTTGTCTTCCCTCCTCGAGATAGGAAATACAGCTTAGCCTCTATCTGTTCGCAGGACGGCGGTATTATTGATCATCGAACCGAATGAGATGGAGTAGTCGGATATATTGAAAGTTTTGGGAAATTCGGAAATGTAATGAGGGGACCGGAAATGAAGAATGGAGATAAAAATAGGATAGAGCTGAAAGTGCGCCAAACGAAATTTACAGCAACGAGTGAACAGCATTACGTTCTCATGGACCTACTGTGATAAAGGTAGTTCATGTATATATCACAAATGCGCTCGCTCGGACCCATAGGCTTGATGTTGGCTACTTCCTGGAGTTTCAGGTTGGTTGACACAAGAGATGGTGATGTGTTTGATGGATTCCCATCTCTCGTGTTTGAGCTCGACGTTATGCAGATTCATGTAATTAGAATCGCATCTCAGCTATCCTGTAAACTTATAACGGTAGGAGCAGTTTGCCACCCTGCAAATTTCAAGGTCTGACCTCGTTTATCTTATCAGATCGCGAATCATTTTCTTTGAACCCCCTCTATCGAATTCCTTCCATCAACATCCCAAAGTTCATCTCGCATCGCAAACGCGAGTGAACAGTTATCAATTTTGTTCAGGGACGGGTCTGCTGGCTTTTCAGTGGCAATATACCGTGGACGATAAGGTACTGTACCTTAGGAAACCCTTCTCACAGCATCGACATCCATTTATATTTCGTGAAGGCCACCTAGTCGTCTCGGTTCGGTTCAGTTACGATAACCCGAAGTGGCATTATGTTATCTCCGTTCAGAAATACCTTTATTTTGACTTTATAGCCGTGGGAACACCTCGGTATCGCCTCAGCAGTTCACTTTACCGCGCCCCGTAAACGCCGTTATTCAAGAAGGACCTTAAGTATCTTAAAACTTTCATTGCGGTTCCCTCTTTTTCTTTTCCCAAGGGCAAGCACCCAAGCTCACGAAAGTTGAACAAAGAAGCTCCTTGTTTTATTACTATTAGTCTGAAGAATAATCAGGTCTAATGATTGTCACTCCCAGGTCTCTTTGTTGTATTCAATTATCGAGACTGTCTGAGCTTCACCAGCTTCAAGATCCATATATCTATGTACAGTCTCCATTATCTCCATTTACATGTAATCCAATGTCAATCAACGAATCTACGAATTTGCGAATCCAAAAAACCATACGAATAGAATCCAGCTTCAACTAAATATGCGTTTCGGTAGCACAACCCCCATTTTTCTCACATCCACTGTCGCTGTATCGGCTTTCTACCCTATCCCCACCCCTCTAATCACTATTCCCTCCCCCATCGCGTCAATTCTGTCCTCTAGATCCTCGAGCGACTCCTCAACTACCAATACCAGTACACCCGTCCTAAAGACTGGCATCACAGCCTCCTTCAATGTCAATCCAGATGGTTCTCTTGGAATTCGTGCCGATATCAATATCTCCGACGCTGATATCTCTGCCTTAATCAAGCTCATCGTTGCTCATCTGGACGATATTTATTTGCAGAGTCTCGACCTAGCGGGGTTGCTTAGCGCTTTGGGGACGGATATGTTAGGTATGCTGGGGAATATATTGGGAAAATAGTTGAATAATATTGGTGAAGAAGAGGAACTGTAAGTGGCGACGGAAAACTAATTTGTGTGTTGTAGTAGGTTTTGCATGTGACCGTAAGTAAATAAAGAGCCAATAGTGGCAGTTAGTTTGTTATGACACTCTATTAAGGTTACGGTAAGACTTATTTGAATTAGTCAGTTGATGCAAATGTGAAGTGTTCTACAAAAAAATGACTATGGACAACGTTGATATATATACCCGCTCCTCCCCTCTTTTACTATCTCTACTCTCCACATAACCTTCCCATCTACAACCTCCTCGAAGGCGCTACAGCTCAAAATTCAAGATCCATAGGTCTCTAGTAAGTAAATACGTAAGCAGTCATTCCTAGACACCCAAGCTCAACATTCAAAAAGTCTTCCGGTGGCCGAAGTTCGATCACCAGATGTCTTTCATGACGAACGAGAGGATACGGAAGAGACAAGGATGAATCTGCCGGGCACAGTAAGCAAGCACGTCACCTAGTACATAAAGTAGATACTAACATACACATGTAGGAAGGGCAATCATCAGGAATAAAAACCAGTGATCTCACGCTCCTGGATTTGCCCAAAGTGCCAATGACATTTCCATTCCTCAAGTTACCGATAGAACTACGCATTGAAATTTACAAGCTTCTACTCCAACAACAAGCTCGAATTGACGTCGTGCAGGTTTAATGGATACTATCGTGGGGAGGCAACAACCGGTTTTGGTGATACAAAAACGAAGCGAATGTTCAAGCGAATCCCTGGAGATTTTACGGTTGCTGAAGTCAGCCGCCAAATTAGGAGAGAAGCGCTACCTATTTTCTTCAAGGACACTATGTTTATATTTAACAATGGGTTTGACCTCCGCTGGTTCCTAAGATATACTCCAAGCGCGGCAAGACACTTGCGAGTCATAGCAATTAAGCGTTTGGATACTCACATCTCCTGTCTAGACCACGCTTTGCAGACTTTGGTCTCGCTGGATCGAATCCATGTTCCACTGATCTATATACGCAAGAGGAAAGAAAATGCCACGTATGTAGCTCCGAAGATTAAACTACGACTAAAAGCTACTTTTGATAAGATATGCCAGCGACGTCAAGAGATGGGCTGTTCTGTAACCGAACTTCTTTCGTTCCGCGATGCGCTCTGGTTCCGCGACGTGCTGCGGTTTCGCGAGACAATAGCTCTCGCACTCCAAACTGAGGAAGTAGAGGATTCTACAGAGTTCTTGGGGACATTGCTTTAAGACCGGAAAAGAGACAAGCATTGGACAAGAAAATGGGGCTTGAGGGTCTAACACAGGCACAACAGCCGCCCTAGAGGTTGATAGGTTGTGATATAAGGTTTCAGCACGTTGAGCAAATCGAAGAATTCCACTTCACATTCTATTTCGGGATTCTGTAATGCAACGAGAACTTAGTTAGGTTGGCTTTAGAATCAAGTATTCCTCTCACTCTCAGCAAGCTAGTCAAATACAGTCTCAATACAAGCTCTATCACCAATTCGCAGTTTTCCTTGACCTCCCTTTGCACCTTCTCTATCAGGACGCTACCAGTTCAAGTTTCAGCTTCACTATACAGTTCGACTGGAGATCCTCGTTGGAGTTAAATATTGAAAAGTTGCAATCATCCATGACATGCACGAAAAACAGAACACGATAACTTGACCCCTCCATCCCATCCCTCTCAATCACTGAACCGTAAAGGGCCCAAAAGCTTACTTTTACACCGTCTCACTATCCCTTCTTAATATAGCATGTGCGGGAGATAATGAGCCAGCCGGGCCATACCAGTTTCTCCTGTACATCCTCATCCTCCAACACTATCCTTTTCTTTCAGACGTTGGCGATGGATTTGATCGGATTGGTGTCAAAATCTAAACCTGACTAGTCTTTCTAGGAAGGAGAAGTATACGAAAGCTCAATATCATTCACATATTGCATACAACTTAAAGGCATCGTATTGATTGGATACCTGCCTGTGATCTTCCCGAGCAAGAAAGAGCTCATGATGTCTGACAAGCAGCGCAAACGGACAATTCCAACTCAACAACTACACCAGCCCTCAACAATTCGGCGTAAAGGTGCACCCGATGACTACCTTATTAAAGCCACCAGTATCAGGGTTATCGTACGGACTAAAGCAGATCCGGTTCCCGACCGCACTTCTCCCGTTGCAAAGCCTGAGGCAGCAACCAGTGCCGGTGGCTATCCGGAAAGAAACACTGTAGAAGAGCGGTTAGTCTATCTAGGTTGCTCAAGTAGAGCTCCGGACTGGTTGAGTACCTGTTAGCAGTGAAACCCACGTTGAAGGTCCCCTCGTAGCTAAAGGGTTTGGCCGTCCCTGTGTACCTGGCGCCATCGCTGAAGAGTATTATGATCAGTTTCTTATATAAAACGCGGCGAAGAGGAGCACTGACTAGGCGATGGCACCGACCTGGGCGTTGGTAACAGTGGCAAGACCGAGGCCGAGTAGAGCGGTGAATTTCATGTTAGAGAAGTCTCTTGCAGAAGATCAAGAAAGGCTTTTGACGATAAAGGACTCCTTTGCTGAGTATGAAGAAGGTGGATAGGAAAGCCTGGGATAGATCGAGACATCTTCAGGGTAGTTTCTAGACCATATTATACACCTTCCGTAAGAGAAGCCGATCTGGCTATCAATATTTCTCTTATACTTCATCAACTGAATGCGAAAAATGCGGAACGTTTGTTCCTCTGTTCCTCTATTTCCGGGACCGTATGCTGGAAGCTTTAGTCCATTTCTTGGGAAGCATCCCAGTTGTCGTTAGAGTTCGGGATGCAATGCGAAAGTAAATTAGGGAGGCTGGTTATACTAGCACAAGAACTATCTAGATATGCAACTGATGTCCAGATCCTAGAATCATCAACAAGCCTTCCAAAAATATGATTTGACCGTCCGCAAGGAAACCAAGATCCGGGTATGGATGGAAGAGAATACTTTTGACAATACTGTATCACCCAGTAAGTGGTGACTAGAATGATAGTTCCAAGAAGAGGGGAGCATCCGTCTAAGAATGGTGGTCTAGCCGTACGGTCAATTTTTGTACTGTAGCTTCGTCAGGTAGAGAGAAGCGGAAGAGGGTATTTGTTTTCAATATTCCTTCTACACTCAACACTAATAAAGTATTGTCTACCAAGTTCTTTTACAGTGATTTGATTCTCAACCAATCCTCTGCACATACTCTATCCAACCATTCATAAACTCCTGCGCTGGGTTACGATTCACGGGTTGCTGGGCCATTGTGCTTCGATCCAACCCCGCTCCTGCTATGTAACCTCATGCGCAGCAATGAATCGTAGCATCTTCCCCTGTACCTAGGCCCCAGATACGGAGGATAAGCGAATAGATCCCTTGAACACAGCAGCATCAAACTGGGGTGAGTTCGTCGGACATCGGTTTCTGATATCTGAAATTGGTGGAACCTAGTTGCAGAAAAGATCATCCCTTTGGTCTGTCTAGGACTAAGCACATATACAACAAAACCTGCGCAACGAAATGTTATATATCAGGATGAGAAGTCGTCGATATCCAGGTTTCAAGCCAAGAGATTAGATCTGTACCGATGGAGCATGACGCTAACCTGTTCTGGTCAATATCAAGATTCTTGGAGGTAGGACAGTATGTACAGTACAATTGACATAATATTCTTCAAAGCCATCTATGAGCTATGCAATTGGATTGTCTAGTACCATACACTCCTTCAAGCTCAGAATGGGCTAAAGTACAAGGACTATCAGTACTATACATCTCCTACCACGCAGTATGCCCGCCATCAATCACCAAGTTATTGGCAGTCATAAAACTACTCGCCCGACTCAACATAAACAGTGCCGCGCCCTTAAACTCCTCGGGCTTACTGAGCCTGCCTAACATATTCTCCTTCTCCCACAACTCTTTCAGCCCCGGGTCATCCTCGAAATTCTTCTCCACCATCGGCGTCACGATATGTCCTGGACTCAGACTATTAACCCTGATCCCCCCCTCGCCCGTCTTGGGATCCACTCGGCCCCACTCCATCGCCAAATTGCGCGTTAACTGGAGAACTGCCGCCTTGGAAGAGTTGTACACGGGTGAAATCAGTCCTTTGTTCGCGACTAAACCTGACATCGATCCGATCAACACCATACTGCCGCGCTTCTTGTACTTGAACATGGCGCGTGCGCATGCGGTCGCGGTCAAGAAGACGCCCGTATAGTTGATACTGAGCATATCTGCGATGTCTTCTGGCGGATAATTCACCGCATCGCATACTTTCTGCACACCTGCTGCCGCGATCAGGCCGTCGATGCCGTTATGTTCGTCTGCGATGGACATGATTACGGAGTTGAGGTTGGAGCTGTCGCGCACATCGACTTGCTTGTAGGAGAGAGATCCCCCAAACTCTGGGAGTATCCGACTCTCCGCTTCACGATATTCCTGATTAGGTTTGGGAAGCCGGTCGAGGCAGTAAACTGGAAAAGAGTGAGAAGGGATGGGGAGGGGATTTGGGAAGTAACTCACCTTTTCCTCCAGATTCCACGAGTCCTTCTGCAAGGCAGAGGCCTAAGCCTTGCGCACCGCCTATCAAACCATTTATTACTCTTGTCCGTACGAGGTTACTTCAGTTTTCTGTACCTGTGACAATATAGACCCCGCCTTTTAAATCAAAGTCGCGGAGCCTTTTACTGCCAACGTTCTCTCGATCATGGTTGTGGCGCTTTTGCTGCAATTGCGATAGTAGAAGAGTATTCTGTACGGATATGATTCCTGTAGCCGGTAACTGTGGATAATCCTTCGAGAAGTATGGGGAAAGCTGTCGTCTCGTAGCGGAAGAGACACATCGTATGCTCCTTTTGCTCCCTAACGCCCTAGTGCTACTTGGTGTAAAGCGCAAAACAGTTCCAAACGTGGAAAACATATTCATGGCGTACTTTTGAGAATGTTCTCTTTCTAATTCCTTCAATTGACCTTATATACAACTCTTTCTGGGATTGCAATGTGGTTGAAGGGTGATGTAAGGGTTATATATTGTGTAGATTTGTCCATCCTCCCTGTAGCTAAAGTAGTGTAAGTGCAATTAGAAAGGCGTCAGCCACGGGTATGCGGCTTGTTGCTTAGTAGGTACAGTACGATAATATCGGCGTACAATTGAAGTTGGTAATTTTCCAAGATTCGTTTTCGATCGACACTGAGCCGTCCCAGAAAGCGTCCCCACGTAGAACTAATATGTCATAATTCGGACATTTATTATAGAATCTTATCGAATGATTTTAGATAACTTATATCATGTATATTGTATACAGCCTTGAATCTTTTCGAACTTTACAATGCCACGGTCATGGGAAATCATGGTCACCATATGTACAGTAAATATTGCTAAACACTAACAATATCTAGGTATCGAAGTTTTTAACATCGGGCATTCTCCCAAGCCCGCCTCCACCAATTCCTTGTAGGCTCTGATTAAGTGACTTTCCCTCCACCTTTACCTCTGCTTCTTGCACACCACCAGCACTACGGTCTTTGACATGCTGCCTTAGCATTGCTAGGATTTGAGAATTCTTCCACCTAGATGGTACAGGTCGGTATGCAGGCTTAAATGTACCAACTGTTTGGGCCCATTCGCCAGATTTGGGTTGACCACTTGCCCAGGAATCTTTCTGAGGAGCATCTTTACCTTGAGCACTCGGTGTTGCCAACTTTGGGCCTGCACCTTCTGCATACTCAGCAGAAGTTGGTGGTGGTTCCTGAGTAGCCCAGTAGTATATATCCCAATCATTCTCGTCGAGAAATAAATCGTACTGCTGTAAGAGTTCGGGGTTCATTGCTGCAAGATTCGTATCGGCAAAGGTGGAGAGGAGAAGATCACTTTCGAGGGTTCCCCTCTTGCGACTCTGATCTGTGGAATCGAACTTGTATCAGCACAACCCTCAGTTTGACAAGAAATAACACTTCAACAACGGACATAATAACCTCGCTCGTTGGGTGTTAGCATCCTCGCCTGTCCTCCGAATCGGCTCAACCTTGAACTTTCCACCTTCAATTTCCCCAACTTCGAGTTCTGCATTTGCCCCTCCCTCTGGGTTAGGTTTTTGCGTCCCTCCGGTCATCTTCGCTGTATTCTCAGGTTCGGAATCTTTAGGAATAAACTTTCCGTCGACGGCGCTGATGAGCTCTGGTGGAGGACTATCCTCTCCCAAGCTAGGCATCTCGTTTGCGATGGTAGAGTTGGAACTCGTCATATGCGGATTCAGTGCCTTTTCCATCTGATGCTTGCGGTATTCAACGGTTGTATCATTGCCCCTTTTATTAAGTGCTTCAAAATTGTTGAGCTCTGTCTCTTCTTTCTCTTTGAAGCGTCTTGTGGAGGTGCTGAAAGGTCGTCGGGAAACAGAACAAAGTGCTCGCGATGAGCGAAGAGCAATTCGGACTGAGGCCATGACTTGAATAGGTGGAGATTCTTGAGCAATAGGGATATTTAGATGAACTGATGTACTAATCTCAACTCTACTGTAGCTCAATTGGAATTTGAAAGTATGAGTGAGATGATCTCATAGACCGCAAAAGTGCGCTAGAGCCAATCTCAAGCTCCTCTCCGCCAAGGCCATCATGACTCTCGATTTTTACGACTATAACTCATCCCTATTACAAAAACATCTACATTGGATACTAAGTGACTGTCACAGTCAATCCTCTAAGATGAACACAGTTTCAACACTGGAGAAATGGTTATTCGCAGTGACTCCCCACGTGCTCCCACAGCACGCATGTCGGAAAACGGCTTCTTACATATCAAAGGTTGACTCGTATCTCTAATAACAGCTGAATACTTATTATACTCGTAATATAAAGATACTTTCAATATTTGCCCAGATTCTGTACTTCCATTCAGTCTATTTAGTCCACTCCTGCATTCTTCCACCCGTCACATCTGTTTGCGGAATGTACCTCCATACCGAATGGTTGGGACAAAGCATTGTGAGAAGTCGATACGCTTCCCCTCTTTCCACTATCAAACTCTCCATAAGTGAACTCTTTGCCGAAGTCTATTTTGAAATTTTAACTCTACGAGTTCCGAGTTCCTTCTCAATTTCAGGAACTACCCGCCGTTCATTTCGTACTCAAGAGCTGGGACACTGGGATATCTCAGATATCAAGAGAGCCGAAAAGATTTTCCACGCGTGTATATCACTCGTAGGAGTATTCCATTGGTGGTTGGGCTATACATTCCTCATGAATTACTGCAAGCAGAATTCACAACCAGCCTCTCAAAGAAGGCATGGCTAAGTTCTTTCAATTCGGGTTTCTGTCGTGTGTAAAATGCCCCAACACTGAAAAGTTACCAATGTCTACCTCGTCGACGCTTACCCAGGTTGAATATCCCGATCACATTCCGGGGTAGTCCTATACTTGGGCATTTCGAACTCAAGATGGCTGGTAATGCTATACCCAAGTCAGAGACATAAGTATATAATTCGTGACGCTTGTTTCTTTTCCCCATCTCGCATAGTCCCAAACCTTCCTGCATTGCATTTGCATAGACGACCTGCACGTTCTCTGCAAGGTACTCTTTGAAATACTACCTACCGGAACACCCCCCACCCAGCCTTACAGAACTCTCACTCCACAGTAACTCTACAGCCAATTGACTGTTTGTTTCCAATCGGTGGAAACAAACTCCAGTCTAGCCTATCCAATGGCTTTACTAACCTCGCCGCCTAACTTCTCGATGCGGTCGTCTGACAAAGAGTACACAATTGACGAGCTCTTTGATCAGTACGTAGACATAGACCAATTCGATCTAAGCGATCAGGCGATGGAACCCAGCAGCTCCGACGATCTAAACAATCTCTTTGACTTCCCAGGCTCATCTAATGGCAGCGAAGGCCTCGAAACTTCGCCTATGCCAGACTGGGAAGCAAGGAACAACCAACTAGAGGAGCCTTGGCAACAGCTCCTACATTACCTTCAGCAGGACGAAGCCTTGCCCCCTATCCAAGGCAAAAATCTTGTTTACCCTCAATCCTATGGTCGAGCGGTTGCTTCTGATCCTGAGATTTTCAGCCTCGGGACTTGCTCACCTCAAATACTTGATACTACACCGAGCTCCTCCCCCGCGTCACCTTCTCCCTCCGCAAGTCACCAGCGAAGGAAGATCACCACCACAATCAAAAACGCCATTCTTCGAAAAAACCTAACTCCGATTTTCAAGGCCGTGCGTCGAAGAAGCGTATCACCAAGGATGATGCGGTCTTCACACTATCGTGAGGGTCAAAATACCATTTGGTCACGAAGAATGGAAGCAGCAGCCGATCAATTAAATCTTGACATCCCTCAAAAACGATTCCCAGACTCACCACCACCGTCAGGTAAACCGAGACACAACGGATTTAACAACGGTATCTCATCAAGCGGGCACGCAGTCAGCCTTCCATCTGAACTGGTCCCGCTCGATGCAGGGTTAATATCCACCCCGGAATGTTTTTCACAGCTTCACAATTCAAATATGACACCATTAACGACTCCTGTTATGGAGCAAAGGCGGTTTTCGAGCAACGATTTTTTAGGAGCGTCATCGTCCAACAACTCGAGGTACCTGAACCTACCTGAAAATTCACAAAATGAGGCTCTTTCAGCCTTGCAAACCCCACCATCATCTACTCAACTACCAATGGCATCATGGGGGCAAGCTCCGAACGAATCACTCGATTTCACATTTCCAGCCTCGCCAACCTTCAACGCCCCCAAATCACACCTTTGGTTTCTCACCAATGAACCCCCTCAGCCGAGCCAACCAAAGTACCATTCCTGTCCTCCCGACATGATGGCCCTGCCAATCGATACAATCACGTCTATAGACCTTGCGACTAATGGGCTCATGATCCAATGCGAACCTTCTGCTATCAGCAGCACGCGTATGTCGTCTTTTACAGCTTCGTCTCCACTATATTCCCCCGATACGTACCTTATCTCACCGCCGCTTATGAGCGGGCCGATGATGCCGATGCAGCATCACAGAAGCCATTCACAACTATCTCCGCCCCCTCGTTCACCTTCAGCATCGCCGCCTCCGATATCGAGTCGGTCCCGTCGCGAGTCGTCGATGAAGCGGCGTAGCTTGCAACATCACCGCCGGAAGAGTGTTGCCTCGCATGGTGACTCCTCCGCCCATAGAGGTGGGAGTGGTGTGGGATTCGTCAACTTCACGCCGGAAGATAGCAAGAAGATCCTTACTGGTGTTGCCCCGAGTGGCAGCTCGAAGACGAAGGCAAGGAGGGAGAAAGAGGCCGCGGAGAGGAGGAGGAAGATGAGTGAGGCGGCGAGGAAGGCTATCATTGCCGCTGGAGGAGATCCGGGCACGTTGGAACGGGAGGGGTTATTGACCTCGTAATAGTCTTAAAAGGATGGAAGTTGGATCTGATGCGAATGAAGTAGTATATGATTCGTGTGTTTTTGTGCCTAAGGGGTGGGTTCATTTGTCTCTCCTAAATAGTACCGGTATCTTCACTTTAAGAACAAAATTTCTAATCCGTTCCATGTTATATTCCCCTTTTCGTGTTTCCTTTGCTGATATCTTGGGGGCTGTATGTAACCTACGAGTAATCGATATGAGAAGTATCCATTTTTTCTGCATATCTCCACGACTCTGCAGCAATGTGAAACTGGAAAGAGTTACATGCATGTGACCCCACCTGATACAGTATGGTCCCTCACCAGAACCACGATCAAAAGTACCGGAACCGAACAGTATAATCGCGAACTGGAGAAATTTACTCGTTGGTAAAAGATTCACCGTTAGAAAATCACTTTCCCGTACGAAATCACCTACCTCGTACAAAAACTATAAAACCCCCTCGACCGCACGTATCCACCCAGCCGTACAAATTTCCCGTGTATCGTATATACAACCTAGACTCGCACAGCTATCTGAATTTCAGGAGGGAGGTTATCGTATACGGTCTAGTACAGCCCAAACCTTAGCGACACGAAATATGACATATCTCAAGGTTCCACGAGAGCGTACCGGCGAAGGGCGCTGCTACCTCACCTTGACCCTTTTGTACGACCTAGAGAGGTGGCTTCGGAGGGTGAGGATAGGAGGGGACAGGTGATTTCTATGGAGTCTGTTCGTATAGATGGAATATGAATAGGGAATAGACAATAGGAATAAGGATTGCGTAGTAGTTCATAGGCGATAGGTAAGACCCTACCATAAAGATCAATCTCGTGAATAAGAAATGCCAATCCACGATATCAAAACCTTACAGCCGAACTCGGCATCCATATCAAACTTTTTGCCTGAAGTGGGTCAGTTTAGCAACTATCTGACACCGCCATTCCTATGGTACTTACAGTACAGTATACTACAGCACACCGTGCTACAGCCCACTTCAACCTCCATCCCCTCTAGATCCACCCTTCGCAGTCTAATCACAGTACACTTACAGTCTCTCTTCTGACCCTTAAGGTCATTTATATAGTCCAGTTGCGTGTAAAGGGGATCCAAAATGGGATACAAGGGTAAGTTATGGATATTTTACAATAGGTGAAAATAGCGCACTGTGTAGGATAAGGAGAGGAAGTATACTGAAACTAGAGATGATACATCCCATACAAAGTGTTCATAAGGTATGGCGAGGTCATCGTAAGGAGACAATTGCGAATGGTGGCAGAGGATTTAAAGTGAACATGCACTCCTCCACTATGAGAGTGTCACGTCGGCTTACCTGAGACACTTGATAATAAACCCGGAAAGGAGGGTGAAGAGAGGGTACAATGTATCAATGTTTATGCTCACATCACATTACATCAGCCAAATACTTCTACCAAAGTCATTGAAAGCCTATTGAATTATCAATCATACAAGAATCCCACATCATTACCACGCATAAAGCAAATCAAACTCGACTCAAAACTAAAAGGAAATCCCTTAACGAGTGCCCAGGAGCGCCGCTCCCTCAAGATCATGCCGCTCCCGATAATCCCATTACCTATCCAACTTCGCCCATCTTGGTAAATTGATTGATTCGCCGGAAAAATCAAGGTAGGAGGGAGGCTAAATGGATAGGTAAATGAAAGGGAGGAGAGAAGAAGCAGAAAACGCCGAGACAAACCAGCGTTTGAGACAAACAGTAGAGAGGAGAGAAATCTGGCAAGACTGTCTGGATCCCCCCTTGACATCTTCCCCGTTAGAGAGGCGGTCCGACTGGAATGGATGTGGCTTTCCGACTATACCTTCTTACCGTGCTTGGACATATTCTTTTCGTACTGATACTGAACCCCAGATTTGAGTAGAAACACTCAAACGATCGCATGCTCTTCAAATGAACTCCTCATCACTGGCACCGAGAACATCGTACTCCTCATCTGTGGCAAAACCCTCATCATCAGAGCTATCAGCTTCTGTGATTTCAATACTCTCGGCATCTTCAAAGAGGTCAACGTCGCTAGTAGCGCTGGAAGCGACGGGTTCATGAATGCTAGCAACGGGGCTCTCTTTCTCGAGTTGAGGGAAGATCATGGTGGAACCCTCGGAGACGACCTCTTTTTCTTCATCGGCATCCTCTACCCTGGGTTGCTTCTCGGCTGATACTTGTTCGACCTTATGGGTAGGTTCCTCGGGAGCTTTCTTGGCTTCTAAAGCCTCAATCTTTTTCTCGGTTCGGTCTAGGTTCTCGAGAACAGTGTCAAGCACAGCATTAGTGTCTATCGCCTGCTTGGTGGCTTCCACATTTTGTTGGCTAAGAAGTTCTAGACGCGCACGTAGACCTGCAAGGGTGCTTTCGGTGGGCTTCTCTAGGAGTGACTGGACTGGCTTATGGTCTTCTAATGCAACCTTAGTCGTCTCGACGGGGTCGACGACCGGGTTAGAACGAGGGGACACATCAATGTGGCACCACAAGCGGTGGCCGAAAGGAGTTCCATCCGAAGCCTTAAGACGCCAGTACGAAATTGATGTTCCTGGACGCATGGGTGACTTCATGCGGACACCAAAATCACATTCTTCACCTGCCTTAACTTCACGGCCTATCACATTACTTTCAGTTGCTTCAGCAATGTCGGTGGCGCTGGATGGATGAAGGGGATCAAGGTTAAGCATATTGTCGCCTCCAACATAACGCACACTGCAGCCAGCAGGCCAGGTGTGAGGACCGGGGTTGCGGAGAGTCCAGACTTGGGTAAAGACCTCATCTGATCGCATCTTGGTACCATCGGCAACGGTATCGCGGATATAGTGAGCATTGAGTTCGGAGAAGTGGGGTTTGCTTGACTTCGTGCTCACAGATTTCGGTGGTGAGTGTTCAGCCTTCACTTGTAGAGGGATTTGAACTGATTCCGGAATGGGTGCGTTAAGAAGGTCTTGTACTTTTATCTTCTCTTGGATTGGCTCAGCCAACAGATCCTTGATCTGGATCTTTTCTTTGTTGGGCTTCACAGGAGACTCCTCAGTAGGTTTGAGGTCAACGATAGTCTGAACTTGTGTAGCAGCATTTGCCGACTGAGTAGGTGCTGTCTCGGTAGACATGGATCTCCTTTGAGGTTGATCACCCATCGTGGCCATCGGAGAGCCATTTTGAGCCTCGCCAAGGGTCGTCACACTTACATTGCGTACTGGGGTCTTGAACTTGATGAGAGGATGAGTGCGGTTGTGCTTATTCTGGGGGCTAGCCTCGCAATTGGCACAGAAGTCTGTGTCGTGACAAACAGCACACTTGTAGCGGGTCCCTTCAATATACTGATTGGGCCTGTTCTTACAAAGTGGTCCATCGCAGAAGATACCTCTGTGCGTAGGCATCGACCCACGCCGATGGTCTGGAAGCGGCTCGTACACCGGTACGAAGCGGTGGTGAGGATGAATATACTTGGCATTTTTGATGCAGGCGCAGCAGTAATCCCAATCTGGGCAGTTGAGGCATTTGTGACGAACGCCGTATATATACTTATCGCATCCGTCGCAGAGAGCAGCGTGCTTGACGTTGCGTCCAGGGGCACAGAGTGCTTCCGCAACTGAACTAACGACAGTGTCAGCAGTGGCAGGTTTGAAACCGTGGCCTGGATGATGGCCGTGCTTGCGCTCAATATGGCATGGAACACAGAGGTCGTAATCCTCGCAAGCAATGCATGTAACGAATTGGTTTTCCGGGAGAACTGCAGAGAGCGATTAGCTTTGCAAGCATTCAGTGTAGATTGTGGGATACTAACCCTTGACACAAGAATTGCAGGTGCGAGTAGGGACCGCTTCGGCTTTCTTCTCTTCGCTGGTGAATGCACCGGGCATCTCCTTTTCTGTTACCTCATGTTGCTTTGGTTTAGGAGCTATGCGTTCAGTAGTGCTGTTGATAACGTTGCCGTTCTTGACGAAACGCTTAATAAGCCAGTGGCCCTCACCGGGGCAATGGGTTCCCGCCTCGACACAAGCTCTGCAAAGATCATAGTCACCATCATCGCAAATACTGCAATGATAGTGTTCGTTCATCATAGGGCGATCACATGAATTACAATACACTGACCAAGAAGACATCTGTGGAGCAGGATGAGGGGCACCCTTCATGCGAATTGCAAGTTCACGTTCCTTGGATAGGTTGGCGAGCTCTGTAAAGAAGTCTGCGAAGGTGACTATCAGTACAAGTACAGGGTCAGTAAGATATGGGGGATATTTGCGCTTACTATCACGAGCGGTGAATGGGCGGGGGGTTGGAGCCTCGTCACCGCTACCGAACTTAGGCTCGGCTGTTGGGGGTTCACGTGTTTTGACGGTAGTCTGGGACGTCAGATTCTCGACTGTCTTGCTAAGATCCCGGAGTTCCTTCATTGACTTGTTGAAAGCTGCCAACGGGTGTTGAGGATATGGTCCGCGGGGAAGGTTGGTGGTGGAACTGGAACAAAGCGGAATTCGCTGGGTGTATGGTGGGACCTGAGCGGGACCGGTCGAGGTGCGTGGTGTAGAGGAAACAATGGGGGGAGGTGTAGCATTTTCAGCAAGCTTCTCAGTTGGCTGAGGAGTTGGAGATGGAATGCTAGCAGGACTTGAATCACTTGATGGGAGTGTTGCTCGTAGGCGGAGCTTCAGCTTGGCCTTGGCTGCACGGAACAAGGTCTTGAAGACCTGCGGATTCTCCGGATCGAGAACAATATATGCACCTGCGCTATCGGAAAACCGTTCGAATACGACATACTGGTTCGCTGGGATGGAAAGTAAATGTCGAAGCTACAGTCGAAAAGACAACACACGTTAGTCCGAGCTCCAGCCTAGCTTGACGATGGGAGGAGTTGAGTTGACGTACCTTATCGGGGAGAACGTTCGCACCGAGATCTTTCAAAGGGATCTTGAACTTCCTGTTGCAGCCCTGGATAGAGATCTTTACGGTAATCAAAGTCTCAGGACCGACAGGCACGTTGGTCGCCATGTTTGCTGAAGGCAACCTGGAGGCGACGTCAGCGGTTAGACGGAGTCAGGACTACAGTTGTCCGACGGCTACGATATCGCAATAAAGCGCCAACAGACTGAGAGTTGATAAAGGATGCGAATATGAAGGAGGTTGAAGGTGAGGAGATAAAGAAGAGGAGAAGAAAGAAGTGAGAAATGAGGGAGGAGAGAGAGAGAGACAGAGAGAGAGAGAGAGAGAGAGAGAGAGGGAGTTGGTTCAAGCTGCTGTGGGGTATAACCTGGAGCCTAGCAGCAGTGCAGCCCAGGGTACGAATGGGATCTGCTGGACCGTGGACAGCGTCGGTGAAGCTTCACACTCACAACAGCTAAACCCTTTCCATTACACCTTTAGCATCAATCATCATGCTCACTTTACCAACTTTACCGCCTCTGTATTTAAACAAACCCCTTAACTCATCTTATATCACATGCACCGATAATGTCACCATTTCTGTCAAACTAGCCTTTCGGTGGTCACGTGAAAGCTTCACCGTTAATCTGTACGTGTTACGAACACTTTTCATCCGAGATCTGCGCTTTGACCGGACGGTCAGAATAAAAACACGGAGACTCCATACCATGCATTAAAATATGCAAAAATAGTCTCTTCTGCCCAAAGATTTGGGTCAGGGTTTGATATTGAGGGTCTATTTCTAACAGTGAGATACTCAGTGGCGCGAATGTACTCATCGCCAATCCGAGTGCCCCATTCCCGTGCCTGTAGTTTAATGATGGCCCTCATGATACATACAGAGCAAAGTCGCCAGGGAAGAAAGAGCACGAATAAGAAGGTAAGAGGGGCATCTTTTGAAGAAAAAACATTTAGAATAAAACACTTGGGTGCATGAATGAAGCCCACGGATTAAAAATGTGATGAGCCATCGCAAACTCACAAAAGGATGAAAATAAACACGCTGGGAATCATAAAATGTGCTCGCCTGCTTTACTGAAAAACACCAAAAAGAGCTTACCAGTGGAGATAAACTGCAGAAAAAAAAAAAAAAAAGGAAAAGAAGAAAAAGACCCTGCTGCAAACCTCATCCGCACCGCTCAAAATAGTGCTCTTTTTACTGCTGCTGATAGTAGACCGTACCTCCAACTTGAGGATAATAATATCCATCGGGAGTAGGTGTCATCATTCCACCCATACCAGGCACCGTATAATTTGCTGGAGCAAAACCTTCCATCGGTGGCTGGTATAACTGTAACGGATCGTAATAATATACCATCCCATTCGCCTCCTGTGCCACCATATTCGGCTGTCCAGGTGCTGAAGTCGGTGCAGGCGCTTGAACTGGCGCTGCAACAGGAGCAGGTACCATATACGTCCCTTGTGGAGGAGCTTGAACGAACACCGGCGCCAGAACTGTCCCGGCAGGCAAGCCATTCGAAAACTGAGGAGTTGCTCCATTCGCTGTTGGATAGAAATATGGTTGAGGGGCAAATGCTTGCGGCTGCATCCCCGGTTGGGCTTGGAAAGGTTGAAAGGGCTGTGCATGGATCGCTCGCTCCGGAATGTTCGATAAAGGTGTGCCGCCTGATGCTTGACTAGGGTACGAAAGTTGTCTCGAGTGCGGATAGAAGGTCGATGGATCAACAGGCGGTTGCCCGTTCATATGTTGCGGCACCTGTTGATGGAAAGGTTGCTGCTCCTGCTGTTGTGGAGCATGAACTGCGAGTGCCGGGGACTCGATACCGGTCACGGATATTGCTTTTTGTGGTTTCGGTTGATGCATTGTAATGCTTCCTGGCCAGTTCTCTCTGAATGTCGGTTTCTGCGGTAACGGGTATGATGGGGGTTGTTGCATTGTATTGGGTGTGCTTGTGATTGGCATATGGACGGGTTGGTGCGGCGGTCCCATCGGTGGTCCCATCGGTGGTCCCATCGGCGGGCCCATCTGTCCATGGTGACTCCCCGGTGGTAGTCTTACAATGGGTTTGCCAATATCAACAGCTGCTCCTGGTGCTCGGGACATGACTGACCCTGCTGGTGATACTAAGCCGTCCCGATGATCCCGTACTATCGATGATCTTCGACTCATGGCAACACTTGGAGAGTAAACACTACCACCGTACGCGCTAGTACGGCGACTAGAGAAGCCACCGTAAGAACCAAAACCACGTGGCCTTCCCCTTCCAAATCCTTGTTGATTCGGCCTTAACGCACGAGGTATAAAAATAAAAGAACGCTCTGTCGCTGGAAATATATATCGAGGTGGTTGGTCAGGTAAAGATATTCGTACAGGTTTATCTCGACGTAGAGGTGGACGGTGGTTGGGAAGACGTGTATGTTGTTTGATGGGAACTCCGGAAAAGGTGATTGGCGCCTTCATGCCTGGTAATGAGACACGTAACGTGACATTCCCGAGTTGTGTGGTCTTCGAGAAGGAGCGTACCGGAGGTATAGGTTTAGAGGCAGGTGGGGTGAATCTCGAAGGTTGGTTGTTGCTCTGAGGGAGCGCTCCTGAAGTAGTCTGACTATTCGGTTCGGGTTCAGGCTTCAACGGTTCATTTATAGTGTCGTGCAGATCATGAGCCCACGGAGTGCTGATAGCTTCAGCTGCCTGTATCGTAAGACTAGAAAGACATCAGTATCCCACAATATCGAGCTCAACCTGTATAATCATAACTTACCTCCCGGGTGCAAATGGCCCACCAACAGCCCCTCTACCCCGACCGCGCCCTCTACCATATGGTCGAAAACCATTTTGCCCTGGACCATCGGTTCTATGATCGTGCATGAAGAAGTTTCCACGATTAGGAATAAATGCTGGATCTTGGTCCCTTCTTTTCTTGTACTCCTCATGTTCACGCCGCTTTCTGTCCGGTAGTATTTCCTGTTTATTGCCCGTTTGAGAATTGCCCGACTCTTCTGATCGCCTGATTTCAGAATCTTGTCCAGTCGATTCAAAGTCAATGACATTATCCGCATCAGAGGCTTTCGGTATATTCATTCCGTTCAGCAATGCCTCTGTATCCGCCACCGTCGTGAAAACTGGCTCAGTCCGGGGTTCCTGGGAGGCTATTGTAGGGGGAAGTAATTTCTGGTGTCTATTTGATGTCCTTGATAGCCCATTCGACCTCTTTCTTGATTTTACAGCAGCAGTAGCATCCGGCATATCGTTCTCACTGAGCTCACTATCATCAGCATCCCCATCGGCATCAACGTCACTGGGGATGGACGCTTCGCTTTGGGAGTCATCTGCAACTCCACTTATTACGGACCCGTCCTCTTCCCCTTCATCCTCCACACGTCGCCGACGTCTGAGTAAGTCCCGTCGATGAACGGTTGGCATTTTGTGGTGAACTGGGAAGGAGGAAGGGTGATGTAATGCGCCTGGGGGATTGACGAAACCGACGTGGAGGCCTAGAATCGTTGCGTAGAGACAGCAGCACGATGGGAATGGAGCAAGTTGTCCAACTTGATAGATTCAAGTAATAATCTGATGCCGAAGAGACCGTCGAGGGGAGAACTGCTGGTTGATTTCAAATGTGATATTGAGCGCTCACTGCCTAGGGAAAAATGGAAGATCATGAAAGCGCCAAGCCAGATACTGATTACATGCGCTCAGTGAACACGCTGTACACCTGCACCGTAGCCGACCTTAAAACAAATCAATGTTTACTATTTACCCTAGAGATAATTCACTAGAGTTGCCATAAGGATAAGGCGTATTTTGCTGTTTGAGAGTGTTGTATCAATTTCTGTTCTCTGTACAGACTGTTTGCGATAGGCTTCAGTGGCGCCCTACAGACACGTCGTCGACAGGGGTATCTGCAGCCTGAGAAACAGAACAACCCCTTGAAATTGCGAGGTTGGCCCAATACCTGGGGTTTTATATCCAGATTTCAAGATATAATATGACCTGTACGATTCAATCTCACAATATTCTACTATATCCTTGGTAGTGGACAACTTCGAAATGTGATCGACGCAAGCCATTCACAACGCACAGGCATTCAACATTTGTCGATGTGATCGAATTACAGACATGACCTCGTCTAGTAATTCTGTTCGTGTATGATTGTACAGCAACTTTACGTACTCTCCATCCCAAGCCGTGCCAGCTCTGACACAAAGTCCTCTGCGTTCATTAGCTCTGTACTACCATAGATAACGCGTCTCCTGGCTCCGGTTGGAGAGGCACTACCAGTACTGGTCCTCTTGGTCCAATCTTGCAGATTGCCATATTCGTCCATGCTACCTCCACCAACAGTAAAGACGATAGCTTCACTGAAGCCTTGACGGCGCTGGCCGAAGCTTGCTTCGATCCCTCGAGTTGCTGTTGACCCTCCTCCCAGACCTCCTGCTTGGCTCCGTGCTTGACTGGCGGGAGGCATTGTACCTCGGGCGTTCGGACTCCGCGGATCAAAGTATAGGTAGTTCTCGGTTTTGGCAATGGCTGATGAGGACGCGTTTTGAGGATCCATGATCGATTCGGTGATTTTGGTTACGGTGAGGTCTTTATTAGCGGGCATGAAATTTTTGAATCCAGAAACGATGTTCTCCAAATTGGTTCCTAACCCTGCGTCCTTGAAACGGTCTGTAAGCCTGGTAGATATAGAGCTAAAGCCACGGAAGAGCTCGTTGGACGCGGATGATTGCGGAGCCTGTATTGGAGCAGATGAAATCATCGTCATTCGGGTCAATTCCCGAACCCTGATACAGTATAAGTCAAGTGAAATTAAATCTTGCCTTCTCATCACTCACCGTTTAACGTAGGCCAATGATACCGTGTCAGCACCCGCTGTTTTGAGAGCCTCTTCAAAACGGTCCATGTCAGCCCTAGACACTTCCTCTGCTGTGCTAAGGAACCAAATGATAAATAGTCTAAGTTTATCCAATGGTTCTTTGCCTTTATCTGTACCAGTGACCAATTCCATCATCTGAGCTTTGGTGGTTTTGCTTATGTTTTCTTCCAATTGATAGAAGTTATCGAGTTGGCGATCCTGAATACCTTTAAGCAACGCGGTAGCGATATTCATATGCATGTCTAACGTTCCTTTTCGCTCCCTCAATTCCGGTAAAAGTGTGATTGCAGCTTTCAGGTGGTGTGCAGAAGCGCTAACATCATTTTGCAGATCCTCTAAAGACGAAGTGCCGGTCTTCTTTGTGATTTCCGCAGCGTCATCAGTATATTTCTTCAGTTCCGCGTCAATGTCTTCAGCTACTTGGGGAAAGGGGACGCCTGCATTTCTTGTCCAGAAGAAATCATTTGAAGTTAGATCATAAGCCTTCTTCGTTGTGCCCTTTGATGGATTGTTCTCGTCTACTGGTGATTCAACTGTTATCCTGTTGAGATGCATTTTGAGAACATCGTGAACCAATGATTGGTACGTCCAGGAATGCGATAACATAGGAATGATATCAACGTTTCTGTCAACGATGATGAGAACGGGCCTAGAGGTTGGGGCTCCTCCGGAGGATGAAGGTCTTTGGGTAGCGTTCGAAAACAGGTTATCCTTGGAATTCAGTATGTGATCCCGAAGTTTCCTGTCTAGCTTTGCGGCAATCATTTCAGCCGCACCACCCTTTGGACACCTAATAATAGGAATAGAACCTATGTAAATGTATTAGTAAACTAAACGGAAAGGATAGAGAGAGGTCATACCCATCGTGACCACAACGCTAAATAGCCCACTGACAATTGAGTCTATGCTCGAATCCAGCTGTTCATCGGAGGTTTGCGCGCTGTTCATTGACCAGTATGTCTCTTTGCCCATGCCTAGACTAAAAAGGTCCGGCTCGCTAACAATGAAGTTCAGATATTGATCATAAATCTGAGCTAGATGTTCAGCTGTTCCCGCCGCTGCTGTTTGTGCAGCAAAATCTTCCAGCAGTGGGCGCGGTATTGAGGACAAAAAGTTGATATATGCGGGCGAATACAGGGATCTTGCGAGATCCGAAGTAATGATTTGAAGATTCGCCGAGGTTGGCTCCACGAGATAAATGACAGGTACATCTGGTATAGCATGCCGTGTAGTATTGATATTTCTTCCTCAAGTTAGCCTAATGATATAGGTTGATGTTGCATAGCCGTGTATAGAGTCACACCGCTCTGGAGGCTCTTCTCAGTACATACAGATGGATTGTCACACCCCAACCTCGGAGGTCATTGACACGTAGTACGCTGCTTATCACATCCCTTCCTAAATTATCAAAGACTAGGACCTTCCATATTGGTTCACCGTCAGAGTTAAGTATGGGTGTTGTTTGAGGTAGCAAGTCGTTCGCATTTGGATCACGGTGTGCATCTGAAGGCTGTGGAGAGGATTGATTTAAATTCAGGATCCTTTCGATGGATGCTATGACACAGAGTTAGAATGAGCATTAAACTTGCAATAGAAAGTCTAAGCTTACCCACTTGGCGGTCTCTCAACGTCTGGTGATTTGAGGCCATATTGTACGGAAGTTAGGCTGGATCCAGCCAACACTATTCATCACTTCATAAGGTAAAGGAAGCTAGAGATGTGGGTATAGAAGCAGACTCGAGTTTCAGATTCAGGGAGGTTCCGATGGAAATTGTGTTTGTGCCTTGTAAGAAGTTTTCAACTGTCGCCTTCAAAGAGAAAACCGTCCTTGTCTACGATTATAGACAACTTGACATAATGTACAAAAGGGTGACGCTGAGCCCTTCGGCGAATTAAGGTACCGCGCTTGGCTGGGCAGGTTGGAAAGTGGCACGTGCGGAGGTGCTTTAAAGCTCTGCGGTCGGCGCCTCGCTCTCCTCACTTCTGCAACTCATCCAACCCTCACCCATCACCCATCACCCATCATCCATCTTCGTATCGTGCTCTTTCTCTTTTTAATCCAGGTGCCATCAGCAGCCTAATCCTTACAGTGACACGCATTGCTTTACTGAAGTCCTCTGTTTATGAATGGCCAGATAACTGGCAAAGTGGGCTTGGTGTTCTCATCGTGGCGGAAGTTGCGCGGTCGGGCGTGAAAGGTGAAGTGAAAGATTGACGCAACCCAAGGCAGCACAAAGCACAAAGCAACACAGTGAAGGCTGGTCTCTTAAGGTATTGTTGATCACATACCGGCACTTTTAAAAGTGTTAAGCAGATTGTATTCCTGTGAAGCTACACCAAAAAGAGATCTCGTGAAGTTCTCTTAAGATCACCTTTAAAGTTCGTTCATAAGAAAATCTCACCCATTTCCTTCAGGCGGGCCGCTTGTTGAAGAGTACAGCGGAAGTCATTGCCTTGGGTACAGCTAGGATCGAGCAAGGGCTATTATTCTACAAAAGTACCACACGTAACAGTTCCCTCACTCAACTTCAGAGCCAGAAACCGAGACAAGACAGCAGCAAGTTCACCCAAGGCAGATAAACGACAGGCTTTGCTTTGTCTTACACGCCCGTTAGGAGGGACTGACTGCCCTGGAAGACCCCTTTCGAGTTCTCAAATCACATATTCCGCAACCGCAGAAAAGGACTCAACCGCAAATCGAACTTCATTATTTGGGGAAGGGCCTTGTCCGTTTTCTTTCCTGCCGTGCACCGACTACGGTTTAGTCTTTGGGCCGCTTTGAGCTTTTAGGCCAGAGAAGTATTGGTCACGTGTTGGTGTAGACGTGTGCCTCCAAGGGCATTTGGGCTTCTGCTAAGGAAACTCGCGCAGACTTGGCAAAGGGAAAGTTTTCTTCTCCCCCATGCTTAAAGCGGCAAGTCGTCTGCACGAATCAAAATAAATCCATCTCGTCTATCTCGTCTACCGTACTCAGCCTGTGAGGTATAGTCATTCGCTTATTCCTCACTAATCCCAAAATGGCATCCGATCGGGGTCACGTGCAGCTGGATGATGCACTCCAAAACGGTCATAATAATTTGTTCTCTGATGGTGAACTGAACGGTTATCATAATCTCTTCCCGCCAAATACTCATGAGCAAACCTTTGAGCACACCTGGGCTATTGATCCGACTCTCTCTGTCCCTCGCAGCCAGACAGCTCCTGGTTGGCAATCGCAACACCAACAACATCAAACCCAGCATCTATCACCACCTCATGCTGCCACCTTCAACAACTTCTACAATCGCTCCTACTCCAACAGTCCAGCTGCCTATCATGATTCGAGCTCATACCCGACCCATGGCCCTGCAGCTATTCACGCCTTCCAACAGCAGGCCTTGGACCCTGCCTTGATGACTCCGTCTACTGGTCAACGCAGTTCTCCCTACAACTTGAACATGCCATTGCCTACCTATCCTGCTTCCGCAGCTCAAGTTCAATCCGCCACCATAGCACCTGCTGCTTTGCAAACCAATCTTCCGCTTTCAATACACTCACAAGTAAATCCAGCTGCTCTTCGTGTAAGTACATCTTCTACCCAACAATGCTTTGCTTCACTAACTCATGCACGATCCAGGACTCGAGGAGGGGAAGTAACTCGATTGGAACGTCAAATGATCCTTCGGTGCAAAAGATTGCCGTTGATCGTTCCCAATTCTTTGATGCACCCAAGGGCACGGTGAAAGGTGATTTTATTATCGTGGATTTTGACCAGTTAGCCAAAGCAACCAAGTCTAGAAGGTTACATAACTTTTTAAATATTGGTGAACTCTCCCAAGAACTACCAATCACAAAGTGTAAGCTTAATCAATGCTTCGATAAATGCACCGGTGATATCACTGACCTTACCAAAGCTACAATTCCTCAATATGTGCCCCGGAAGTCACGCAACGAAATCAAAGTATTAGCACCTGATGACAAGAAACTTCTTGGTAATGTTGGTCGTGCATTTGCAATGAACACTGCTAATAATCATTTAGCCAAAATCTCTAAGAAATCGTCAAAGAAGGGTAAAATAATTGTTCCAAAAGCGAATCGAACCAAATCACCTTCTACAGTCCGTTCCCCGGGAAGTGTGAAAGACGAAATTTCCGAGTCGGAGACGGAAACCGAGACATCCGATGATGATTCGGAATACGAGTCGTCGGATGACGAGGAAGTTGCACCATTACCAAGTTCCCGGCCATCTGCACCTCTGGAAGCTGTCAAATACGATACTATCAAAGCCGTCTGGCGACCATCCCGACGGTCACCCGACCCCGACCAGATACGTAATGGATTAAAGGATTTCTGGGAAGTCATCCGCACCATTAGGGATCGCTGGAAGATGGACAGCGCAGCGGTGAAGACAGCTGAGGAAGCAAAGAAGCCTTCTGAAATTCCTCTTCTCAAAGATAGGGTAAAGAATCAGCGAGATATGTTTGAGATTTCTTTGAAAACTGCTCTAGAACATGGTCATCCCGGCATACTCAAACTGTAAGTTTCTCCCCTTACCATACCCCCTTTTTATTTGTGAAAAACTTGCACCACTCAGAAAAAAAAAGAAAAAGAAAAAAGGGGGGGGGGGAAGTTGAGACATTGGGCCTCAAAAGGTGTGCTCGCGCTCCTCAATAGTGTACCATGCTGTCATGTAGATCTACAGCGTGTCCCTGACTCTGGCTTTCACTGTCGCACGTCGTGTGTCTTATGACTTGTCGGTTTCACTGGCCCGTAAGGAAGTGTTTGTTGCGTTGTTTTCATGATCCACGCGTATTAAGCGGCAGCTTTATTCCCGAGAGACTCGTCACTGGCCAGAACTTAAATCTTTCCGTGAAATATATCCTCTCAGAATTTGCACAATATAAACCTCGACTACAAAATACACGTAGACTAATTCTTGCATGACCAGATTCGGAGAAAATGTGGCATTTTTATTCGTCGCCTACCAGTTTCTTGCCGATCGTTTGAAAGATAAAGATGTCAACGGTGAATTGGCCACAGCAACCCTCCAAGTACGTCAAACCTTTACCCAAAGTTTTTGTGTCATTGCTAATTCTCCTATAGCTTCTGTCTCACTGTACAACAATTACCACCGAATCCCTTGAGAAGACAAACCTCCTAAAAGCTCTAAAGGTCTACACTAACAAGGCGGATGAAAAACGGCAAGCTTTCACAAAGAAGATCATCGCCGATGCCGAAACGTATAGCAAGACCAAGGCCATATCTGCCAAAGATGAGAAAGCAGCAAAGGAGAAAGAGGTGAAGGTAAAGCCTGAACCCGGAACGCGCATATCTACGGATCCCGTCTCAGGAGTCAAGCGGCCAAGGCCCAACGAAGTAGTTACTGCGCAAGCACCAAAACGAATCGCATCTGGGACGACAAGTATTACATCAAGGAATGTCCCGGCCGTCAAAGGTGGGCTGTTGGCAAAAGCTCCAGTTGCTGCCGCCGGAGGTCCAAAAGTTGGAGGTATCGCAGCAGGTAACACTGTAGCTAAACCAAAGGGTCATCAAATCATTGCGAAACCGAACAATTTCATTGCCGGCTTGACAAGTGCGTCAAAAAAGTCATCTGTTCAATCCCCAACACCGGCCCAAACCAAGACAATTACCGAGAAGAAAGCACTCGCACCACCGGTATCGGGGGCAGCTGCGAAACCCGCCTTCTCCTTCGCAGACACTCTTGCCAGTATAACCAACCCTAAGGAACCGGAGAAGAAGGCTCAACCAGTCGACAGTCGACCGCTCGAGACCGAAGAAGAAAGGAAGAAGCGTCTCAGAAAGGAGGAACGCCGCAAGCTACGCGTTACTTTCAAGCCTGATCACCAACTAGTAAGTGTAAGATTGTTCACGCATGACCCGGAGGAAGAGATTGGTCACGACGCAAGTCAAGTTCGCGATGTTGGTGATGTTGGCGGAGAAGGTCGCATGTTCAAGCAGCACAAAGAGATGATGGATCTCGATGACGATGATGATACTCCCCGTGAAGAAGAGTTCTTCAATTATAAAACGCCTTCTTCAATTGACTTTACTACCGTTGACAAAGAGGAACGGGATCGTAACTACGAACCGTATGGCGGAGGAGTCAAAAAGCCTGATCAAACCGAAAGTCGTGTCCGTGAGCAACATGACGCGAGTACTCTTATGGTATTCTATGCAACCTCTGCGGACATACCTCCATCCCCTCGTGAACCCTCAGATCAGCAAAGTGGTGAGCCCAGCCATCCCCTCGTTCCCTTCGGCATTCCACCCGAATATGTCTTGCAGCGCGCTGCCCGATTCGGAGGGCCAAGCCAGGCAAATCCGGCTCCTTATCCCACCCCATCTGCTACACCCGATGTATCAGCGATATTGAGCATGCTCAACGGTGGTGGCCAGCCTGCCCAACCAGCGCCTGTTGTTCAACCTCAAGCTCCCCCTATAGATTTGGAGAGGATCTTCGCCTCATTCTCTAACCCACCGCAGACGCAACAACAATCCTACCCCCAACCGCCTCGGGAAGCAATGGCAGCAATGGTACCCCAATCACAGGCTACCCCGTCGGTTGACCTTCAAGCTATTCTAGATGGTCTGAGGACCGCTCAAGCACAGCCACCTGCTCAACAGCAACCGCAAGCGCCAGCCTTCCAAGCAGCCCCTAACATGGCGAACTTGGGTGCTATTCTCGCTCAGATTCAGCAGCCCAATACGGCGCCGCTACCACAGCTTTTCAACTACCAGAATGCATACGGTACTCCCCAACAGGTCTACGAAGACCCGGAGCGGAAACGGTTCAGAGAGAATGGCGATCAAGACGACTACAACGGAAGCTTTAAGAAGCAGAAGAAAGGAGGCTTCGCCCCTAGGAAGTGGGTGTTGCCTTGTAGGTTCTGGAAAGTCGGGAAGTGTACCAAGGGGGATGAGTGTACCTATCTCCACGAGGGTGCGACGCAAAACCAACATTGAGGATGGGTTTCTGAATTATGATTTCTACTTTACTACTCCATAGCGTGGGCGTTATGACTAATGCATGGGTGGGCTAAGGGTGCATATCTATGGGAATATTTCATGGCTGCTATATTTGTATTTTAATACTCAACACTTTCCGCAGCAAGTGTTGGTGGGCATGGGATCTGACTCGTCGGGTAGACGACCATGCTGTTGGGTCCTCTCATGAGGATCTCTTTCATATCATATTCAGGTGTCTCGACGCGACCTGTAGTATCGAATGTTACAAATTTAATTACTCATGTCTCTCCCCTCGTAAATAATGTTTCGTTAATGAGCTCTATGATTCCTTTCATTTTATGGTTTGTTTCATCGAGCTTGCCCTCGTATCTAATTTTAGATGTTTTCTATATCTTTCGTTAGGTTTGTTCAGCGCCCTATGCACACCGTCGCTCTATACAATGTTCTACGTAGGTAGGTATAGTACAGTCCACTTCCCACGTACGACCCAGTTCTCATGAAGAATTCCACCCATCTCATATAGCCCAATCCTTTGGTACAGTCTACCTCCATATGCACGGTCCCTTTCCTTTTGCTCACACCGTTCTTTTTGGTTAGAAATAGCCATTTGGTACCGAAGGATCTTTTAGAGCAGGAGAGCGGGTTGCGTCGTAGAAAACGTTAGACATCTCTAAAAGCGGAATTGTTCAATTTGAATCGATAATGTCTGACGTAAATTGGAGAAATTACCTTTTGGGATAGCGTTCAATCGCCTAAAGGTTCTCAAATTAGTAACAACCATGTTTCCCGTAAGGTTGATACCGCTTTATAGAGGCCCAGCTGAGTGAAGTCTCACAATGAAGTCAGGGACAATCTTGTCGTAAATATAGCAAGTATCCAGTGAGTGAGAACTAGGGGGTTATCTTTTTTCTTTGAGAATGTTAACTATGTGACCATCGCACCCATAGCCAACTCTACAACCCTCCTCCCCTTCTCACCACCCAGCCAATCACTCCTCTCCCCCTCTTCCTCCAAATCAACCTCCTGACAAGCTTCATAGCCCCTCACAACCATATCCTCATCCACGCCCACCCCATTTTCCACCAACGCCCGAATAACCCCGGTAACTCTCGCAATCTCCCTCCTCGTCGCCGGCGCGATCTCCTCATTCTGACTACTGTAAACCCCCAAACTCACCTGCTCCTCCAACTTGGTGATACTGATATCCTTGTTCCCCTGCGCGCTATTCACATGCTTCGAGATCCAGATGTACCCATTCACGCCCAATATGACGTCGACCTCGCCGCCCCCGTTCGCAGTGGTGAGCGTAAAGACCTGCCGACGGGAGCGTGCCACGCCGCCTTTACGACCCCGCGAGCCCCCCGTGCCGGAGACAGAGAGGAAGTACCCGTTACGCAACTTGCCGTACTTGAGGGAGCGGGTATGCAGACCTGCGCTCCCGTCTTGAAACAGGGCCTGCACCTCCGCGACCAGCAAATCGCCTTCGGTGAAGAAAGTCCGGATATTCAGCTCGTCAACTGCCGTCCGCTTCCTCAGTATCCCTCCGGGCAGGTTTATCGCGGAGAGCGGCAGCGCGGCCAGCAAGGCTGCCGCGACGTCGACTTTCCACCTCCGCGCTTGCACCTCGACGATGCGGCCGACGACCAGGTCGCCAATTTCAGGCGTGTACCGCGCCCGGAGCGGAGTCACGGAGAGCAGTTTGTTGGTTTTGAGAACGGTCCCGGCGACGGTAGAGAGGATGCTGGTCGTGGAGGGTGGTATGTAGGTCCCGTGGCCGCGCATCCATTGCGGGTCTGAGGTTACGAGTTCGCCGGGTGTCACGACAGATTTGCGCGCGCGTTTTACGGAGTGTGTTGGCTCGTCGATGTCCATGTCTATGTCGCTCGTGGAGTCATAATCGTGGGAGTTGGTGGTGGTGGGGTGTGTCTGGCGGGGAGGTTTGGGCGGCGCTGGGGGAAGGATTGTAATGGGCATTGTGAGGGGGAGAAAGAAGAGGAGGGCAAGTTGGGAGGAGAGGTGTTGGATGCTTTGGTGTGTATTTGATTTGTAGAGTTGCATGCATTACGAGTGGGAGGTATTTGACATTGAGATTGCATATCCAAAAAATATCACCAACGTCAGAGCTACCCCTGTCCGATTTTCTTTGCCAAGATAACCTTAAATCTATACCTTCTTGACAGCTTCATTCCGTACCTGGTAGTCTTTCACTCTCATTGACATCTTCACTTTCACTTTCACCCTCTTTGACTTCTTCTTTTCCCACTCTCATTGACATCCTCTCTTTCACTCTCAGCGTACTTCCGTACCCTTCGGACAGCTTGTTCCCTTAGGATTCACGCTTTAACTGGAATCTACCTTAAGACTTGTTTGAGCTTGGATGCTCTAGTTCTACAGCCCAGGGCTTCGCTTCTACCTCTTATATACATATCAGCATCGTTCTGTTTCAACTTATTAGGGGTTATCTTTCAACGGAAATATTCATGGCTTCAACAACAGAGACAGATCCGACTCAAGTCGTTTCGGATTGGATCAAAGACTTACAACTGTCCAACATTAAAGCCGATGACCCGAACTACTATACCGGGAATCCCTCAATGCTACAAACTAAATCTTCTCAACATACCTTCTCTATAGGCAGTGGGGATGACATCTACAGTGGAGTGGTACCGTCTCTATTGGAAGCTGAACGTGAGATCATCTTGGTCACTTGTTTCTGGGCTCCATCATCAACATTGTCAAAGCTGTCAGATGCATTGAAGAAGATTTCTCAAATTCGGATTGAGCAAAACAAGCCTAATCTTCTAGTATTCATTTGTCTGTCGTCATTATCGATATCTCAAAAGCTATTTCAGACGTCGTCTCTCAGTGGCAAAAGACAGAGCAATCAATCTTTGGGACTTCCACCACCGGAAGAGCTACGGGGACTTGATCTTCATATCAAGAGCATTTTTGTCAAACCCTTTAGCGTAATGCACCCCAAATTCATAATCGTAGATCGGTCCAAAGTCTGGCTACCCAGTTGTAACGTGAGCTGGGAGACCTGGTTTGAAGGATGCATTACACTTTCAGGCCCAATTGTCCAATACTTTGTAACATTCTGGCAAAAGTTCTGGATGCCGGATCGTCCGCCTATTGACGTACTGGATTTTGCGAACAGAAGGAAGAACGAAGTGTCGGCCTCCAGCTCAACAGCGACCTTCCGTCACATGTTGGAAGCAGCTGCTGCCCCAGACTCCTCAAACATCCACTCCGCCATCGAACTGAACATCACAAACACCTTCACCCTCTTCCTCCCCTCCCCGCACCATTTGAACCCACGATTCCGTCCCTTCCCCACTCAACCCGTACCACCCCCATATTCCACTCCACTCAATTCCTTTCTCCTGTATGCCGTCCGAACAGCCAGCCGTACGCTCTATATCCAAACTCCCAATCTGACTTCCGCTCCTTTCATCGCCTCTCTCACCTCTGCGCTAGAAAGGGGCGTAAACATCCATATTGTAACTTCCGAAAAGCTCATGCGGCTCGAACAACTCGTAACCGCTGGTACCACTACAAACCGCTGCGTGCGCAGTCTGATCTCTTTGTACAAAATCCTCCTCAAGAGCTCCTGTGCCGGTCCACCGGATGGGGAAACGGGTGCGGACAGGTGTACGGTTGGGGGGTTGAAAATCGAATATTACTCTCCAATCGAAGCGGGCAAGAAGGAACCGGTGCAGTCTCACTTGAAGTTGACAGTTGTGGATGGGTGGATTACAATACTTGGGAGTGGGAATATGGACCGTGCGAGTTGGTATACAAGTCAGGAGCTAGGTGTTGCTTTTTTTGATAGGGTCCTCGCCGAGAAGATTGTGCGCACCGTCGAGACAGGGCTTGACGGAAGGGTTAAGAAGGTATATAGGAGTGGCGGCGATTAGGCATAAGCGTACCACTGTTAGAGAGCACATGTGGTTTGAACGAGTCCCTTTGGAGTATTTTCTACAACACCAGCGAAGCAGGTGAAAAATGATTTGTAAAGGAAAACTTTTGTACTTCTATTAGGAAGTAGGGTATCTAGATACGAAAACTCCACCTGTTCCTCCTCTATTGATTTTCCTTACCTGTTCCTCCTCTATTGATTTCCTTACCTGTTCCTCCATTGGCTTCCTTGCCTGTTCCTCCACGTCTAGGTCCTCTCCCTTTTCTCCTGCCGTACGTAAACCCCTTCCCGCCCGCGGGTTCCAGACTTGATATTGCTGTGCTTGATCATAATCTAATTCCTGTAGACCCGACATCCTTCTCCCACCAACCGAATGACCCCATCAAGCTCTCCAAGGCGATTCATAGTACATGGGTGGTTGCTCCTCCTCGTAAGTTTCGTAAGTCTCCGGCGCTGAAACTGTATATGGGATACCGGAGGGCTTAGGGAGCGCCTCGGTCGGCCTCGGAATATAGTTTGGAGGCAAGTTGGGGACCTCGACGTCCGGCTTCTGCGGTGGGTAGCCATCTACCACGGTGTCGTAGCGACACAGCGACACGTAGATCGTTGCTTCCTCTAGGGCACAACCTTTGGTCGCAAAATCGTCTTTCGGGTGGTTGTACACGTCGCAGTCGTAGACGCCGGGAGGACAGTGGACCGCTTTGCACTCTGGCGGCCCGTACAGCTCCATCCCGTAGCCGAAGAAGGGGCAAGGTCCTCGGGCGTCGTTGATGCCGCAGTTGACGTTGGAGAGGTCGTAGTACCAATTGTTGTCGAGCGCGTAGCCGTATTCCAGCTGCGTGACTGGGAAGGGTTGATTGATACCGGCGAAGTTGACGAGCGTCTGTTGGGTGCAGAGCTTCACGTTCACGTTTCCATCGATGACTTGGTGAGGACAGGGGGGATAGTATGTGCCGCCAGGTGCGATGATGGAGTCATATCCTTTAGGGTCTGACCCCTCTTTAAACTCGTAGGTGTATACGGGGAAACTGCAAAAGTTTGTAATGGCTATTGTCGCCGTCTGTGCCACGCAGACTAGAGAGAGAAGAATGAGAGTGATGAATTGGAACATCTTTGGTGGTGGATGTCCCTCCTGATTGAGTTTCTGAGATTGATAGAGTGATTGATGGAATGACTGTTGGAAAGATTGGAATATGTTGTGATGTTGAAAGCAAGAAGTCCTGAATGAGAGACTGTGCTGATTGACTGAAAAGAGTGAAATAATTGAGAGGAAAAGAAAACATTGTACTAACAGGAGACAAGAGGGTCTTTATACTCGCGGGAAAGCAGAGGCTTCGAGAGATCCTTCCAGCAGAGGTTTTGTTGGGATCAAAACAAACATTGAACGACATGCTCCTGCAGGTGCTGACCTCCTAGGATACCAACCAACAACCTAATAAAGCATAGGTGTTTTGTGGACTTTCCACACGTCCTGCATCTGTCTCCACGTCAAATTGCAGGTACGATTGGCTCAGGGGTTGTTTCCGGCGGGAACTGATGACTGATGGAACTGGGTTCCTGTCGGACTAAAGCAGTTTCCGATTATACCGGCATACAGTTTCGAAATCAACAGCTCGCAACTGCTACTTGTGCGCCTGTACATGACCGACATGAGGCGAAGCTCAACAACAAGGTATAGTCCCACGTTTCCAGGGGTAATGATCTACTTAGTGTTAGCTTAGGTTACAGCTCAGAAGGTAAAAGGGGTATAGCATGAAATTGTCGCAGCTCCCTATAGGGCTTGACTATCAGCCCTGAAATGGTTCCATTGTCGCCGATAAATGATGCGTCTCGGACCGTCCCTTGCGGCTCCACAACTAGAGTCGGGCTACCGTAAAAGGGATAATCTCGGAACCCTTTGTGGATGTGGATATTTGTTCACATCAAGGTCGTCATACATCTAATCTCTCTCAAAGAGCATGACTAAGGCATTACTTCTGTCCATAGCTAGTTCATGGATAGGAATGCGTCATGGATTCATGGATTCGTTCTGGTACGATTTCTAGAGTTTGATCTACCTGGAAGAATCGATGGGGTGGAAAGGGGGAAGGGAAAGAATTTTCACTGTACAGGAACATGAAACGATCCCCAGTAGAATAAACGGCAGAAGATCTGTTCTTAAGTGATATTCCTAACGGTAGGCTACCAACAACGAACATCTTATACCTGTTATTTGGTCAGTTTAGAGTCTATAACCCACATCAATGTTTTACCGTGAAAAATTACCCTTAAGTTTGAATTCTCCCACTTTCTAATATTGAGTCAAAAATGTTCTATTTCCTCTACATCGCCATCCTTCTAATACTTGGGATCTTTTTGTAAAAAATCAAAAATCGCGGTATTAAGGGAGATATGGCAACCTAACAAAACTTATTTGAACCTGCCGTACGTAATCAGCCCCAAGTTTACGCTCTCTACGCTCATTACCATACTATAGCCGCTCACGTCCGTTGTCTTCACTCAACTGGCCATGACCGTGCAACCCTATAACACTGTTAGTGATCTTTCACAGTCTATTAAACGTAATATCTAACCACCAGAATAGTTTACCTGGGTGACTTGCTTTTGCGACTCAACCACGACCCTCCAGATCATGACGGTATTCGCCCTCGTGTGCTGTTTTTGTGCCCTTATGGCACTCGGTCTCTACATAATTATCGGCATCGAGGTTTGCTCGTACGGTTTGCAACAACATGCTTAGCGAACGCTCGCAGAGGTGTGAGTTATGAATTCTGTTCTTCCCCTTCATGTTAACACTCCTCGATTGCTGTACGTTTGATATACTTTGCTCGGTGGGCACTCACGCTAAGACCCCGAAACCAATTCGAAGTTATGCACAGCGTTAGTATTGTACCGCAGGCTATTCGATGTACAGTACAGTTTGATCATGTACACACTGTCACGGGTTAGACCCGATAGGTATAAGTGCCTTGGATGATCCAGCGGCTTAGCTATGCTATACTTAAATAGAACAACTTACGTTGTTCTGGCACTTTCTCTTACATTCTTTCCTTAAGTTTAAGC